>QUSF01000031.1:3012143-3225819 GCA_003676055.1 Chloebia gouldiae | reverse complement strand
CGGCCCCGGCGCGCTGCCGCGGCGCTGAGCCCCCGGCCCTGCCCGCGCCGACGAGGAGGAGGCGAGGAGGAGGAGGAGGAGGAGGAGGAGGAAGGACCCGATGGCGAACAGCAGCGAGCTGGGGAGCAGCAGCAGCCCGCACCTGCCCAGCGCCGGCGGCCTGCTGAGCGCCTCCGGGCTGAAGCTCGCCACGCTGGGGCTGATCCTGTGCGTCAGCCTGGCCGGTAACGTGCTCTTCGCCTGGCTCATCCTCAAGGACCGCCACCTGCACCGCGCGCCCTACTACCTGCTGCTGGACCTCTGCCTGGCCGACGGGCTCCGCTCGCTCGCCTGCTTCCCCTTCGTCATGCTGTCGGTGCGCAGCGGGGCCGCCTGGCCCCACGGGCCCCTCAGCTGCAAGGTGCTGGCCTTCCTGGCCGTGCTCTTCTGCTTCCACGCCGCCTTCCTGCTCTTCTGCGTGGGGGTCACACGCTACATGGCCATCGCCCACCACCGCTTCTACGCCAAGCGCATGACGGGCTGGACCTGCCTGGCTGTGGTGTGCATGGTGTGGACCCTCTCCATGGCCATGGCCTTTCCCCCCGTCTTTGACGTGGGCACCTACAAGTTCATCCGGGAGGAGGAACAGTGCATCTTCGAGCACCGCTACGTCAAGGCCAATGACACGCTGGGCTTCATGCTCATGCTGGCGGCCGTCATCGCCGCCACCCACCTGGTCTACATCAAGCTGCTCTTCTTCATCCACGGCCACCGCAAGATGAAGCCGGCCCAGCTGGTGCCGGCCATCAGCCAGAACTGGACCTTCCACGGGCCGGGAGCCACCGGCCAAGCGGCTGCGAACTGGACGGCTGGCTTTGGCAGGGGGCCCACGCCGCCCACCCTCGTGGGCATAAGGCAGGCCACCCACAGCCAGATCAAGAGGCTGCTGGTGCTGGAGGAGTTTAAGATGGAGAAAAGGCTCTGCAAGATGTTCTACATGATCACCTTGCTCTTCCTGCTGCTCTGGTCCCCCTACATCGTGGCCTGCTACCTGCGGGTCTTCATTAAGGCCAGCTCCATCCCCCAGGTGTACCTGACCACCTCCGTCTGGATGACGTTTGCCCAGGCAGGGGTCAACCCGATCCTCTGCTTCATCTTCAACAAGGAGCTCAGGGTGTGTCTCCGAGCCCACTTCCCATGCTGCCAAAGCATCCAGAGCACCCAGGGCACCATCCTTTGCGATCTCAAGAGCTTTGGGATGTAGGGGGGCTTTTCTCTTTCTGAAAAAAGGAAAGATGGATATACATTTCCATGTTTCTGCATATGAGCTCAAGAGAGTGTGACCTGTGGGGGACATACTAAGCCACCACCCAGCACCCAAACCTTAGGCTGTAAGAAGCTATTTTATTTATTTTTCTATATTTTGCGTATGCTCTCTTCAGAACATAACAGGTTGCTGTCTTTGGGAACAGGTACTTGAGCAGAACACCCCCAAACCTTAGGCAGTAAGAAGCTGTTTTTTTCTTTGTGATTGTGTGGTTTTTAAAAACAAAACAGGGCTCCGAGTTTCTGGTCTTGCTTCTAACATTTCTAAACATGATTCCAACAGATACGGATTAAGGCCATGACATTTTTTTGTTTCCCTATTCCTGTCTGTTTTGATAAAGGCTTAACAATTTTACTCATGTAATATTTGATAAGGGCCAAGACAATTTTATACTAAAGTTATTTTTGATGACCTCAAGAGGTGTTGTTTTATTATTATTTGATTTTAAGTGAAGAACATGAAGAGGACGTTCCTAATGTGGTCAGAAGTCAGTTTTGGTGGGAGCTGTTGGGTTCATTCATTCTCAAATGGTTTGAGTATTTGAAGCCGTTAGTTATAACTTTTGCTTGACATGCAAACAGTGTAGAACTAATTTCAAATTTTCTTGTTGCACTATTAATTTGGTAATATTTCAGAACTATTTGTGAAACGTGATTTTAAAATACCAACTTTAAAAATAAGCAACTATAGCAGTTTTTAAAACCTAGATTGAAATTCATATTTTACTGCCTTTATAGGAAGTTATCTACAAACCTGGGTAATACTTGTACATTTTGACTGTTTTCTTTAATAAAATATTGAAAACCTTTACTGTATGTAATTGTTTCAGAATGGCAGCATTCTGCTTTGCTGACAAATAACTTGTGTATGTGGAAGGTTGTATGTCTTGTGTCTGAGTAGATTTCACAGCTAAGGTTATTATGGACAAGCACAATCCTTATTTGCTGTTAGATCTCAATTTAGGTGTTTATACCAATAAAAGTGACTAAAGCTATTTTTAAGAAGACTTAAATTCATGATGGGCAACAGGTTTAAATAGCACAATTCTTTGTGTCTGCTGAAACCAAATTTATGTTGTAGCTAATTGCTCCTCTGTTCATGGTAGAAAAGAGTGTGTAATTGTGGATGGCTAATTTTAGTTGGCAAAGCAGTTTTTAAAGGCTGTGGCGTGGTCAATACCATACTCATTTATAAACTGTGTTCTTAACGGGAAGCTTACATTTATTAAGCATGGCATTTTAACCTGCTCTGTTGTTCTGCAAAAACGTCTCTGAAAGTATTTTAACCAGTAACCTGATGGCAGGATCCTGGCCCAGCTTCTTAGCTATCTCAGAGGAAGCTGTCCCTGAGGTGCCTCCCCTCTCTGATGGATCATGTAACATTTAAAAAACGTGCTGGAGCAAGTCTCACACAGAGAGGCAAGGATACAAGCTCAGTTTACCTGAAGAAATCTGCATCTGCTGAGTAGTTCTGTAGAGAATAATCTAAAACTGGTAGACATCAACTGAGAAAGTTGTCCCATGACTATGAAGCGAGCGCAAAAGAGACGTGGCAGGTCAGAGGAGGACAAAGGTGGCAGCTTCACATTGAGGCAGGGAATGAAATGAGGTGGGGCTCCTGGTTTGGTTTAAGTGTTGTTTTCCACCCCCAGCTGGGATTTGGACACCAGAAAGTCAGCATTTCCTGCAGTGCATAAGGAGAAGGTTGCAATTTGAGTTTTTTGGTACAGTTGCAGTACCAATGCTGCCAGAACTGGGCTCAGAAATAAGACCATGGATGGGGTATCTTTAAACCAAAGAGAGACGTAAGGACCATTTCTAAAGCTTCTAAAGCATTTTGAAAAATGTACCTGGGTGCAGAAGGAAAGCTGTCATGCTTCAGATCACAGCAGCAGCTGGTTTTCCGTGCTAATTATATTTTCAGGCTGGAATATAAGATGATAGCTTAGTGAGTCTTGCAGAGTAATGGAATAGAGTTGTTTCACAAAGGCCGTGGGGCAAGGCATGGATGCTGTTGCAGGGAATTGTGTTCCAAGTGTACTTTATTCCCCTGATTTACTTTTAGGTCTTTTCTGCAGAGTTCCAACTTTTGGAACTTCTCTCATATCTCATATTTCTCTCAGAAGCTGCCTACTTAGTAGGGGCCTAGGACTGTGATCTGTAACTCAGATCTTGCCATCTTTTTCCTAATCCTGCTGGTAACCAAGCCAATATTTTCTTTCTCTTTACTCTATTAAAATGTCTGATATTTTGGCATCCTCTCTCTCTTCCAGGCTATAAGTAGTATGGTTATGATTCTATTTAAACCACAGAGATGGGAAAATAGTTATTTTAAAACCTCCTTAAAAGCTGCAAGGACCAGATTTTTCATTTCTATAAAAAAATGAACACAAGTTGTAGAGTCAGTAGTATATGTGGGGGATGAAAACTTACCTTTGGGTGACCTGATGGCTTTATTTAGGCTTGGCTTATCTAGCAGTGCTGCTGTATTGAATGCCAGCCTCTGTGCAGAGGCATCCCCTGATCAGTGATGCCCTCACAAGATGGGTGAGTTGGTTCTTACCTGGTGAATATAACAGGTGCTATGCTGTCACCCATCAGTGGCAGCCAGACCCAGCCTTGCTACAGCACAAGCATGCCAAAAAAAACCCCAAAAATTATCTGTATACTATGCCTTTTGCTTGCACACAGCTTCCAGGGCTGTCTCAGGACTCCTGATATACTCTGAGGGCAAAATCACTGCTATTGGAAGTTAATTTTATATTTTAGGTACTTGTGATGTCAGTCAGATTATGATCCAGGCTGTGATAGTACAAAAGAGAAGGAACTCCAGTTGCTTTAATTCAGGGTTTAGATGGGTGTTGTACAACAGGGCTTAATTCCAAAAGAACTGAAACTAAGTATCAAGGACATGGCAGAAAATTAAGGAGTATTCACTGCCAGCACACCAAAAAACACTACTTTGCTGGCTGAGAGTGCACCAAGAAAGTATGGAAAACCAGAAAGGGCTAGAAAAGCACCAGAGGATAAATATTCCTTCTGAAATCTGAGAAAATATAAGAAAGTTGCAAAAGGAAAAAAAAGAAAACAAAAAGCACTTCCAAAGCACAGTATTCAAATAGCAGCCTTTAGTCTGCATATGGGGAAAGTGGGTCACAGAGATTAAATGCTTTGACCAAGATCAGAGAAGGGGTGTCGGGGAGGATAAAAACCTGCTCTGGATTAAAAAAACAAAAAGAGAGAAATATGGGGAGAATGGAATGAGCACAGGGAGAGATGGTTGCTGCTGTATGGACTGTGAGGTGTGGCTGTAAATCCTCCATCCTGCAAAAACCAGAGCACTTTCAGTCTCACTCAGAAGTGCCAAGGTCTGAGACTCAGTGAGAGCTGGGCATTAATAATTACTCCCACATGAGAAGCATTACTGCTTGTACAAGCCCTGGGCTCTCTTGCAAGAACTCAGATGGTTTGAACCCCTCTCCCCATCCCCACTGACCCAAACACAAAGTACTGGGGAGGTTTGGTGGGCTCTCCCATCGACCTGTGCTTCGCCAGAATGTACATTCAGTCTTCTCTCCACCCCTCCAGGCAGCTGCATGATAGTTTCTCATATTCTGGGCACCACAAGTGCTGAGTACCACAGGAAATGCCAATATCATCTCCCCCAGAGATTTTTCACTATGTGGCTCAGAGGTCACAGCATGCTGCTTCTGCATATCTGTGGTGAGGGATTGCAGTTGTGCTGAGAGCTGCTCCAGAAAAATCTTGATTGCTGCTGGCATCTTCACTCACTCCCCAGGTATTTAACACATTCCTTACAAGCGTTTCCAGTCAAAATCTTGAAGTCAGGAGAGGTTTTTAGAATAGACTTAAATGTCAGGCCAGTTTGAAAAATGACACTGGTCTGAAATCCCAGTTAGCAGCTAAGATGATCTCTGATTTAAAGCACTCAGTGCCTGCAGTACTCTGGGGTGCTTGTAGCTCTGCTGTTAGATTTAGAAAGAGTTTGCTTGGAAAGGAGCTGAAACATTTGGCCTCAGCCAAATTATGTTGTTGGGTAAAGGTCTCATTCAGTGGTCGTGCTAGAGGTGGAGGATGAGCAGGGGGTGCATAGCCCACAAGCTGTCATCATTTGCTTTTCCAATACCAGCTCTGCACAGAGGAGGCAAAGCTGCCTCCCAAAATGGTGTGAAGCCAGTAGCCTCGAGGAAAAGGGCAGGAATTTGGCTCAGTCTGATAGCAACAGTTCTTTCCTGAGGCTCTACCTGGATGTGCTGCAGCTACATCTTCAGAAGGCTGCTCTACCATATGCTGGGGGACTGCCCTGGGACACACTGTGGAGCTCAGAGGAAAGCAAAGCTGGCATTTTCCCTCCCTTTCCAGAAAAGGATGTGGCTGGACCTCTGCCAGTCAGCCCACATGGTTAAGCACAGTCACCTTGCTCTTTGGAGGCACCTGCACTTGCTCAGAATTGCCAACAAAACCACCCTGGGGGAAGTGGCTCCAGACAGAGTAACAGACACATACTGGCAGAAGGCAATGCTAAGTATCACTTCATTAGCTCAGGCTGCAGATTGGATCATTCCACACAGTATCAGAATACCCCAGAAATCTTATTAGACAGTTATGCTGCTAATCAAAAAATTATTAGAAACATGGCAGGGGGGCTGTTTTCTAATAGAGGTTTCCTAAAGTCATCATTTTTTGCACAGCTTCCTTTGTAGTTGCTCAAAACACTGCACAGGCTATAATTAACTCTTGTGATAGGAACCAGGAAGCATTCCCAATGCTACGATGTTCTTAAGCTTCAGAATATTAAAAAATATATGACATGTTGAAAAAATGCAGTCATCTGAGAAAGACCATCCGTGAAGATGGTCTCCTAAAAAGCTGGTGCTGAGTCGTGCTGGGCTGGGGATGTGCCTAAGGATATCTTACCCCAAACCTCCTTTCATGCTGGTGATCTTTGATGCCATGTCATTCCTGAAGGATTTGTGTGGGGTAAATCCTTAATCATCAGTTGTAGAACTGGTGACTGGGAGCTGATTTTCCAGCTTGACATCTGTGGCACTCTGACTTTCCCATACATCTCCAAGCCTATTTTCACTTGGTACAAGTCATTAACTGCCCCACACCTCGATGCTTTATCCCAAGAATAATTAGTTATTCACCTTTCTAATGCAGAGAACCACTGATGGCAAGAGCATTATCACGGGTGAACAATCGCTGACTACACAAGCTTTCATCACTTTAAAGTTAAGCTCAGCCTTTCATGCAAGCTGTTGCATTTCTGTATTTCTATTCATGTTTACTGACCTCAGCACTTGTACTCTGTCTTTGATCTCGAGTCATGCATGGCTGCTGTACTGTAGATCTATTTATTGGAAGGCCACTGTCTTCAGTGCCACATTTTTCTCATCTGCTGTGACCAGGTTGATAGCACAAAGCACTTTGTGTAGGAGGCTTTCAAGTTCAAAGCTAGTCTTGCAAGGGCACAGGGAAGCTGTGAAGTCACAGCTAATTTTCATGGCATTCATAGAGTAGGCAGAAATCAAGAGATTGCCCGGTGGAGAGAAAGCCCATCCTAAAGTTTCTGAATGTTATCTACTGGTATGTCATTAAAAAAATAATCCTGTGTTTGTGTGAGGATGATTAACCATTGGAACAAATCATCCAGAGAGAAAGATGGATCTCCCATCTGTGAGACGAGCGGTGTGAGCCTGCGCGCCTGCCCACGGCCCACCTGCCCGGAGCCCGCTGCCTGCCCAGCCAGGGTCCCTGCACCAGGGCCTGGGCTCAGCCCCGCCACACAGGCAGGAAAAAGAAATCAGAACCACCACCAAACAGCACCAGAACCCTCTCTGTCTCAGAGTGATTCACTCCTTCCTTTTGCTAACTGTTTTACGACACCCAGTTTATCGTAGCACATAAACGGCAGTGCTTGCTTCTCTCAGAAATTTTCGCAGAGGTAGAGCTAAAATGGCTTTGTCATTATTAACGAGGCAAACACAGGAAGATTCAGAGGAAGGGCTGAAGTCTGGGTGTCTTCTGACAGTAAGAGAAAGAGGAATGATTTAGTGGAATATTACTTCACTGCTTCAAACCACTCAATCTGTCCCCATCTGTCACTGATCACTTGCAGGAGGGTGCTGGAAAGGAAATGTTGAGTAGCTTGATAGTCGAGTAAATCAACTGGGCTTTTTCCTTTTCCTTTCCTTTCCCTCCCTCATTAGGCTTTGCATGCTGACACTACACAGCAGGTCCCTCAGTGTGCTGTGCCAAGGCCGAGGGGACAGAGACCAGCTCAGGGTGCCCACAGGAGCCTGGTCCAGCAGAGCCCCAGGAAACATCTGGGTGTGGAGGAAGGTGGACGAAGAAGGGAATACGTCCAGCCAAGCTGCAGTGACTACAGAGGGAGAACGTGGGCACCCAAGCCAAGGAAGCAGTGGCATCACAGCAGGGGTAAAGCTGGAGCTGTGCTGTGAAAGCAAGGAGGGACATCTTTGGGCTGAGCATCACCAAAGGGCGGCCCAGCAGGCTGAGGGAGGCTGCAGAAACCAGGCTCTGTAGGATAGAGGGCTTGGCAATGATTTTCCTCCCCAGTAGATCCTAAATACTCAGCAGGACAGATTTTTTTTACTGTTTGTGTAATATCTGTCTGAGCCTAAGTGCTGATGTAAACCAAATCCAAATAGTTGAAGGCTCTGTTGCAATGCGTGAAAGGGCTGTTAGCAACTTTGGAGAGTTTAATGAAAGGGTGGGGAAGGGAGCTGGATAGGACACCACCTCAGTCAGAAAATTTTGCTGTTGGATTTGAAGGGGTGAGGGACCTTTCTGTCAAGGTTTCCTCCATGTGAGAAAAGAAACTGGGGAGGAAAATCTTAAAAACATACCAATTTTACAGGATGCGGTGAAATGTTTGGAAAGAGAGAATGTTGGCAGCTGCCTCACCAGGGCCTTTCCCTGAGCTGACCCTTCTGGTCCCATGAAAGAGGTCAGAGGTGTGCTCTGCGGCCTGGGCTCCCATGTAGCCTGGAGGAGTAAATAAAGGGTGAATCCTTCACCCTCTGGAATTAATATCAGCTTTGCTGGTTTGCAAACTCCCTGCAGCAAGAGCCACATCTGCTGGTTTGTGGTGAAAGAGCCCACAAATCTCTGCATGAAATGACATGAGTGCAATCACATGTGCAAGAGAAAAAGTAAATAAAGAAAACCCAGCCCTGCTTGCTGGCCTGGAACCAGACCATATTTTTACTCTGCTTCTGCACTGCATTACTGCCTTGGGATTTACAAAGCCACATTATGTTTTAAAAGCAGATTTAATCCTTTCTGTGTGTTACGATGCTGTGGCAGAGGCACGGCACCAGAGTTTGGGAGACCTGGTGGAATTCCCAGCCTAGGAAGAGAGGTACTGCCCAAGCAGTGCAGTGCAGAGCTCTACAGGGGTCCAGGGCCCATCCTTCCATGTGCTGGGATGCAGGGCAGTCATTGCATCCCAGGCTGGCTCAGGCTGCAGCAATGCAGGTACAGGCTAAGTACAGCACAGTCACTTGCTTTATATGGTCTGAGAGATTTGTAAACTTCTGGGGACAGGGACATGCCTGTAACACACGGATATCTGGTGCCACAGTACAATGGAGTGTCAGTCTGGGGTGCTCTGGGCACTCCTGTCACACAACATGCACAGAGTTTCCCAGGTTTTGCAGAGGAGACTTCTTATCCTTTTGACATTGTGCTTGCCTTCATTTTCTGCCCCACTAAGCAGCTCACACTCAGATTTTTGGGAAACCCTTGCCACAGGGGGGTTTACACCTCTCCTCTGTGGTTATATTGCTCTTTGCTCCTCAGCTGCACACTTTGCTGTCACCCTGCATTGTGCTCCTTGTCACAAAACAAGCTGCCATCCATCCTCCTCCTTTCAGTGCACCAGGATTACTCAGCTTCAGCCATTCACATCCAGCCTTTCCCAGCCCTGATGACCAGGCAGAGTGACCCAAAGGCTGCCACCATCCTCCAAGGCAGACGTGCCACACGGGGTAACCTGCCCTGCCAAATCCTTGGAATGTGTCCTGCTGCAGTGGGCTAGGTCTGCCTACACTCAAGACTCTCCTTGAGAAACCACAGGTGATTTGCTGATGTGCATTAAACTCATCTCCATTCCTGTGCTCAGAATTATTGATCAGTCTAATGACTGTACCCCTGCTGGTATGCCATTTCAGATCTATGTAACAGAGAAAGGCGCATTGATTTTGCTGTTATCAAAATCCTCTTGCATTTGCACAGTCTAGTCTCTTCCTGCAATTTTCTAATTCCTTCTGGAAAACATGTTACACAATGGCAGGATCAAACTCCTGAGACATCTTGTTTAAATCAAGGGATTCTTAGCACCTTCTGTTTCTTTTGAATATCCATCTGTGCAGAAAGAACAAATCCTGGAGCTGTTGGGGTAGGGGAAGGTGCTGGCAAGGACCTTGGTCTGAGGTCACACTTGCTGGTATCATCCTTTGGTTTGGTGGATTGTGCTGATGGAGAAAATGAGCTCAGTCCCTCTTGACAAGGAATGTTACATGATCTTCAAACACACTAGAGCTTTGGGGTCAAAACAAGACCACTGTTTCCTGTTTTCAAACTACTGTTTGACTACCACTACAAGCTAACAGTACCAACAATAATCACTTCTCTTACCTTACTGTTCTCCATAGAGGTATGCATTATTACCTTTTATCTTCCCAAACACCACGATGACTTTCAGCCAGTTCACCTCCTTTCAGTTACTAGTTCTGTAAAACCAGTATCTGGTTGGGTGACCTGTCTCTTATGTATGGACTCGCTCAGATTTGAGTCCCCCCCTTGCCACACAACCACAATAATTTACTTTTGTGTCACCTCTGTAACACTGTTTTTTCAAAGTGGCAGAATTTTCCAGGGGTGAACTGTGGGCAGGAGGATGCAGATGAAGCTGAGTTTCAGCTGGGTTTGCTGGTGCTCAGCAGCAGAGCCTTCCCTGCAGGCCCCCAGGCTCACAAGTGTGTGCTGGCTCAGCCAGCTGTGCACCCTCCAACCCCAAACACCTTGCTTCCCCTTTCCTAATAAGCACCTAATCAAATTAAGGCAGCAGCTCATTATATGTGGTGGTGCCTTTCCTGCAAAGCCTCTCTGCTAGCCCAAAATCTGGCAATAAACATGGAAATGCCTCCAGTGTGGTGGGATATCAACATTATTCTATAGCATATCTGTAATATCAATATTCATATAATATTAAAAATTAATGCACACATTTCTATTAATAATTAAATTACTGCAATATTAATAAAGTTAAAACACACGTTGGCACAGATCTAAGTGCAGTGAGTAAAGGGAAGTGTTTAAACCAGCTTCTCTCTTCACAAGCTGTGGGTATGGGGAATGAGGCTTTTCCCCTGCACCAAGGAGGTTCCAGGGCTGCACAAATTCTGTTGTATTTTCTCATCTAATTTCTCCTGCAAGGGCTTGTCCCCTTCCTTCCTTCAAGGCAGGTGAGGAAGCTGTCCCTGGCCTGAGATAATTTCCAGGCTGATTCTGGGGCAAACTGAGCAGCACAGAGAACTGCAGAAACTTCTTGTGGCAGGGTTGGCTTGAGGCTGGCCACCCTGAGTCATTTGCTGGCTCCAGGGAAAAGCAGAGAGGACTGCAGGGCCATTTGGAAATACTTGTGGTCACTGGTTTGCCTATTTTCAGTGTAAAGCAAATTTAAAGGGTGCCCTCCCAGCCCCTTCCACTGCAGACAGAAATTAAAGGGACTTTGCAGGTGTGCTTGGGAGAGGAAATCTCCCCAAGGATGGGAGAAAAGATAATTGATTAGGGCAGAGTTTAGGAAATAATGGGGATGCAAAAGTTTAATCTTCCTTCCAGAATGATTCTCTCAAATCAACTAACCTCCATTGTGAATGTCAATTAATGGAAATTCAATTACTAAAAGGAGAATCGTAATAATTATTGCCAAGTGAATATAGTGGGGATGTAGGACAGTGAGGTTTTGCTTTTATCTCTCCTACATCAGCAGGGAAGGTGTGGAGAAGCCCCTCAAGGACAAGGATGGGATAATGTATATCTCAAAGCTGCACCATCCCGATGCCCTGTCCAGGAGTGTCTGCAGGACACAGAACTTCCACCTGCCAAAGATGGTGTGAACTTTGAGCTCGTGTAATTGGGGCTGTTCTCATTACCCAGATAAACGCTTAATCCCACAAGTTAATTGGCACAAATTACAGCTATAAAGTTGCTCTGCTCTTGTCTGATAAACTCTCCTAGGATTTGGTAGGTCTGAGGCAGTCCTTAGGTATAACTGTCCACTCTTTTACAATGATATAAACCAGGGCTGCTGCCTTCAGTGGAGTCACGGGTGAATTAGGCCAGCAGGAGATGAGGAGCAGGGCTACTGTTTCCTCCTGTGGTTCATTTTTTGTGCTCTGATTTAAAAAAAATGGAGCAAGAGATGGGACACATGCATATTTGGACTGCTCCTATTTTTCTGCTTGATTTTGTGTAAATTGAAGTCCATGGTACTGAGTGTGTTTTATGGGGACAGACATGGACAGAAAAGCAACCCCCACACTTCCATTGTGTTCCCCCTGTGCAAACCCAGCCTTTGGGGCTGCACAGGGTGTTTGGGGAGCCCCCCTGTTTAGTGACAATGGTAGAATCAGGCTTGGGGCTTGGTTTTAAATCCAGGTTATGGGAATTTCTGCAGTGCTGGCATGTCACTTTGAACTCAATAAATGACTTAGCCTTTCACCAGCCCTTTGGGTTAGCGTTGAGCCCCTCTGAGATGTCAGATCTAATACAGGCACTTTGTACCTGATCACATTAATGCAAACCAGATGTAAAATTACCCTTCAGTGGCACTTCAGTCCATTTTTTTTTTTCTGTCACCACTTGCACAGCTGCAGTATCACCACTGCAAAGGGGGAGGCAAAATTCAGAGGCACTGGAAGGGGTACCCTGGGGATGGGCTGTCTTCAGCCAGGAGGATACAATCTCTCTCAAGACTTTTATTTCCCTAACATGCAGAATCCATGAGGATCTGGCAATACCTGATCCAGTTATTCTTTTCTGCCCCTCGAGGAAGGTTGTGGAGTACAGCAGAAGGTACCTGGTAACTCACAGGGATTCTTCTCCTCTCAGTTTTACAGGTCTGGCCTTGGCACAGTGTGCTCACTTCTCCAACCCCCCCCCATCTCCACCAGGAGCAAAGCACTGATTGTTGAAAGATGAATGACTTCACTTTTCCAGTTCCAGCATATGTTTGCATGTCTGAGAGCAAGAAACATGTGAATCTCACACAAACTGTTGGAATTCCAGCTCTGGGGACTGACAAGTAAATATGAAGTCACACAGTATTTCATAGAAAACCCACAAATCTTATGTTTGCTGGGCTAAAGTTGATCCTTTGAGGCACGAGCCAAGAAAAACCTCTCGTATTATTTACACCAAGATTCCTCCAGATTCTGAAACTGCAGCATGATTGAGGAATTCATGCCTTGTAAACTACAAGTTTCCCAAGAAGCAGCCAGAGGCACATAATCTTTTGCTAAGCTATTCATAAGGAGCTCTGCTAGCTTGGGTGAATCAAGTGTAGGATAACAGATTACACTGAATAAAAATGAAAAACCACAATGACAAAATAATGTTATAATATTAAAATAAATCAAATCATACACTGCCATTATTCTGATACAGAATTTTTGCACAGCAAATTTGATACATATACAAGAAGTCAGGCAGCCCATTACAATAAACTTCAGGGTTCCTTTTTTCTTTAATATAAACTACATCTTAATACATAGTTTGAGATGATCAGGTAGTTTTACACCAATTCAAGTAACAACAACTTCTCATCTTAGAACAATAAAATAACAAAATCTTTTAATGCTCTGAATACTGAAATGTTTTGTTTCCACTTGCCACTTTTTAAAAGTGTAAAAACTACATCTATTGGTTAAACCTTTACCCTAGAGGTGCGCCTAACTTACAAATAAAATTATATTAATAAAGATATGAAATGAAATATAAATACAGTTCTTTTGGCAATTGTCATATGCTTCACACTATGCAGTTGGATAACTGTACTCTCAATTCAATTGAACTGAACTCTCAGTTCAATTCAGGTATTCCAAAGTGTAAAGATGTGGCCAAATTTTTCTGGCACTAAACTGGCAATAAACTTGGATTTTTTCATTCTGGGGTTAAACTAGAACCATGAAGCCCACAGGAATGGTCAAGCCCCTGCCCTCAGAAAGAGTTTTGCTCTAGTAAATGTTGTTTGGCTACCCCAAAATGAAATCATCCCCCACTGCGAGTCCCTCCTGAAAACCTTGGCCACAGCAGCAGTGTCTCATCTCCAGCTGATGTTGGTGAGGCAGGAAAGTGTGCTGACGGGTTTCCCCTGGCAAGTTTGTTTGTCACAACAACGAGATAACAAAAATACTGAGCGGCTCTTTCTAGTGCAGAACAGTCCCTGCTAAAAGAAGACGTCTTCTTTTCTGAAGTCTGGCAAACACCTGAATCTGCTGTGAGGAGTCCTGAGGCAGGCCAGGCCCGGCAGGCACGGGCAGGTGTGGTGCATCCGCCGCCCGGAGAAGGGCACCTGGGGACAGAGCAAGGACATCACGCGTGTTGCCGTGGTTATTTTTTCCTTTTCACGACTGCTGGGGTACATTCCTTGAGCTTTATTTGCAGCATCAGCCTCATTACATGGTTGAGACAATGGAGAGATGGCAAAAGCTCACAACCAGCGGCAGCCAAAGATATCTCTGTTACAGAGCATTTAAAAACTTTTTAGCTAATAGTATATTTATTATTTCCCACAATCGGTGACCCGGAGAGCCACGGCACTGGTGGCTGGGGGGATGAAATGGGAGGAATAATGGGGATATGGGGAATGCTGCCCAGTTCCCTCCCTTCACACCCAGAGTGCCCCACGAGCTGCAGCACAGAGCAGATGGCAAAGGCATCTGTGCACCCTGGTCCAGCCATGGTTAAGAGCAGGATGTTAACAGTCATGTTGCTGTGTAGATCTACATCTGTGACACATGTTCTCCATTTACTCCCATTTCATAAAGGAGTTTGTTGTGAAACTACACTGGCCTTTAACATCACGTTTTGTGGTGCCACTGTGCAGGGCTTTCTGCGTGTCCCAAATCCTGCCTTGTCACATGGCACAGAACCTTGGGATCCCAGGGCAATCAGGCTGGAAAGGACCTCTGGAGGTCACCTTGCCTGACCTCCCTGTGAGCAGGATCCTTTTCACCACAGGGCAGAGGTTTCTCATTTCATCCCGCCCTCCTCCAGCCACATTGTGCTGCAGGGAGCACATATGGAGTTCATTAGACAAATTTAATTGTGCCATGACATGCACACGCACTGACAATCTTCAACAACTTGGTCACAAGCTCTGTCTCTTACAGGAGCCAAAAAGGACAGCCCAGTGGGAAGTGTCTGGGAGCTGTGCATTCCCTGAGAATTCCCTGGATGCAGCAAAGGAGGCACAGAGATAGAAAGCCACTGCTACCAGCCAGGCAGGCAGCCCTAATTCCCTCACTTCCAGATTTCTGTGTGGTTGAAGCCTACAGTTTTAATATTCCAAGATTTTCTTGTGTCATTGAACAAATTTTGTCTTTAAGAAAGTCCCACACAGCCCTCCATGCGTGGTGCCAAGCACCAGCCTGGCTCCAGTGGCACCGTGCCAGGGGCAGAGGGCTCACACCCCTGTGTGCCCTGGGCCAGCACCAGCCTCCTGCCCAGCACCATCTCAAGAGCAGTCCCAGGCCAAGGGATGCCATGGGTTTCCCTGTGCCACCCACCTCTGTTCCAGTGTGAGCAGAGGCAACAAAACTCCCACACCTGCTGGGGACTCCCTGTAGGAATCATCCCTTTGGGTGCCCACACACAGCACTGCAGCCAAAGCCCAAACCTGAGCTCTCAGCCTTCTGACAGCTCAGGTGATTTATACAAAACATTCCACTTGCTGCAAGGAAATGTTCCTTTCAGCAGGACTCCCATGCTGCCAAACCTCACCTGCCTGCAAACCCTGCCTTGCCCTGCCTCAGACCTGGCCTCGAAATTCCAGCTGGGACTGCTAATGGCATCAGTCCATCAGCATCTAATTGTTGAGAAGGAAACTAAAAGGTGGAACCCCAGCTGCCAGCCATCTCCTCCAGTTATCTCCTGGCTCCTTTGGATGCCATGAGATGCCATGCCCTGAGGTGCCATGTCCATGGTGCCCCCTGCTTTTGACCTATCCTGCAGATAAATGAAAGGTTTTGGTGATCAGGGCACCCAGCTGCTCCCTACATAAGTATTTACAAGAGAGGAACCACTGATATAACCCTCCATCCTTAAAATAACCTCATTTCATGTTCTCCAGAAAATCAATTTGGTTTGTGTTTCTCAGGAAGATCAGTGGAGAAATTAAAATTAACCTCATAAAGCTTATAAACATCAGTGACTTAGTGGATGGGGTGGACAGGCATTTACTCTGATTGTAATTATGCAGGCAATCAGCTTGAAATATATCAGACAGTTTAAATTATTGCCCAATAACAATAAGCTCATAAAACCCTCTAGAAGACAATTTCTCTTATTCTAATTCCTGGTAATGGAAAGAGCCCTTACAGGAAGAACCTGCTACATTACATAGTAAAAATGACCATTTCGTCCCCAATATCACAGCAGAAGTTTTAAAAATTTAACTGCAATAAAGTAGAGCCTGAAACTTCCTAAACCTGAGAAAATAAACTGTAGGTGCTGAGCTGAGAAGCCAGGCCTTGGAGGAAACAGTGAGAGAAGCAGCTAACTAGCTGCACATTTACGATCTGAATTTATTGCCTTGTATCTTCCACTTGTGATGACTCTTGGGCTGTGCTTTTCCCTGAGGATGACTCTGAAGACCATCAGGTTCTCAAGCTCCCTGGTAACATCCTATTCAGTCTTTTATGTTTTAAATAAGCGGCTTTTTTCCATACTGCATAACAAATACATAATTACATAGCCTTAAATAAATGCGCTTGTTAAAATCATTGTGTTAATAATACAGTGTAAGTGTATATATGTATGCATACATATATACTTAAAATTAATAGGTAGAATAGTAACAAAAAGAGCCTGTGGGGACTTTTTTCAAGTCCAAATGTGTGCCAACACTTTCTCAACATATCAGCTGGTGATATTTTTATGCTTGTGACAGGATCCTGTCCGCTGCCACTGGGGTTGGTGGCACTTGCTGTGCTCCTGCTCGCACCAGCAAGGATTGGCAGGGCAGGGCTTGGGAACTGCCAAGGCTGTTTCGGATCACGTAACAAAACAAAGCAGCAACAACAAACTAATAAGAAAACAATCTGGGAAGCATGTAGTGCTTTCATCCTCTGATTCTCTTCAGCATAATTCTGACAGTAATGCACTTCCTTACGTAGGTACCTTCATCTCAGCTCCCATACAGATGCAGGTGGTTGGATACTGTAAGGAACAGGATGTTTCCCTGCCTTCCCACCACGCCTGGGTTTTGTGAGGTGTGCCATACAGCTCAGGACATTCCCCCAGCCCCACAGCCCCCCCAGCAGGGCGAGGTACTCACTCTGTGACTCAGGGGATGGCACTCCTCTCCCAGGTTTCCCATCGGGGTGCACATCCTCAGGCTGCGGATCCAGAGGCTGACGGCGCAGCACATCCCGCCCCCGCACTGCTGGTCTCGCTCGCAGGCCTGGAGATCAACACAGCATTAAGCAAATTAAATGAATAATAAATGGAGGCCAGAAATAGGACAGATCAGGTGCTCAGGAGCTGCCTCTGGCACCCCTAAGTTATCATGGCTCATTAAGGCTGAATAATAAGATTTAAGGCTGATTTGCAATACTTGTGTCTCCCATGGATTAGAATGTGCAGGCTCCTGGTACATTTGGGAGTTGAGACCAGGTTGTTTAAAGCCAGGGCCACACACAGAGCTGCTCTGGGCCAAATCCAGGACTGTCAGTGATTTACAGTCCAAAGTTCTGAGCACTGATAGGCCATGGCATGTGCCACTCACTTTCCCAGCTCTCAGATCCATGCCTGAGTGAGCTCAGGCAGGAGCAAAGACCAACCACACTAAACTTGTCACCAAAAGAGTCACCAAACCAGTCCTATGGAGAAGCTAAGATAGGAAATCATCCATTAATTTAATGACTTCTAGGTAACTATTCCTTCTGACTTCACATGATAATATCATGGTTGTGAGTGCCCTTGCAAGACTGTATGAGAGTTTTGTTAGAGAAGTCCAAGTGGGAGTAGCTAAAACACATGTTTAAATATGGATTCTGAGGTTGTTATCTAGAATTACACATAGCTAAAAGAGGTCTTCAGAAAAACTTTGCATAAATGCCCACATCAAAAAAAAAAAAATGCTGCCATGGTAGCATTCCCCTTCACAGAAGGCAAAGAAATATTTTAGCCACTTACCCAGTACAGCTTAGACAAGCAAAAACCAAAATGCAAACTAGTGGATATGTTTTAAAACCCACAAACCATGAAGAGCAGTTGACATATTAGGGTTTAAAAACAAAGTACTGTACATCCTTCAGTTACTTTTTAATCAAAAGCTTATATAGATTTAATGCAAAAAAAGTCTGCTTTCTCCAGTGAGAAATGCCATCAGTTAAAGGTTCTGCTTACATCCCGAATGCAAGCTTGATTAACTCACTGCTCTGGATGTCTGGCAGCAGCAGTGAGAGATGGAAGGCACTGGTCAGCACTACGTAAATGGGAAACTCATAAAAACATACGTAAATGTTGATAACAGCTCTGGGAAAGGCACATTCCCAGAGTAAACATGCTCTTGAGGGAAAAACTCACTGATCTTACCTTGGGATTTACATGATAAATGGCTTTAGACTGTACTCACTGGGTAAATATTGCACTAACCAGCAGAAGCCAGATCAAAATACATGTGTAAAGATCAGTCAGTGGTTTAGGAAGAAGCTGTTGCATTAGGATCATTATTAAATAAAGTGTGCCCCAAACAGCACCTAAACACAGAGCTCTGTGCTGCAGGTAAGCCCGAATACAGAGCATTTACTTGTAGGACTAATATGGCCATAAAACTATGACTCCAGCCTGCCAGGCAGATAATAATCACTTTCTGACCTTTCTTTTAAAAAAATTAAAAAGCACTTTAATGATATTATTTTGCCCTAGTCACAAATAAAAATGCAGGTCCAGTGATTTTGGCTGCCCCCAGCACACCGGTGTCCACTGCCCAGCTGGAGTCACAGGCTCTGCTATTTCTCACCTGCCAGCTCCTGACTCCCTTTTGTTCTCAGTTATGCATCTCAAACTCCATTCATCTCTGTGGGACTGGTCCTGGGGTGAAACACCACTCAGCTGAAAAATCAACCTGGGTGTGTTCTGCCAAGCAAGAGTCTTGAACGTCCAGGCTGAACAATTCCTGACCTCACACACACATATTTACATCTGGCAGAACTTTTAGGGCTCCCTTTCCAAAAATGTATGACAAGTTTTGAAAATATTCAGCCTAAGTGTTCCTGCCCACACTTTATCTGCAATGTGTAATTCCTGCTGCTACTCCTAAACTTCCCCAAGCACCACATGAGCACCTCATTTAAACTCAGTTTTCTGGAAGATCAGCCCAAAAATATGTCCCAGGTGAAATGCCAGCTGCAAAGGCAACAGGTGTCAGCACAAGAACAACCACTGAATTGAGGAAAGTTTGAAAGAAGTCCTTAAATTGCAAAGGAAAAACACCTTTCAGGCTCAGGGGTTGGGGAACACCTATGTCAGCTCTTGTCTGAGTTTTGCCCGTTCATCAAAAGCCAAAAATGCATCAAAGTGGTTTAAGCAGAAATGCTCTGCAATAGTTAATAAAGCAACATTTTCTAGTTTTAATCTATTTTTACTTTTTGAATCTACCTTGCACTTGATCTATTATTCAATGCCTCACAATTACTTTATTTAATGGATTAATTATGCTTTAAAGGTGTAGGCACAACTCTAATAACATATAAACTGCTCCTCTGTTGCTGGAAATGTCTCTACTTAAAAGAAACTTGAAATCCTCAAATATTAAAAAATTCCTTCACATTCTCTGCTCTAAAAAAAAAAATAATCAGTGCTGGGAACTGATCTGATTTCCAGAGATAATGCCCATGAGCTGTTTCATGGACTTCAGGGGTCCAGACAGGGAGCCTGGACAGCCACAGAGAAATCCACTGCTGTGAGTGCAACTTCTGACAGTTACAAAAGACATGTGAGCTCTCAAAGGAATGCAAATGCTGAGCTATTAATCCAAAGAAAACACTTAAAAAATCATTTAACTAAAAAGTGATGCAATGCTTTGGGTTAAATAACGTCTTTAGGAAACAAAAAATTATTTTCACAACCAGAGTAAATCTTGAGCCTAAAAACAACAACAACAGAGACTTGTTTGCAAGGGGTGGCTGTTGAGGGGAAAAAGCAGCACAGTCATAGACAAAGAAAAAAAAAAGGAGAACAGTTTTCTGAGGGTTGCAATCCTGCTCTGTACACGGAGGGGCTGGAGGAACTTGGGGTGCACAGTGGGCAGTGCAATGCCCTGAGCCAGACTCTCTCAGAGCAGGTTTGGAGACAGCTGGGGCTGCATGCTGGGAGATGGGAGACAGCTCCAGCCCTGGAAAAGCAGCAGGAATCTCTGCACGCTCCCGGACCAGCCTGGAGACCCCCTCCTCACCGAGTCTAGACATCCTTCAAAGGAACAGAGCCCACGTTGTGGCATCCCCTCACCTCAGAGACCCACGAGTCCTGGCATTGCCCACCGCAGAGACTGACACATCCTGGCATCACTGACGGCAGAGACCCCCAGGCTCTGACACCGCTGAATCCAGCCCAACCGCAGCTCCGGGCATCCCTCATCCCTGGAGATGCCCCGTCCGCTATCACTAATCCCAGATGGACCCCCACGTCCTGTCACCTCTCATCACCTGGCGCTGCTTTCCTTCCTACGTCCTTTTTATCACTTATCCCAACTCCGGCCATCCGTCACCGCGCTCGACACCGCTCCGTCCTGGCTTGGCTGAGTGCGGACAGATCCCGAGTCCCGGCAGTGCGCACCCGGAGATCGGCCCCGGGCATCCCGCAGGGCAGAGCGCTCCGCTCTTCCCGGGCATCCCGCAGGGCAGAGCGCTCCCCTTTCTCCGGGCATCCCGCAGGACAGAGCGCTCCCGATCCCGGGCATCCCGCAGGGCAGAGCGCTCCCCTTTCTCCGGGCATCCCGCAGGGCAGAGCGCTCCCCTTTCTCCGGGCATCCCGCAGGGCAGAGCGCTCCCCTCTCCCCGGGCATCCCGCAGGGCAGAGCGCTCCCGATCCCCGGGCATCCCGCAGGGCAGAGCGCTCCCCTCTCTCCAGGCATCCCGCAGGACAGAGCGCTCCGCTCTCCCCGGGCATCCCGCAGGGCAGAGCGCTCCCGATCCCGGGCATCCCGCAGGGCAGAGCGCTCCCCTCTCTCCGGGCATCCCGCAGGGCAGAGCGCTCCGCTCTCCCCGGGCGTCCCGCAGGGCAGAGCGCTCCGCTCTCCCCGGGCATCCCGCAGGGCAGAGCGCTCCCGATCCCGGGCATCCCGCAGGACAGAGCGCTCCCGATCCCCGGGCACCCCTTATCCCGGGCGGTTCCCCCAGTCCCGCTCTCACTCGCCGCGAACAAACCCGAATCCCGTCCCCGCGGCCGCGGCGGAGCTCTCCGTCCCCCCTCCGTCCCCTCCCTCCGTCCCCGCCGGCGCCGGGTCCCGTCGGTGCCGTCGGTGCCGAGCGGCGGCGCTCACCCCGGTGATGACGGCGCCGTGCCCCGCGGCCAGCAGCAGCCCCAGCAGCCCCAGCAGCAGCAGCGGCGGCGGCAG
This sequence comes from Chloebia gouldiae, assembly GCA_003676055.1. Classification (NCBI taxonomy): domain Eukaryota; kingdom Metazoa; phylum Chordata; class Aves; order Passeriformes; family Passeridae; genus Chloebia; species Chloebia gouldiae. Next base: position 3,204,620 of record QUSF01000031.1, on the reverse strand, counting down.
CGCCGGCGGGGCTCCGCGCAGGCTCCGCATGGTGCGGTGCCGCGGCCCCGGCGCTCCCCGCGGGCGCGGTGCGGCGCAGCGGAGCCGGGCTCGGAGCCGCCCCGGCGTTATAAAGCCGGGGCTGAGTCACCCCCGCCCGGCAGCGCCGCGGCCGCGCACTCACCGCGCCCAGGTGCGCGGCTGCGGGCAAAGGCGAGGGGGTGGGAACATCCCACAGCCCTGCTGGGGACATCCCGCATCGGGTCTGCGGGACCTGGGCTTAGGGGGTCACGTCCCACAGCAGTGCTGGGGGAACTTCCCAGGGCTTGGGGGAAAATCCCACGGGGTGGCTGAAGGATGTCCCACAGCGGGTGTGGTGGGGTCGTCCCAGGGCTGGCTTGGGAACACCCTGTAGCAGGTATGTGATGTCCCACAGGAGGGCTAGGGGTTCATCCCGAGGCTGGCTATGGACGTCCCACAGCAGATTAGGGAGCAGGGAGGCATCCAACAGCAGTTTAGGGGGGAACATCCTACAATATTTTGGGGACATCATGCAGCGAGCTGGGGGCAGGACACAGCAGGTCCTGAGGAGGTCAGCAGCAGGATGGGGGCATTCCACAGCGGGTCAGAGCACATCCCACAGTGGGGCAGTGGTAGCCTACAGCCGCTGGAGCCAGCAGGGACCCGTGTCCAAGTTCCCTCTGCTCCCTGGCCAGCAGCAGAGCCAGACCCAATGTCACCCCTGCTCCCTCTGTGAACAGAAACCACCTGTAGCCCTCAACCCAGGCTCTGCTGACACCTGGCAGAGCTGTGGGCCTGGCCATGTGGGGACATGCAGGCTGTGCTCATCTTGTTTGGGACAGAACAGCACCAAAATACCCCACAGTCTGAGTAAGAACTGGACCAATCCCAATTCCTGCTGGAAGCCTAGAAGCCCTTTGAAATCCTGTTCTCCTGTGGTTCTTCCCTCCTTGCCACGGGCAGTCCTTGCCTCTGCCATAGCCCTCCTGGCTCCCATGGCACCCAGGGGCACAAGAGGAAAACAGCTCCCTTCTTCAGCAGGGCTGGTTCCCACCAAAGATCCATGGGAAGGTGGAGAGAAAAGGGAGCACAAGGAGCAGAGAGCCCCATTCCAGAAGCTGTGCCCCACTGACTCCTTCCAGCACAAATGGCAGGCCATGCTCTCGTGGTTGCAGTGAGCACCTGTTTTTACATGCACACCACTGAAATTCTGCACAAACCAAGGCCTAATGGTGGTACATTTGGGCACCTCCATCCTCTGTGAGAGGACATCCTAAAAGATACGCAGCATTTCCTTCTCTTTCTCTCTCACTCCTTTTCTTCTCTATGTTCCTTACTTTTATAGCTCTTTATGCTTCTTTTTGCCTTTCTCCTCCCTCCTTACTCCCTTTTTATCCCTTTTCTTCCCCTCTGTTCCTACTTCCATCTCTCTGCACCCTTTATCCTACTCCCCTCCTCCAGCGTGTCCCGTTCTCACAAGTAGGTCCCGTTTTTGCCCGATTTTTCAATTTATATTTTTGTTCCAACAGGGAAGGCAGAGCCTTTGCAGAGCCCCCGTTTCCTGGAGCCCTCAGCCAGCCTCGTTCCTTGGCTGAGGCGAGTGTGAGCACGGCTGGAGGGGAGCGGGAGCACCGAGCCTCCCGCGCGCTCGGCTCCGTTCAGTCCGGGCAGGAGCTGTCAAATCAATTCCTTGGCAGCCTTCCCTCGGGGGGTCAGTCTGTCTGGAGGTGTTTTCATGACAAACGTGGCCTTTTTGGGTGTTTAGGGTTATTTCGTACAAGTGCACTCAAGACAAATATGGGCTGGGTAAACAGGGTTTACTCCAAGGATGCTTTAAAAGTAAATTGGGATAAGCCAATTTTTGATGTGAAAGGATTAAAAATAAATGGGATGTATCCTTAGCTGTTGCAAACTCATGTTGCTGCATGAAGCACTGGCAGTTTAAACCAGGTGAAGGGATTAGTTTATTGTAAATTCTGTTTGTACCCTAGAAACTAAAAATGAATGTAAGCTAGGAATGATTATTTTCACAATCTCCAGGTGTCCAGAACTTTCAAAAACAAATAATCACTTTCAACTCTAAACCTCCTGATCCTCTAAAAACACTATAGAATTGAGGAGAAATAATAAGGGGGAAGGGAAGATTTTTGTGCAGGTTTGTGTAGACTCAGTCATTTCTTGTTAAAGACATTTGATATAAAAAGTATAATTTATGAAAGGCTGTCAATCCTAAGCCTGGAAGGGAAGGATTATACATTACAATGGGGATGCTACAGACTTACTAGAAGCCACCCTAATGAGAATATTCTTATTACTAACTCATGCTAAAACTGCTTTGCTATCAGAAGAGACCATTCATATCTATATGGCCTTTAGGTGATTACAAAATTGTAATGAGATATTAATTAATTCCTATTAAATCCTCCCTGTTCTTAAAGAAAAGGTGAAAGTTGAGGAGATGACTTTCTGAATTTCAGTGTCATTACAATTGTTTTATTACAAAAGTAGTAAAAATCCACAATGTGTCTTAAATGTAAATCTTCCCAGTGCCCCTCTCATGAATGGAGTTGGTGGGTGTCTCTGGTTCCTCTCAAAGCCTCAATTTCCTGAAGACTGTCTATGAGTAGGCATTCAAATAATTATTTGGCATATTCAAGTTATAATGCACTAGAGAATTTACAGACTTTTGAAGACTAAGAATGTGAATACATCAGCTATCTAAAAAGATAATTTTCTCATAAAAGAATTAAGAAGAAGCATGTAATGCAAGACAGGAGAATTATCTTTTTGCCCTAAAAACGCTCTTAATAATGACAATATCTAATTTGTCTAATCTTTGACACTGTATATCCAAAAATAGTCTTGATTCAGCAAAATGGTGAAAGCTTGCTCACTCTTGTAGAGGAAGAATGTATTTTTCTATATCAAACGCATAGAAATGTACAGTCTAGGTGTAAAGGTATGAAAGACCTCAAATCAGTTGCCTGTAGTGCCTGAAATAACTCAAACACACAACTCATTCAAGAATAAATTCATAAGCTGAACCCTGAGTTGGGATGTAGTACTTATTTCATCCAACATTTCTGCTTTAGGTCAATAATTAATGTTCAGTGAAGTAGAGGTTGACAGACAGACAGCCCAAGACTCTTCTCAATCATTTGTCGTCTGTCTTGGGGTCTATACATGAGGCAGAATAGATCATTTCTGCTGACATGAATTTGGGTCCCCAGCATTTACTCAACCACCATTTATGTTCGAGTTACAAATATTTTTGTAAATGACTTCTAAGTTTCCAGCCTCTCTCTATGATGTGGCTGGAGTTGGCCAGTGCCTTCTCAAGTTACCAGAAATGGAGGCTTCACACCTGCAGCTCTCAGTGAGACTGTAAAAGCCAGCTGGGATCCGAGGTGTGAGTGGCTTGGCAAGTCTGAGCACCCCCTGTGTGAGGCTGGATCACACGGGCAGCGGTTTGCATCATGTGGAGAAAATGAGAGGCAATTCAGGCTGTGAGATGCAATTCTCACACGTGGGATTGCCTTTGGGGACGTCCACGGGGCTGCTGCTTGTGGGAACTTGTGGCACTGGCTGAGAGCTCAGCACGTTTCTGCCCTGGGATGGGAGGCAGGTGAGGAGAGCGGCAGCATCCACGCACCTCTGCTCATGCCTGGCCTCTTCTGACATCAAATAAACTAATTTCTAAAAAGTCTAAACACAAATGCTGATGCTGGGATTAGAAGAGATGACCCTGTTGTCTGAATTCCTACCACATCAATCCATAAATTTCATTGGTGAATCCAAAACGTAGAGATAGATTGTGTTTTAAACTAGCACTTATCCCAAGAGATAGCAAGCACTGACTTACAACAATGAGGACAACTTCTCTCAGCAAACTTCTCCAACTCTTTAAACCTCATTTCCTGTTTAAATTTCACTGATCTGGAACCAGCATATGATATTAAACCCTCTAATATCAGGAATTTTCACCTTCCATGTGTAATAAGCTGGGAACAAATTCCACAATGCCTGTTTCACTACGCAGCAACATTTTTGTCACCAACAAATGATTCTGGTAGCTCATCTCCATGATCTTTCCAATAGATCAACAAACTGCAATGTCTCTGGCATGATTTCAGGAATATTATCATCCCCTGGGAATAGCCACACTGTTCTATTCTTAGTTATATAATCTTGCAAGCCAAGTCAGCAATCAGTGTATAAACAGAAATATAGTGAATATACTAATAAAAATGAAACAGATTGACAAAGAACTTCAGCATTAAAAAAGCATCCACAAGTGGTTTTATTTCTGGGGTCAGACAAGAAACAGTTGTAATGAGCTGCTGTTGTATGATCTGTTCCCAGTGCTCCTGGTGTCTCATTACGCTGCTTTTCAGCACTGCTGTTGTCATAGTAGTCCCTGAAGAACCTTATGTAAGGAATAAGATGATGGTTCTGCAGTATGTTAAAAAAGAGCATTTAGCAGATAAGTGCTAATGTTCTAGATTAGGGATTCTCACTCCCTTACTCTGCACTGGCTCATGTAATTGCATAAATCACTGTGATTGTGAAGTACACGCTCTCCTGTCAGCTTAGAGGGATTCAAGTGGAATATTACTGAGTCTGCTCAGGAAACAGTGCTAGCATAAGAAAGAGCTGCAAACATACCACAAAAACTAACAGTTCCTAGTTACTCATGAAATTTATTTCTTTGATTTGCACACAGATTTCATTTAGACTTTTGTGCAGACGTGATTGCGTTGGCAAAGTCCAGAGCAGCACAATTCTGAGTGACTCAGCAGGAACTGTGCATTTATGTGATGGGCAGGGCCTCCATGCCTTTCTGTAATTTTCAGATATTTCTTTTAAAAAATGTAGAGTTCCTGCCAAGAAGATACGGAATTGGTTTGGGGAGTTTGCTGGACTTTGGGGAAACATTCTTTCAGCCTTTTTTCTTCTTGATGATTGCATTTGGTGGGAAACAATTTTCCCCCACATACCAAAATGGGTCATGGACTGTGAGCTGTGGGCAGAGGATCCTCTGGGGGAGCCAGGGTCTCTCCTTGCACATCTAACCTAGAGAGTGAGGCCATTTTTCATTGAAATGGGACTTACTGGGCCATGGGGGAAGGAGCTGAGGAGGTTTTCATGGCCACAGAGATCTACCAAACACAATAACTAGAGAGGAGTTATTCAGGAGGGCATCGTTCTAGATTTGCTCCCACCACGGACAGGCAATTTATCCTATGCCTCACTGGGATCTGGCGAGACCAAAGCCAAGCAGGTTTTATAGGCTCACACTCAATAAACAAATCAGCCTGCCTTTCCTCCCTGCCAGGTCCCTCCTCTCCTTCCAGTTCTGCCTCCCCACCTCTCCAGGCACCACACAAGTCTCCTCTGTGTCCCTCATCATGGAAACCTGTGGGAGCACTATGAATGCTGCTAATCCCCAGCTCACCACTGTCTCCAGAGGGACTGAGAAGAGGTCACTTGTTCAGTTTTTATTTACTGTATTGGTGCCACATGGCTTCCTTAGATTGCCTGCAGGGTTTTTTTTGGTTTTGGTTTTTTTTCTCCTTAACACACAGTTTAGTTTCTGTTTTGGTTTTCTTGTTTTGCTTTTCCACTCCTTGGCTGGAATGTGGTGGTGGCCATCGAGAGGATACAGGGCAGGTTGTGCTCCTGCCCCTATTAGCATATTAGGTCTGGAAAGAATTAACCAACGAGGCAATGCCCAGAGAAAAGAGTCAATTGTTCTGCAAATTGACAGAATTTCATCACTAAAATCCCTTCTTCTGCACCTCTGTTCTGTGCCACTGTCTTCCCAGGGGCAGTGGCAGCTGTTCTCCTGTTCATTTGGGGTACGTGTGGCAGCTGGGAGCACATCTCTGTCTGTCCCACTGGATGGGCCAGTCCCCACTGCTGATGTGGGACTGGCAGCTCCACGGCTCTCCAGCCTTCCCTGATGCTCTGAGCATTGGTCATCCAAGGCAGAAACAGGGAGGGCACATACACAGAGGATCTCACCCACTTACCCATCTGCCTTGGCTTTCAGGGCCCCCCATGAGAGTTTTTAAAATTTAATTTCTATGCCATTTTTTCTCATTTCTGACTTTTTCCTTTCATCCTTGTACTTTGTGCTGCTTCATCTGTCAGTGCCATGGGAAGTCAGGTATTCCCAGCAGAGCCCATCTGAGGGGCCTCCAGGGCTTGGACTACCGCTGAGTTCCTTTTTCTCCTTTTCATCCATATGCAAGATTGCTCAGAAGGGTGAAAATTCCAGTGAAATGGCATGTTAGCAAAAAGCATGCATTAACAACCCTGTGGGGATGGCTGCAAAATGCTTTTCCTCACCAGAGCCACCTCCAACACAGAAACTTCACTTACTTCTCCCTTAAGGATGAACTTAGAAAATTGCAATGTCTCTCTAGCGAGTTATATTCCTAAGAATCCCAAAGCACTTAGTAAATTACATTCTCCTGACTTCCTTCAGCTGTGACTGGGGTATAACCAGAACTGGGGTGACCTCTTGCAAGTGTTTAACTTCACGTGCCCTCGTTAAAAATTAACTTTGGCTGCACAAGAGAAAGAACCCCACCCCTGGCTCAGTAGTGGTGCAGTTTGAGGTTTTCTCTTCAGATGTAGAAAATAAAGTGCTGATGTGGAGCTCAGATCTGTTTGGGCTGTTCTCAGGAAATATCATGGAGTTTTCAGCATCAGAAGGAATCAGCACCTTGGGTTTATCTTTTAGCTGGATACAGCTGACAAACAGCCCTCAGGAGGGTGAGTCCTGTGCAGGCAGGTGAGGGCACAGCCTGGGGCTGCAGCCCTGAGATCCTTTAACTGTGGCTTGGCTGGGTCTGACCAGAGGTGCACCAGCCCCAGGTCAGGGCAGGAGGCAGCAGGGAAGCCCCGGCTTTGCTTTCGAGGGAAGAGCGTGACCTACAGCGTCATCTCCCGAAAACGCTACAAAGGACAAATTATCCACCTCATCCTCCCACTTCCCACTCTGTTCTCCTGCCAGCTCTCTTTTCAAGAGCCACTAGTGCAAAGGGCAGCTAATTATTCCAGGAATTCGAATTGGTTCCTTTTATGGCAAAGATCAAACAAAAGCAAACCCCCAGCCATGCAGGCTGACGTTGGCTGCCTGCCTCAGCTGCCAGCCCAGGGCTGGGAAGATGAGTCTCATCCTCCCAACAGCTCATTATCTGGGCAGAAGTTGCCAGAAAACAGATGGAGAGGAATGGACGTTCAGGAGGATGAGGTGTGACAGAGCTTGTCCATGCTAGACCACACAGCCCAGCAGCAGCTCTGCCATCTCAAAACCACTTTACTGGGCACTGGTATTGTCTTAACTCCAGTTCTAGGTGACTTTGTGGCATGGCAGGGGTTTTGGGGCCACGCACACCCAGATGGGCTCATCTCTCCACACCACAGACCTGCCCCGTGCTGAGGATGTGGACCTGCACCAACTTTTTTGCTGCCCAGGTTTCCAAAGGGAATTTTCCCTTTCTACCAACTACATCCAAACAGCATGGCCAGCTCAGGCACAGTGACAGTGACAGTGATATTTTCCTTTCCCCCCAGAGCCAATATCTCCTGTTGCCTTCCTCCTGTGACCAGGGTGCCACCAAAACAGCTTTGCCTGAAAACAACACAGTTGTAGGGAATGGCTGAATAAGACCATAACACTGTTTCTTGTTGCCTTGACAATACACTGAAGCTCAAGAGATCCATTTTAACCCTGTGCTGGGGTAATACCAGCTGATGAAACCCTGCTGGAAACAAGGTAAGCAACTAGACTGAAAAAAACAAGTTCTACACGTGTAGGATCACCAGGCTAAGTGGGGTTTTGCTCCAGAGAGGGCCTGGCTCTTCCTGGGAAGAATCTCCAGTCTCTCCCTCTAAAGGCTGAATTTTCAAGTACTATGTAGCAAATCCCTTCCCAGTACTCCACTGTTTTTTTTTAAATACAAAAGTAATCCCAAATGTCCAAAACACTCATGTTCTTTAGCTAGAGCCTCCCTGCAAAATCTGCTGAGTCTGAAGATGACCTGCAGCCAGCATCCATGGGCTTAGGGGGGTTTAACCCACAGAGGAATTGAATTCCTATTTTCCAGAGCACTGTTTCTTTTACATTGCTATTAATTCCAATCATGGCACATCTAATTTAGGAATTCCTTGGTGGCCAATACACTTCAGTGCCAGGACAGGAGCATGCAGCAGTGAGAGCACAGTTAAACGTGGCTACCTAAGCTCAGTGCATTACTTGGTCTCCGGGGAACAGCACCATTTCCTAAAGTGACTCCTCCCTTCATCACTCTGTGTAGGAGCTCCATGAATAAATAAGAAATTGGCTTTCTTATGAGGGTCATCGCCCAGCCAGGATTATCCTGCAGTGCTGGAGGTTCAGGAGTCCCTTTTCTGAGAAGCACTGAGCCATCTGCTCAAGGTGCCACAATGTGTGGTTGCAGGAACAGCTGACTGTATTCAGACCTGTTGGAAGCATCGAGAGCGGAACAGGCAGGTACTGCTCCAGCTCTTTCTAAATCCACCTCTTTCTAAACCCACTTTCTCAACTTCCTGCAGCAAGACAGAGCAGTTACACTCCAGATGATGAAATATTTCCTTCAGTTTACCCTAAATTCCAGCGAGTGATGTAACCAGCCATCCTTTAGTTTTGCATCACCTAACACAGTAAAGAGTGCGAACAAATCAATTCTCGGCGGATCGCTTTGGTATTTAAATACCCCAGTAAAACCTTTTCTGTTTTACTTATTCAGATCCCTTTCACATCTGCCATCAGGGTGTCCTTACACGCCTCATCCTGCCAAGGTTAATAGTCAGAGCTGGGATGGTTCCAGCTCATTTCGCTGTCTTGTCTGAGATGACATTTTAAGCAGTAAGTGCTTTGTGTCTGACTGGCGTAAAGTCAAGTGCCTTACCTCTCATAGCCAGTGCTGACAGTGCTCAGTTAGAAGTCTGCTAAATGGCTGGTTTCTGTAATTACACTAATTGCCTAGGAGAAAAGAGAGAGGAGTGTATCCTTCATTGAAAAAAAAACACGTAAGTGTGAGTCTACGCTGACCTTTTCCTGCTTTTTCCTTCTCCTCTGTGAATGAGCACTGTCAGCTGAAACTTCCCCATGTTTGCTCCTTCCTCTGCACTTCCTGGTTACAGCTTGGGGAGGACATGGCCAGAAATACATGGATTTTTTAAAAGAGCGGGTACAATTTTCATGAACATGGATTTTACTTTTTCTGATCAGTATAAACAGGATACTCTGTTGAAAATAAAATGAAATGAAACAATATTCAACTATGCATGTAATTTTCTTCAACTGAGTAGTCCTACTTGCTTAATATTAAGCATTAACTGAGTGAAAAAGAAAGGAAAGTGTGTGGTTTCAATAAATCGGGAACTTAAAGAAATCCCCCTGCACATTATCAGCTTTAGCTGCATCTTAAACAACTTCCTTTACCAGAAAAGCTGCCCAGAATATGGATGGGAGAGTGAACTTTGCCACAGACAAATCCTAATTCAAGTTCAACCAGCAGCACTCAGGAATTAACTCCTCATGTCCTGGGACCTGTGACTTACTTCCCTTTGCCCTAGGAATGGCTATGGTTGTTTATGCTTCTGCCTCTAATCCAACATAAGCTGGAGAAGCTCTGGAGGTTTCTATTTGCAAGGACAACTTCATCCTGACTGTCTCAGTGGCAGGACACAGCGATCCCCCTGTATCAGAAACGCAGCTCCTTTGGCCTTGGCGTCCCCCCTGCAGCTCCCAGCACACTGGGAGCTCCTGACCCTGCCTGGTATCTACCACCCCACTCTCTACTGCACCCTGACAGCTCTCCTTTAAGCAGCTGGAGCCCCGCAGATTTCTCTCAGATCCACAGGCCATCAGGAGACCCCTAAATAGGCAGCAGCAGGAGAAAGCCCTGGGTGCAGTGTGGGCTAGCCTTTGAAGCTGACATCACTTGGGTTGGAGGTGTTTTGAACTGCAGAGAGGAAGCTTTATGAAAAGAAAAGGCTTTTATTCTGACAGTCAAGCTTAAGCCTGCCATGACTGTATGTAAAGTGCAAACTCTGAACTTAAAGAGGGAAAAATAAAAGGGCTGGATTCAGCGGACGGTTGGGTTTGACTCCAGCTCAGCTGTCAGAGGAATAAAGCCTTTGAAAAAGAACAAACCAAATCCTCAGTTCTTTTCCCCAGCATCAGCCCTGACTGTTGCAGCTTCAAAGGCTGGGCTATGCCATGGAGGTCCCACAGGGAGAGCGGGGCCACCCCCACAGCTGCTCAAGCCCTTTGCATGCCAGGCCACACCACAGCTCTCTGCTCCACACCCTGGGTCCCCCAAGCTGGTGCTGCTGCCCACCTACAGCTCCAAAGGAAGGGAGGCTCATTCTTTGGGACTACTCTCATGGCAGCACTGAGTTTGGGTCAGTGCCACCTCTCAGATGCTCATTTAGGGGAATGAGTAATTATCATATCTGCTTTGTACCTCCAGCATCTGCTCCTACACCTCCAGATACACACTGGTGCTCCAGGCATGGGGGTGACCTCAGTGGCAGAGCTCCCTGGTGATCCAAAGGCAAAGGTCTGCTCACAAAATATGCACGTAGAGACAGCAAACCCAAAAGGCAGAGCTGGACGTCAAGGCAGAAAGTAAAGCAGCTCCTAATCACTGGGTTTGTATTTGCCTTTCCAAAGGGCATAACATTTTATGTGATTCATTAAGATCAGAGCCCTGAGTGTATTCATCAAGGCCTTGTTGGTATGGAAATTAATCATTTTAGGGTGCATGGCTGAGCTTTGATGGTGGCTCCCGTGAGGCTGGGCAGGCTGGACTTGGGTGACATGAAGGTTCTTGTGCTCAGCACAGCCTGGGCTGAGCTCTGCAGGGCTGATGAGATCTCCAAGGGCTCTGGAATCCTGACCACAAGCTCAGCTTGCTGGGGCAGTTGGAGGGACAGCAGCCATCTCAGGCACAGCACCAGGAATGAGCAATCCTGAGGCATTTGTGTGCTCCCACCTCGGCCCTTGTGGTGTTTCAATAGTGGCCAAAGCAGTTAAATTAAAGGGAGACCTTTGAACCACTGCTACTGCTGCCATAATCTTCCACTCTGGAAGATTATTTGTGGTCTCAATCCCCATGGCTAGTGAGGGTAGTCTGGCTGGATGAGTGGCAGAGAGCAGGTATTGAGGGTGCTGGTCCTTCTGCAGGGGGGACAGCAGCAGGAATAGCTGCTCCTTTGGGACTGGGTCACAACAGGAGCAGGGGCTGGGCTGTGGGATGCACACTGGCTGTGGTTCATGAATACCTCTGCACCTCAAACCCCATACTGTCCCTTCCTGATGTGGTATTTAGTCATAACTGAGAGAAATTCATCCACATTTTCAGTCCTCTGGATAGTAAAGAATTTAAAAATAAAAGTGTGAAATGGGTAATTTTAAAATTGCTTGTATGATAAATTCGTTGATTTATTACTCTTACAGTTCTGTATAGCTGCAAAATCTGTGAGTTATTACAGCTTTACAGCATCCTGACCCTTCAAATGTTTGTATTTCCCTTTGCATCCTTACCGGGGATAAGAGATAACTGCACTTGTCTGCAAAATGCCCTGGGTAAGACAAGATCATCAGGAAAATGGCAAAAACTAAGATGCATGTGCTCTGTTGCACTGACTTCCCTGTCACTTCTGCTCAGTTTATTAGCAGAAAACATACTTTTACTGCACTCCTGCCTTCAGATTCAATCTACTGCAGGAGGCGCAGAGACACAGAGGATTTTTTTTTTCCTTTTCTCTTCACTGATCACTCTAAAAAAACCTCTGTGATACTGATCACTCTGAAAAAAACCTCTCCTCTTTGTCGGCTCGTTGGCAGCAGCGATTCTGTGACGCAGGGACAGAGAATTGCTGCGTGTTGCCAGCGTCTCCAGCCTGACCTAATCCATGAGCTGACCAACCATCCATGGGACGTTTCTTTTGGCATGAAGAAAATCTCTGGCAAGTTCTCTCAGTGAGACCTCGCAGACTTTCCACAAACATTCCTGACGTAGCAGCAGTCAGGGGACAACGCCAAAGTCTTCACAAAGGTGGCATTAGCTTTGTTCTTCCACACTGAAATTGAGCTTTCCTACAAACTTCAATACTTTTTTTTTTCTGATCAAAACAATCCCACCTTGGTTTTTCTGGCACGACCATCTCTCTCCAACACTAAATCTCATTATGAGTTGAAAAGAATGATGGAAACCACAAGGCTGTAAAAGGAGGAAGTGCTAAGGTTGCTGCTTCTGTTTCCAAAGCATGAAATAAGGTATTGAATAATGAGTTTTTCCTTTCAGTGCTTGAGCTCTGTGGGGATATTGCTACAGCTAATTCCTAGTCATGTATTTAACAAACTTACAAGCAAGGTCACTTGGTCACATGTCAGGTATGGGAAGCCCATGAGCCCTGTGGGTAAAGAGAATTAAAAGTAAAAAAAGTACAAGATCTCCAAATTCATCAGAAACCCAGACAGAAAAAGCCTGTGGAATAAATACTGTAATCCCTCATCCCTCAGGGATGGAGTGACTGTCTGACCCAGAGCACTGCTGGTCTAATACCATTACCTTGGGGACATTTTGGGCTAGTTTGCCCAGAGATTGCCAAAGAAACTGTTTGTCTCAAAGCTCAAATGGTCATCCACGAACTCCCCATAGGAGGAAATAATAACCACAAACTTTCTCAGCTTGTCACCACAGGGCAGGCCACATTACGAATGAACTTTTCCCATTCAGACTTGGATTTCACCACATGAAGAAGAAAGAGAAGAAACACTGCAAAAGAGGGAGGCTGGAAAGAAAGAGCAGAGCAAAGTAACAGTCATTATAAACAATGATTCAGGAGATCCTTCCCAAAAGTAACACAAGCATGTCACTTAACATCCTACGTCAGAAATGGTGATTCCATGTCTGGTACTCAGGAATAGGGACCATTAAGTATTGATAGCATTTGCAAATATTAAACAAAGTATTTCTCTGCTATTGCATGGGTAAGTGAACTAACAGGCTGAAATTACATTTCTTGGAATCACAGAAAGGTTGGGGTTGGGAGGGACCTTAAAGATCATCTAGCTCCAACCCTCATAGTAACTCTAATTATTATGAAGCATTTTGAAAGCACTTCATCAAACCCAAACCATGACACAAGCCCTCCTTTAGGAAACTGTGATAGTCCTAAAGAAAAATCTGGCGAAATCAGGAAAACTGTTAAAGCTCCTTGGCCCTGGAAGGGTCTCATAAGAGATCCCCATTCCAACTCCTGCTGGGTGGCTGGCACTGGCTCCTGTACCCCAGCATGTGGTAAGATTTGATGAAAACCAGCAAAATGAATGTTGCCATTTCCCAGTTCCCTCAGTTCAGCCCTGAGCAAGATGGGTGCTGTCAGGGATGTGCAGCAGGGTGGATGGGAACCTCGCTCGGTTTGCAACTACTCGCCTGCCAGGAGCAGGATGGGGAGCAGAGCTTGCAAAGGGATACCAACTCTGGATGTTTTTATCTTGCTGTTTAAATATCTTTGCCTTCCTTTAACTTGACAGCCTTGACTCCATTACTCACTCCATGTCTGAAATTGAAATTATGGGGGGGAAAAAAAAAACTTCCATGTATTTACTTGGATTCATTATCTGTCAGGTGGTATAGAAGGAATAAATTGGGAAGAAAATTTTAAAACCATTCTTTTGACATGAGTCACAGGAGTAAGCTATCAGAAGCCATGTCAAAGGCACTGCAGGTGGCAAGAAACCTATAGCACCTTTATGATTTTTCCTTTAATAAAATCCAAACCATAAACAACAGAAACAAGGGAAGGCAGGGAATGTAATTTCATTAGAGCAAATGTGACATAAATTTAATAATAAATATTAGCTGTTATCTAGGAAAATATGAAAAGCCATTTTCAAAATCATTAGCTCTAAATCACAAATGAATTTTGCAGCTTCTTTTCCATTTTGTACCTCTGTAATGAACTCTGATAAATTCAAGGGACTACATGTTAAATAAAGAGATAGAAGGGTCTAATTTGCTGCTTCATTAAACCAGCTTATTTCTGGAACGTCTTGCATGTTGCTCTGAATTTCCCATCTCTGAAAGGTGGAGACAATGAACTATCTGTTTCTAATGTAGTGTGGCACACAATTAGAGATTCAAAAGGATGTGAATCTCTTTCCATCAGAGATACATGCAGCGATTATTATTTTATTACCAAATACTGTCAGCATTATGGATTTCCAACAGCTACCCTGACACCTGACGTGCATGTTAAATTTGCACAAAGCATTGCAAGAAAAAGTCAGATGGAGCATATTTATGCCACATTATTCATTCTCACTTAAGTCTCCAGTAAGCCTGAAATGGTTAAGTATTCCTGGAGCGAAGATTTGCAGCTGGACAGGATATTTAGAGGATGACCTGCCTGTATGGATGTATTTTAATGTGGTGATACAGCACAAGCTCAAGTTTACAAACTCTGCTCACAAATTTACAGAGCATTTAGGAACTTATCTGAATGTATCTCTGCTCAGTGAACTTACACATGTGGATCTGAGACACCGGCCTCCTTGGGTATGAATTCCGCTAAAGTTCTCTCAGCTTCAGCTGAAATTTCTTTTCAAAACACATATTAACCCAAAAGTTCTGTAGCCTCCATTTGACTCTAGCCAAGTGGATTTGCAGGATGAAGATATTTGAAGCAGTCCAGGAAACATAAAAATACTCAAAAAGGCTTTGACCTCATAGAGAAACACAGATGTCTCTTTAGCTGCAGTATCAGCTTGGGATTTATCTCCAAAACCAGAATATATGTAGCTATCCACAGGAGATTTCATCCTCTTCTCACTGCCTTTCTCAGCACAGGATGATGGGGCTTGGAGCAACCTGGTCTAGTGGAAGGTGTCCCTGCCCATTGCAGGGGGGTTGGAACTAGAGGAGCTTTAAAGTCCCTTCCAACCCAAACCATTCTATGTTTCTGTTATTCTCAGGAAAAAACAAAGTTCTCAGCAACTTGCAGGATCTAAATTGCCATGCCAGAGCAAAGCAAAACAAAAGCTGTAATACACTTCATAACTATAGGGAGGAAAAAGGAAAAAAACTCCCCAAAACACTGGACTTGAAAATTCAAACTCTCAAGTCAGAACATTCAAAATCACGGTCCCCACAGCACCCATAACTCATCTCCTTGCACATATGTCACACATGCTACTGGGTATGAGGTTATATTTATGTCTTGTTCTTTCTCTGCCAGGAACAGAGTTATGGCTAGTGGGGGAACTGTAAGTTTGATTTGCCTGACTTCTGTGTATTGAATCTTCAAGAAAGGAAAAAACCCCAGCCTGCTTGCTTGGATAGTAGCAAATAGGTCTCTCTCTGACTTTATTTCCACTTCCTTTTCTGTTCCTCTGCCTCTTCACAGACAGTTAAAACTGTGGACTTTACCCACATGAAGAGGAATAGTTGTTAAAAACAAGTAACTTGTGAGTTCTTCAGGAAAAATTCTTGATCGAAAGTCCTTGGAACAGGTTGCCCTGGAGGGATGTAGAAGGTGTGCAGACGTGACAGTGAGGGACATGGTTCACTGATGAACACTGCTGGGGAAACAGTTGGACTCGATAACCTTAGAGATCTTTTCCAACCTGAAGAACTCAGTGATTCTTTGGAAGAGGCAACATCTTCCCACACAGTTCCAGTCCTTACAGGACCGAGTTGGAGAGGCTGTATCGAAACCACTGAAGCTCTCTAAGTTCTCATTACTAAACTACTGCTTGCAGCAACCTTTTAAAATAAACTCTACCACTTTCTTGTGGGTGACTTGCAACAATGCCTAAGCTATCCCTGTCTGGAACTGCTTACAACATCAGGTCAAAGTTTATCAAAATGCAACTGGAGAAACCCAGAACCCCTATTTCAGAGGCATTTACCAGCAGTCATTGCACAGTGGCAATTGAGAGGTGAGGAACCCTTCTTTTTCTTCTTCTGTCTGCAGCAGCAGTAGCTGTTGAGTGGCCTTTTTGCTGGAAATAGTATTTGGGAGATTGGCACATACTTTCAAAGAAAATTTCAAACAAAATTTCTCCTGTTTCTCTGCTGAAAGTTATGAAGTAATGCCTGTTGCAGTGGCTCAGAGGTGGTTACTGGGAAAGGGTCTTTGCAAAGGCTGTGGGATGGTTCCCAATGCCTTTGATAACTCCTCTGCCTGTTGATTTCCCCCCTCCCTCTTTGGCATTCCCAGTTTCCTGCTGACACCCACCACAGGCAGCAGGTACAGCAGTCCATGGGCCAGGCACTGGGCACAGCTAACTGGGACAGAGAGAGAAATAAGCAACACTAACAAAATGAATGCTCAGCATTTTGATGTTCAGCAGAGCACTGCTGCCATGGCTTGCTCTGCAAAGCAAACGATGCTCCTCATTCCCTTTGGTCATTTGTTTATAGGAGGAAAAAGAAAGAAAGGAGAATTAACCTGGATCCTGCTGCTGTGTCTCTACACTGTGACACTTTATTGTGGAAGCCCCACTAACTAAAAAATGCTTTTGATTTGATTTCCTGGACCATTCTGTTGTTTCCAGCTCCAGTATGGGTTTATTTCAGACATATTTCCGAGGCTTTCAATGATTGAAAATGCAAAGAAATATACTGCATTTGGGAAAACCATACAAATGGTAAATGTCTTTTCAAATAAGTTATAATGATATTTCAAGGGCAGTTTAGACCTATTCAAATTGCATATTCTCATTACCATTCTTAGCAACAGAAGTAAGTCCTTCAATCTCCATGTAGTTTTGTTACTCTCTCTCCACAATTTTCAATTTCCTTACAACTATTCAGCTGATTTATTATTTCCCTCCTGTATTTTAAATGCATTGTAACCCCATACATTTGTTTCACTCTCTCAGCTTCAATACTCAAGGTCGTTAAAACCCCCAAAATATCCTTTGCTTCTACCACAACTTTAAATGTGCTCTTTCTTGTCCAGTGGCTTGTTACATAATTACAAGTGGTGATATTATCCTGTTTTTATATTCTTATGATTAAAGAGATAAAAATGAACTCAGCTGAATAAAATATAGGAAGCTACTTGCAATATCTGTGGCAATTCTGCTGCTGCCCCTGTTGCAGAGGTGACAGAGAGAGGCAGAATTAATCTTTCTCAGTGTGTTGGTTGAAAGTTAACTGAGAAGAAATAAATTATATAGTATTAACATCTGACCCTTCTGATTAAGTGCTGCTTAAACATGCAACAAATTTTAAATCAATTGCATTGTAGAGAGAGGCAAGGTACATGCCAACCCAGGCAGTCCAAATCTGCCTTAAAAATGAAAGATGTCCTGCCAACCACGTCCCAGGATCACACCTCAGTGTCTCCGTGGGTAACACTTGGTTGGACACCACATCGTCCCTTTGGTCCTGTGTCTGTCTGGGAGCTGCTCACCCTCCACACACCAAGGAAGCCCCACATGTTCCCAACATGCCAGGACACAACCCTGGCCAGCTTCGTTTGAAAATGCAAAGCTATGGCTCAAACCCGAACAGCGGAAGCAAGGAGCTGGTGTGAGCACATTGCAGCTCCCTGGGAACACACCACGCGAGGGAATTCAGCTTCCCAGCTGCACTGAGGGAGGCCAGGGAGGCTGAGGAAGGTCGGAGGAAGGTCTGTGAGCGGAGCTGAGCGCAGGGGTGGCAGGATGCTGCTGCAGGGAGCGCGGGCTGAGCCAGGCGCGGAAAGGGCTGCGCTGACGGAGCGCGGGATGACGGCCGTGCCCGCTGCCATATGGCACTGTCAGCACCGAGCTGCAGGGCTGCAAGGGACCTGCGGAGCCCAGGCAGCCAGGGCCCTGCCCCGGAGCAGGAGCAGGCCTGCCAGACCCTCCCTGACAGCTGATTTCTAACAGATTGCTCCTGCCTCCTCTCCAGATCTGGATCGCCCGTTCAACACGCCCTGCCTCCACCACCACAGGACTTTGTGACTGCTCATCCACACCCTCCCTGCCACCCGCTCCTGCCAGTCTTTTGCCAGCTCCTCGCCAAGCCTGAGGAGCACCAGCTCCTCTGCAGAGAAATTCTGATGTAGGCACACAGGGAAACGGTGCAGAACACTGCAGTTGTGGTTTTTATCTCTGTGTCCCTTAGTAACCCATTTTGTGTGCTGGAAAAAACAGCACAGTATCTGAGCCCCTAAATTGCTGAAGAGAGCAGTGCAAAGACTATGAACAAAGAGCATTAGAGCCAACCAAGTTAATGGCCAGATTGCCTCAAGGGCTCTTGGAGTTCCTCACTTCTTTTCTGCTCCCAGCCCCTTTGCTACAGGTGTAAATCCAGGGATGGAAAAAGAGGGGACAGTGCCCTTTCCGGAGCTGTCCTCAACGAGGCTGATCTCGCCATTTGTTCCACTGCTGGCTCCAAGAGGTGTCAGTGTGGGACGTGCCAGCCTCCTGCAGCGTGTTTACTGCGTGGATGAGCCCAGGAGCTCAGACAAGACAGGAAAGGATCCGCTTTCATTCCCGCTAACCCGGGCCCTCCCATTGAATCACAGCCCTGGCTTGAAAACAAAAGGTTTATGTAAACATATAGCTTGCTTTCAATCTGAAGCTGCAATTCCTTCTTCTCTACTAAAAGGTTGTTTTTTTTCCCATGTGACTGCCAGACTTGGAACCTGCCTGGTGCAGGCACGAACAGTGCTTGGAGCTGGGATGGGGACAATTAAATAAAACCCATCCCTGGTAGAAACCCCCCATCCTGTGCTCCCGTGGGTCTCGGATCCCGTGGCTCTGGTGTTTCTCTGGCATGCCCAGAGGAGATTCCTGGTGCTGCCCTCAGCAGCAGCCCACGGAAGCCGTGGCTGGAGGGGAGCCACGGGGGGATGAGGCACAGCTTCTTCAAAGATCATGTTCGACTTATGAAAACAAACGAAAGGAAGAGAAAACCTCTGCCATTACTCATCCGGGGCAGCCACGCTGTGGAGGGCTGGCTGCAGGGAGGGCAGCCAGAGCATCAGCATCCCGACAGGCAGAGTCACACCTGCAGGCAGAGCCGCTGTGTCACCAGGGCTCCCTGTCACCCCAGCCACCGTCCCGGGGCTGCCCCGGCCATCTGCATCACTGCCAGGTGTAGCAGGATAATTCTCCCCCTCTCAGGATTTTTCAGAGAAGTACACAGAGAGAAATAAAAGAGAAAACAATTTATATTTCTACTCCTTGTTTTTCTCATGTAGAATGTGTTTGGAGAATTATTTGCCTGGAGTGAGTGCTTGATTAGATTCTAGTGAGGATTGTTTGAGCCTGATGGCCAATCTAACCCACCTGGGGCTAGACTCTCTAGAAAAGGTCACGAGTTGTGTTAGAATTAGACATAGAGTTAGAAAAAGTAGTATGTAGTTTTAGTATCTTCATTTATATAATATATTAACGTATTTTAGTATAGTTACAATAAAGAAATAATTTAGCCTTCTAAATTGAGTCAGACATTGTCATTTCTTCCCATTAAGTTCACCTACATTTACAACAGGCAGGTACCTCAACTGTGCTGGCTCCACATGGAGTAGCTTCAAAAGCAGAATTGAGGTGAAGCAGACATCAAGAAAACAAAAGAAAACAACCCCAAACCTGGCACACAAACACACGACCTCCCTCACATCACCCTTCTACAAAAGCAAGATAATTTTGCACCAAGTTACTCATTCCCATCAGAGAAAAAGAAGCCACTGGTGTATCTGCTTTCCAGGCACGACCCCTTCAAGCTGGCGCTGCCATCCTGAGGGATCTGCTAATTTCACATTCCCTAACAAGGGCTGCAGACCCACACTGCTGACTTCTCTGTGTTATCACAACCATTAAAACACTCATTAGAGAAGTGCTCCGCTTGCTCTTTGACCTTTGGAGCTCATTTGAGTCGCTGAGTAGCTGGTCAGGCTCTTGGAAGAGTATTCTTAAGAAAATAACATCTGATGATAAATTTACAGCTCCAGCAACTGCATATTAAATGCATTTTACTCTAGCCAGTCGGGTGTCACAAGTTGTCAGTACAGACTGGTGGGGAACGGGTATGAAATATGCATGAAGTTATCAATGGGACCGAGGTAACTGGTTAATGATGCTGCTGAGCAGTTCCTCTGCTCTGGATGCCCGGTGCTGAGTGCCTCGTTAGGGTGGCTGTGATTTGCAGGTGCCTTTGTGGCAGTGTTTGCTCCGTACCACTGACACACCACCAGCTCCTGGACCTGCTCCATCTTAATTAGCTCTGCTGCCACTGGAATTAGACAACATGTTGGAGGAGTCACTTAAATTAACTTCTGACTCTTCCTCAGACAGATGGGACCTCGGTGGCCGTGCCTGCCTATTAGGTTTGTTTAATCATTCCTTAAAGGACTGTCACAACACGCTGTACTCTCTGGGTGCGTCAGAGATGCGACCTTGGCTCCAGCGCCGGGTTCTGAAAATGAATGCTTTTCTTAGAAGGCATCTGAGCTTTGCCAGGCAAGCTGATTAGCAATTTGGAGCACAGTGTGGAGGTTTCCAGGTAGCGAGGTCCCGCTGCCTCGTGCAGCTGGTGTCCCAAAATGGGATCTGCTTTGGAATTCACATCACGCCCCACACGCAGTGCCCACTGCAGACCCTGGTGATGGGGTTGGGCTCCATGGTGGTCTGTGCTGTTTGAGAACCCCCCATGGCACAGGCTGGGCACTCTCTAGTCCATACACAGAGCCCTGCTGGTGGGTTTTGCATGCATGAGCACAGCAAGTACCGACAGGAACCCCTCGTGCACCCCTGGCTGTGCTAATCTTGCCGGGGAGACCACCAGCCTATGGCTGATCTCTGACACCCCAAAGACAGAGGGTCAGTGCCCTCTGTGGCCATTCCAGCCAGGGGCTGCCACAGAGGGAGAGGCTGGAGAGCTGCAGTGCACTTGTACCACAGCTGTGTGTGAGAGGGGCTACAGCACTGCCCTCCTAAAGCTGCCTGCAGTGTCTACACACTGCAGGATAGCTGGGAGAAGCCCAAATGCTAGAGGATGGGACATTCTGGAGTATTTCAGGCCAAATTCTGGAAGAGGAAACTTTAAGACATTTCTACAAACATTAGCAATGACCAAAGGGCTGGGATGAGGCTGTTTGGTACTTGGAGGTCACTGTGCTGCAGACCTGGCCCTGTCACACCTTCAGTACCACCAGCCAGGGCTTTTGCCTGCTGCAGGAACATTCCTCTACCCACCACAGGAACAGCACCTGCTGAGGATCCTCTCACCCAGCTCCTGCTTCAGTTTGAGTCCAGAGCCACAAAGAGATGGCACAGCTCCAGTCATACCCCTGTATCTGGGTGCAGGAGCAGATCTGAAAACCTGAACTGATGCTTTCCAGAGCCAATCTAGTCGACCTTATGTGAAGCAGTGAGCAGAAAGTGCTCTTAAGTTTCCAGGTTTTCTTAAAAAAAAGGTTCCCATTGCTTCCTCCCTGGAGGTTTGCTTTCAAGTTTCAGCTTCAAAAAAGCCCAGATTTCCAAGTTCCAGCACACACATTGCTCTGCATGCAGACCATGCAGGTTAAGGATTTCCCTGCAGCTTCCCACGGTGCACAGACCCTGCTGCTCCCTGCCTAATGTACTGCAGAGCTTAATTGTGACAGAAATAAACCCACACCACTTGCAGGACCCGAGCTGTACATTGGTTTGGGGATGTTTTCCCCATTTCCCTCAAGATGCTCCGTAAGACACCAGCAATGCTGTTGTTCTTTTCTGAAGTGAAAGCCTCTTTCTGGGAGGATCATACTGCAGCTTTTCTGAAACTCACAAGGAGCAACAAAAAATGCTTCCACCTTGCCTCGTCCTGCTGCACGTTTACTTTGGTGCCAACACTGGTGCTGATTTAATTCCATAACTCTAACTTTTAAAGGCAGGCTTAATCTGCCGTACTGTGGCCTCTCTGTTGCAAGTCATCTTCCCTTATTCCAAGCAATTTATTCCCTGAGGCAGCGAGGCACTTAAGTCTGTGCTTAAGTGTCATCTAATTCAGTGCATGGGCCTTAGCTCTTGCAGAGTCAGAGCTACAGCACTGTAAAATCCCTTCCTGCTGTGAGGACGGGGCTCTGTGTGACGTGGTGTCCCCTCTGTCGGTACAGGATGTCTCTGGGTCATGGCCCTGCTGACCTGGAGCTGCCCTGCAGAGAGCTCTGGTTCTGTGGGGAATCAGGGGCAATGATGTCTCCCAGCTGTGACTGCCCTGGGATGAGTTTATCAAACCAGGGTGGGTTTGGAGGCCACGCTCCCAGCCCTTGCTGGGTGGTTTTTAACAATGAACATTATTCACATGGAAATAGCCATGGTTTGGCATTCATTCCCTAACCTGTGCTAAGATCTGTTGTTTCTGTGCTGATCCAGTGCTGCTCCTCTCTGTGAAGCAAGATCAGTCTCCTATGGCTCCAGGAACACTGCTGGCATTCCTGTGCAAACTGCCTGCTCTCCAAAGGGAAGGAGCAGCCATCCCCTGCACAATAGTGCACAAATAAGGACATGATTAAACCATACTGGATGCTGAGAGGCAAACTACTGCACTATGATGTTCAAAAAGCCAGAATAATGTGATGGTTATAAAGACAGACAGCTCAGGCAAAGCTTGCCTAGAGCACAGAATGATTGTCAGGATGGGCAAAAATGTAGAAAATCATGTGAGTGTGTAAGCTGCCAAAGCCAATTAATCCAAAGAACATTTTGCAACCATTAGGCTTCTATTACTGTGCATGCATTGTAATTACTGTGGGTCTGCACAGATATAACTGCAGATCTTTAATGATACTGAGGTTCTATTTGAACTTTAATTATTTTCATTTAATTTGTTTGTGTTTAATTGTTGTAGTCCCTAAAGTTGGAAAAAGTGACTTATTTTTTAATTTGTCATTTTGAGTACTGCTGTACCCAGATCGTCCTAGCAACCAAGAAGAGGAGTCTGGAAGGGCTGCTCAGAAGGAAGAGATGCTGTGGTGTTTCCCTGCCTTGTGGTACTTTACAGGCAACTCATGCTGTTTATATCAGAGCCTGGAAAATAGCAAGAACATGGTGATCAAGGAAACTTCTGCTGATAAAAAAAGTACAGAGAGCACTTTTCTGGCCAGCTGGGACAGAATCATCATCCTCTATGTCAGGGTTGCAGCAGCCAGAGGAATAAAGGTGAACCCAAACCTTACAGTCAGGACTGGATCCACATTTTGTTGTTGGCTTAAATCAGTGTTGCAACATTCTGGAATCTAACTGTGAGAAATATATAGGATAAAACTGAGATTTCTGCTTGATTGTCTGGGCTTATCCTCTGCCCAAAGACAAACAATGCGAGTTTATGTCACTTTTCTGCTCTTGATTGGTAATTCCTCCTCCCTGTGAAAGAACATAAAATCTATTTTATCAAAGTAAGAACATGAGAACATGATATTTCTCATCTTGACCTGAGGAAGGTGGAACAACTGTATGTCACTTTTAGGGAAATTAAATGAGTGCTGAGTTATTAAATTAGTTAATTCAATCCAGTGAATATTCTTTCATATCTTCCATCTATGTGGTTAAAACTACAGTGAAATGCTGCTAGTAGGAAAAAGATGAGACAGGAAAAAGTAGCTAAATGTCTAGCAAAAGAGTTTAAGACACAAACTCCACTAGTTTGCCACCAGTTGAAGTTCTTAAACTTCTGAAATTGAGTCTCAAGTCTGTAAACTGTCCATCAGATCTCAGTGTCTATAGAGGTGACATCTCTGTCCAGTATTCACTTCCCTGGACAAGAAATGCTGATTATGCCAATCCTTTGAGGAGAGTTGTGCTCGAGCAAAAGAACATAAAATTATAGAATGATGACAGAATGATTTGGGCTGGATGAGACCTTAAAGATAATTTCCTTCCAACCTCCCCACCATGGGCAGGGACACCTTGCACTAGACATACAAAATAAATATCTTAATCTTGTGATTTAAAAAATACAATAAAGCCTAAGAGAATAAATTCAAGATATAGCAGAATTGCTAGTAGAAGCAGTCATTTCAGGGCATTTGCCTAGCCTGGCCTTTTTGAAGTCTCAAAGCCATTAAAGAGATGGATGGCTTTAGACAAGCCATTAACTGCTAATCTTACTCCTTTTTGGGGGAAAATGAACTGTAAGCTACACTTTATTTTGTTCCTTCACCCAGATGTAATTTTATGTGTCTGAGTTCTATAATTGCACGGGATTCTGGACAACTGGGACAGAGGAACCCCATGCAAAGGACCCTGCCTTGCCTCCCTGCTGACATTTAGGCCCAATGGCCTCTGGCTGGCACCGTTTATTTGGTGTTTTTCAACAGACATCCCACCCTCAGTGGCTCTGTGAGAACAGCAAAAAAAAGAGAGGCAAGGGGGCAGAGGAAAGACAGTGAGGAATATGCCTGGCCTAGCAGTGAGCACTGCAAACAGGCAGGGACAGCTCTCCCAGGAAGGAGATGACCAGCTAAAGAAATCCCCTTCTTGCAGGTTGGAGCACATGGCTGTGTTTGTTTTGCTTCAGAGAGGGACTCTGATCTATCTGCTTCATCTGCACACAGGCAGCTGAAGGTTTTCAACTTGTATTGAAGAATGAGCAGCTCCTGGGCCAGCATGAGTCAGGGCAGCACCTGGTTTGTTTGTTTGTTTTGTTTTTTTTTTAATATGTCTGCTTTACTTAGGAAGGACAGAGAGATTTGTGACTGACAAAACTTACAGCACAGTCTCCCACCTCCCTCACAGACCAGCCCTGACCTAAAATCCTGTAAAACAAAGTAAAACCTGAGCTTCTCCCTCCCTCCAGCTCTGACAGCGTGGGCTTTGCTTCCATTTCCTTTTCCCAGTTCTATATAAAACATGCAAAAACATTACAGGCAGTCCTGTAAGCACAAAATCTCTACCCTGCACAGCCCATGCCCACCATGTTATGGGTATTTACAGCCCAACCCATTCCCCAGCCATACAACTCAGGCTGAAGCTCAGTCCCTGAGCAATACGTCCTCATGACAAATAGAAACAATCACTTTAGATGAAGGCTCACAGGTATTTAAACAAGTTAAAAGTGTTTCAGCAGCCTGATTAAAACAAGTGGGCCAAAATCCAAACACAATTTTCTCCCTGGCCAGCCTCAGCAGTGATTGTAAATCAAGAGTGGTTGTAATGTTATTAATTACTATTACAACTCCTGTAGCAGCATTATGGAGACAGAACACAAAGATCTCGTTACAAGTCGGATGGACAGCTCCAAAGTGATCAGAAAGCCAATGAGCGCTCATGGGAGCAGCCTTTTAAGCTATTAGTTATTTAAGCTATTCATAATAAGAGGGAATTGAGTTGTACTGGGAAGGAGAGAGTGTCTTCCCAGCCCCTCACGGTGGAGAGAGCTTTCCTGGTTTGTCTACATCAAAGGCTCGTAGCTGCACCTCCTACTCATTTGATCTTAATTCAGCTCAAAAAATCTCTGCTTCATGCATTTCTAGGTATGGCTTAGACATGATGTGATGGGCCTTTGATGAATAAGGGAACATGTACTGGGAGTCATCTGTGCCAGGAAGATCTGATCTGATTTTGGGAAAAGGTGAACACGTAGCTGTACACGCACATACGTGCAGCTATAAATAAAGCAGGAGATGTTTGCAGGGAAAACAGGAGGCCAGAGCCACTCCCTTGATTCAATTCATTGTCCCAGCTTATCTCTGTAATTTTATCAGCCTAAAAATATCCACACAGCCAGCGTTCTCTATGCAAATCATCATAATTTGAAGTGAAGCACAGGGCAGCAGTAGGAGCCATGGCAAGAGCACGGGGTAAGGCCAGACTCTCCTCTCCTGAGCAGTGGCTGATGATGGCACCACAGGGAGCAGCCCAGGCTTCCAAAACCTCCAAAACCACCCACTTCCCACAGTCCCTCAGCAGCCACAACTTCCCAAGGAGAGCCTGCAGAAACCTGCCAACAGGTCCTGTGAGACACATTAAATACTTTAACTATCTTGGGAGATTTCTCAGTCATAACATGTGCTGGAATAAATAAAGGCTGTTTCTAGTGGTGTCTCAAAGGCAGATGGGCTGGCAGCAGGCAGGCAGTGTGGTGGGGGACAGGTAACTGAGGACAACCCCAGTTTTTGGGGGCAGTGCTACCCCAGCCCTCCTTCAGGCCCTGGGACATGCAACTGCTCTGTCCCCACCCTGCTTGCAGGGAAGCACCCTGATTTGTCCCTCCTAATTTTCTTCTGAGATGGGTAATTAATATTTCAGTATGAACAGTTAATTACTTGAGGAAGTTTTTCAGCTCCTTCACTGACCATTTGTCAGTGTCTGCTCGTGGGTTTCTGATGTGTAGCTCTCAAAACAGTGACAACAAATGATTAGGAAGTCTTGGTGACTCCCAATCCAGGGAAGAAACCATCAAAGGAAGAACACCACCAGTGATTTCTTTCTAAAAAGCAGCAAAATTTTCTTCTGTGTGTCTTTTGAAGCAGGGTGGCCAAGGCAAGGAGTGCCCAAACCACAGAACACAGAAATAAAGGTGAGAGAAGAGATTTGGAAAGCATCAAACCTTAAAGGATGTAGACACAAGAGATTTCCAGGGGCTCAGATAGCTGAGCAGAGAAAAAAGCGATGCTTTTATAGAACACACACAGTGCTTAACAGATGGGTCAGCTCAAGAGGTCTGTGTACACAAGGGGAGGGAGATTATAATTCAGAGAAGAAAACACACCAGGGACAGGAGATCAAACCACTGAGGAGGCTCAATGGCCTCTGGTTGGCACCATTTGTTTGGTGTTTGTTCAAAAGTCATCCCAACAATGCTTACAAAGCTTCATAAACCACCGAGGAGCAAAGCTCAGCCCAACTGGACTCAAAAACATCCTTCTCAAAGGGCTGCTTGGTGGTAATTGAAGATTTTTTTAAATGACAAGAGTTTAAGCAAACCAAGGCAGATATTTTTCTGTTCAGGGCCGTGTGTTGAAGTGGGACACTGTGGATGTGCTGTTCTCAGCACACATCCCCATCTCTTACACCCTAGCATGGGTGGGCACCTCCCCAAACATTGCTGCCAAAAGAATGGTAAGGGCCAGCTACATATCCCAGAAATCTGTTTGGTTTTTTGTAACAAACAGGTTCTGAATTACGTCAGTGGGTTAAAAAGGCATTATTATCACACTGAGTGTCTGACCCAAACCCTGCTGACATCCACACAAGTCTTTTAGTGACTTCAATAGGCAGTGGGTCAAGCCTGAAGAGAGCACCACACACTGAGCCGTCTAAAATCAAGACAAACTCAATCAACTTTGTGAAATAACAAGATTTACCACACTGCAGCCTCCATAACCCCTGCTAATGTCAGGGTGCAGGCTTTGAGGAACCAAATATTAAAGGCTTCTCCGACATGAAAGTCAGCAAGTACTAATTTTGGGTAAACCTCCACTGGGACACAGGGATTAGCTGGGGGGAAGAGCTGGGCTGCTGTTGCTCCTGAAAAGTCAAGGAATTTGTTTCCTTCTTGCCAGGGGTTGTGTCACACCCATCCTGCAGGATCAGCTCCTTCCACAGTGTTGCTCACTGGGCTGTAGGAGATACGGTGCCAGGCCCCGTAATACAAATAGCTTCTGAAAGAAAAATTAATGTGTAGTGTCAACAGCCCAGAGCTCCAGATAGGCCAGAGGAAAACAAGCTGTGGGGCATTTTGTGAAGGTGAGGAAATGAAAAGGCTGTTTGCCTGCATTTCACCTTGCACAGATGGGAAAGAAGTGCATGGGCACACTGACACTCATCACCTTTACGAGGTCTCCCAGGGCTAAATCCTCACTCACCGTGATGAAATGTAGGGGCAAGCTGGCAACTTTTATGTTTCAATAATAGAAGGAGCTATTTATGTGAAATATTTAGACTCAGAGTGTTTCATTTCACTTAATTTAATACCACTTAACACTTGTCGAACTTCTATAAATGAAATCACTAGAGATTCAGATTCCTACTGTGTCCAAATGTATCTGGAAAAGAAATGTGTCCATTTTCAGTGCAACAAATTCTCAATTGCAGATTTTCAGCACAATAAAATCCCCAGACTAGTGATTTAATTATTCAGCTGACTGGTGGAAGAAAAAGAAGTTAGAGAAATCTAAAGCCATGTGATGAAAACTCTGCAGCAAGTTATAACAAATGTTTGCTTTAAGACACTAACTGAGCTACCCAGAAGCTTGCACTTATGGGATAATGATCGTTTAATAATTATGCAAGAAACTACCATCTTTGTTCTCATAATCTCTCCTCATATGGTCAAAACTATTTTTTCTTTTAGCTACATAGGAAATAGAAATAGGAGTATTCTTCATGCCAGAATTTTAGACCAAGATCTTAATCCTGTAACAGAAGGCATATGGCCAGATACATTAATTTCCATGGGCACTCATGCAAACATAAATCTCCTGCCCTGAAATCAGTGTGCTGAAAAATACCCAAGTCACACTATCAGGTCCACTCTCAAATTATTGAGCTCCGTGCTCCTTCCTCTTTTCCTCCAAGCACCTCCAGCAAGGTCATCACACTTTGCTACTGTCTTGATATTGGTGGTGGAGACCAACCAGTTCCTGCCATCCCAGCACTGAACCACACAGAAATGGGAACTTTCAGGAGTTTCAAGGCTTAAAAACCTGAGCACAGATTCAGCCCTGTTTGCAGAGAGCCTGAGGTCTAAAGAAGGAGAAAGGGGAAAGGAAGATGGTTGTGTTCCACACAGCTGGGGTTTCAAGGAATAAACAAGGAGAGCGTTGTCAGCACATGCTGTTGGAGTACTGCAGGACTTCCACCAGCAGCCATTCACCCAGCCTCCTTCCAGGGAAGGATCCACCAGGATTTGGGCTTTGTAACTTGCTGATGAGCTGTGGGAGCAGCCAGCACAGGATGCAGGCCCAGAGCTGGGATCCAAATATATTCGCATGGCACAGGCTGTTATTAGCCACAATACACTTCTGGCATTAGACAATTTATAATTGCGTTACTAATTACATCACCAATTAAGTACAATCTGCCATTTCTGGAATTCTCTCCCTAGTCAAACACTGTCCTTGAGGCATTAAAAATACGCTGACATCCAGCAGCAGGAGCAGCAAATCACAGCATCCTCATTATCACAGGATCCCTCTTGAACTGCTGCCCATTAGATAAGCCTGCAGGAGCCTCAGCATCCTGCAGCCAGCTCAGGCTGTGCCTTCACTCTCCCTGCAGCTGATGCAGCCCAAATCACAGAGGCAGCACTTGGGAAAAAAGCATCTCCCATCACACCAGGGCAAGCCCCCACCTGCTGGGGTCAGAGGTGATACGAGGTCCTGGCTGCCCACACAGATCCCAAAATAACTGAAAATTCTCCTCTCCTTCCTGCTCTGGGATTTGACTGTCTGCTTCAGGCCATACTTTCCACAGAGTCATCTCTGCCATGGAATAATTATTTTCTATTCTGGCAACCTCAAGACAGAGCAGCCCTGATGAGCTCCGTGCTGGCAGCACGCAGCGAAAATCGGGCACCAATTTGGGACACAATGCGTTGGTTTTGGGGACTTTATGGGAACCATGGGAAGGGGGATGGCAGCAATCAGGTGCCAGATGAGCTCTCCCTGCCAAGGAGGCAGCTCACAGCCCTCACAGGGAGAAAGGCACTCCCAGCTGGCCAGGGTGCTGGCATGTTTGCCATACCCCCAGTACCCCTCAGCAGCAGTGAACGTGCACATTGTGGTTTTGGGAACAGCTTCACTGTTTCTCCTCCACCACAGTTTAACCCCACGTGCTGACCGCCTGGGCTGGGGGATGTTCTCCTGTATCACCTGTGTGGGTCTGGAGATTTTCCAACACCTTCCTGAGAAAAAAGAATCCAAGGAGACCCAGCTGGTTGTGCAGAATGTTTCACCCTTGAGGGACACATCTGGATGAACTGCACCTCCTCTTCTCCACTTTGCCACCCCTTGGTGCTCTCCACCATCACACACTTCATGTCCAAATCACTCACAGAGAAGCTCCTGCTTGCTGCCCTGCATTTTGTGCCATCAAGCTTGGTCCCTCTAAGCCAGCCAATCACTCACTCCTGGATGGTTTATTTTAGATGCTTATCTATCCATCAGAGCTGTTACTGGAAGGGGAAAAGCAGGAATCTTGCACGGCAAGGATAAAGACCAAATGCCCCAGTAAATCCTGTGCACAATGCTGCAAGACTGATGCTTATAGTTGTTCATGTTTGCAGAAGAGTCAGCAAATAATCTACAGAAAGAAAGGAAGGTGATGGGCCATAACTGTGCATCAGTGGGGCACAAAGAGTGACAGGCTTGGGCTGTGACCCAAGGACAGTGCCAGAGTCCCTCTCTCTGCCCTCACCAAAATGGGACCAGCTTCCCTACACAGACCTCCTGGTCCCAAAAATGCCAGAAGAAAAGTGTAATTGGGTCACCTGTAACACAACAGTGACACCAAAAGCTTTGTAGCACATTTGATACTCACTGCAACACATAAATAAATAGTTAACTGGGATAACCATGTTAACTCAGCCTTTTCAAATTTAGGTCCCTTCAATAAAATTTTTCTCCTGCACAAGCAAAGGCCAAGTGAAGAGTCATCAGATTTGTACAGTGCTTCTCCTTCCTGTGCATTGATTTTCCAGACCTGACATAAATCTATTCCCAGCATCAATTGCCTGCCCAGGACTCTCCTTCACTGGAGTTGCACTATTGTCTGATTTTGCTTCAATACAACTTGTTGGAGGCAGCACTGAGGCAAGTCAGAAAATGCCTTGGGGCTACAGAGTCCCAGTGTGAATAGTGCCACTGGGAAATGAAACCCGCACTAAAATCTGAGAAACATCACCCCAAAACACCTCACAGGGTCACCACTGAGGTGTGCTGAGACCACCTATGTCCTGCTATCCAAGAGGGATGCTATCTCCTCCCATGCCAGCACTGTTCCTTGTCACCCCTGCTGGTGGCACAACCCATCGTGGGGAAAATTTTGCCCTCCCAGATGCAAAAGCTGAGTCTGGGCTTTGGATGCTTTACAGACTGATTTAATCTTTCTTGACAACTTGTCTTCTATTGTGTGGATTTGTATAAAAGGGAGAGAGCAGTTGTTAATGTCTACAAGAAAGGAAAGAAAACAGAGTCCCGCTCCACTGGTCCAACAACCCTGCTGCCACTGCTGCCTTGTCAGGGGAAATTAGGCTGGAGGGGTGCAAGTCCCACAGAAGTTGTGTTTTCCTACTAAATGCTCTTTAAGAGACCTCAGCTGGCCTCTTCCTGACAGTGATACTTAACTCCAAAAGTTTCCACTGGCTCAAATTTCTCTGAGGCTGAGCTCTTCAAACTAGCAGGGAAGAGAAGCTTCCGTGGGAGTGAGTTCCTCAGGAGCCCTGAGCATCCTGGAAGCTGAACTCTACATGAAAGGCACATTGAGAACAGGCAGAGAAGGAAATACAAATCATTTGCCTAATGAGCAGACAAACTTTTCCTAGCTGTTTTCATTGCATTTCCAGAGGAATAATTCCAATTTCTCCTGCCAGGTTTCTGCTATTGGTCTGTGCTCTTCCTACTGTTGTCGTCATTCCAGCTAGCCCTTGTCCACTCAGGAAATTCATGGTATGTATATTTTTGTGCATGGTGCTCTTGAGATGTCTGAAAAATGTTCCTGTAAACCAGGCACTGATTTATCACTCTCTGGAGAAGATAAATTTCTGTCTGCTTCCTGCATCTCTCTGTTAAGATACAATGTGAATACAAATTTGTTTGGAAAGGTTGCATTAAAACAATAATATGTCTTTCTTTTCTTGTATTTTATGTAATGCAGCTATTCCCGTTTTACATTGGAAATTCAAGATATCAGTATTTGAACAGATATTTGGCTGGGTTAGCTGAAGATGTCTCATCGTTGGCTAACATTAACTTTGCCTTTAGGATTATCTGTCTAATTTTCATAAATAAAATGGGAGAAAATATTTAGTATTTGAGGGTTGCAGCTGCTCTGAGCAGTCGATTGCTCTGCAGAATTCCTGCCCCCAGCCCACTTCCCAAATTATGGCACTGCTCTGCAGTGTGCAGTGGAACTTCAGCTCTGGCTCTCTCTGAGGGCAGGGACAAAATTTCCAAGCACCTCCAGGACTTCCCAATCCTCACAAGGAGAGGACACTGCTGGTTTCTGTCCCCTGCAAGGGCAGTGGGCACAGGCTCCCAGGGAGAGGTGGTGGCTGTGGCCAGGACCCCCAGCCCCACTTCCAGCCCCAGTCTAAACCTCACACCCATTACAGATAATGGAAAAAGCTACTCCCTGGGGCTCTGGGGCCAGACAAAAATGACGAATGAAAATTGAAATTCAGCCAGAGGTCTGATCCTGCCTGAGTTCACAGCTGCACAAATCCCAGCAAGATGAACCCTACTGAACTGTAGCTTCAGTTGTGTCCCTTTGTGGGCTGGCACTGTGATGCTGGGAATGGGGCAGAGGGACTGGCTGTCACCCCAGGTCTGGGTGGGAGCAGACATGACCCTGCCTCCCCAAGAAGGGGAAAAGCCAAAGCAAACCCCTTCCAAAAGAAGGGACAGAAGGGTCTCAGGTCCTGTGCCTGCATCGAGACCATCTTAGCTCCTTTGGCAATTAGCTGCATTAAAGGTGAATTAGAAGTTCTTATGCCCACAAAATAAGTAAACATGAAGCTCCTGATAAATTCAGACTGATAGAAAATGCTGATCTCTGATGCAGATCTGGCTAAGGAATGGAAAGAACCCAGCAGTCACACTCTGCAGAGAGCATCTCTCCATCACATCCTGACCCCACCATCCTCCACTGGGATACACTGGGCAACCCCAGCACAGATAAAACCACAAGAGGATTTTTCCAAATCCCTCCTTTTTTGTGGTGGTTTTTTTTTTGTTTGTTTTGTTTTTGTTTGGTTTTTTTTTATACAGATCTTGGATGTCAAAGATTGATAATACTGCTCAAGGGAATCTGGAAGAAGCAGAAAAACACATCTAGCCTTTTCCCTGGACTGGGAACTAGCAGCACTTTGTAGGCTGAACTCAAATACTCTCAGCAGCAGTTCATCTTACTCAGACAATTTTCAATAAATGTGTACATTTTTAACAGCCTACATATACATCAGGTTCCTTTTGCAGATAATGACAAGAAAAACAAGGAGTTCCTGTAGTGATGTGCCCACGTAATGGAGACATTCTCAGGAGCTGGGAAGGCAGGGAAAATGTAGAAGAGGAGGATATTTTTTTACATGGTAAAAACTGTGCAATTTGGCTCATGATATGTCCTTGGACAAATCTCTCATTCTGACCACATTTAGGGAAAATTACCCCATAGTAACAGCAGATGAGACTTTTATTTGATCAACAGTGTGAGAAGAGGGAAGCATTTGGGCTTAGCAAATGCTTGCTTCTGCCTCCACATTCTCACTCTGCAGCATTTTGTTACTGAGGATAGTGCATGGCACAGCATGAACCCCCTCCATTCTCTCACCTTCTAGGCTGAAATACTGGGACTGAATTTACAATTAAAAAGAGACAACAGCAGCTAAGTGAGCAGCAAAATATTTGCATTGTTGTAAACTGCCAGGTTGCATGAACTGTGAAGTCCCTGGGCTATTTTGGGATAATTCAGCACCTTTCAACTGTCACATAAAATTTCATGGGGGATGATGCTTGGTATTGTTTATATGACATTAGCTTCACCTTTTCATCCTACTGGGTGCCATCAAATGCAAAACTGGATTACATTTGGCAGATCACATTATATATGGGGAAGTGAGAAATATTGCTGTATCACAAATGATTTTCCCAAAGGCACCAGCCAACCTCTGGTATTTTGATGCTGAGGCAATAAATAATTTTCCACTAGTAATTTCCATATTCAGTAAGCTGAGAAGTTTTTCTCAGTATGCAAATGAGATTTATTTAAAGCACCATTTTCTGTTGCTTACAATTAGATTGATTTGGATGGCTGCAGGAGGATGTTTGTCTTGGGTGTTGCTGAGTGGGCAGGAGCACAGGGAAGTCCTTCATGCAACACAGACTTGCCTTTTAACTAAACTTGTTGGGCTTTTCCTGGCTGGACAAGAAATATGCCGAATTAGGAGCATGTGGGTGATCTCAGGTTTTATGTTTTGGGTGCTAGAATTATTTTACTTGATTGCAAATACTTGGATAGACACAGAAATGAGCAGGCAACACAAAATGAGTGAGCTTCAAAACTAACCCTGATTAGATGGAGCTAACTTCCCAAGTACCAGTTCTGGAGAGACTGAATTTGGGTTGTTTCTGCAATATTGCAATTTCTTATTTATTTTGACACTACCAATTGAAAAGCACCAACACAGTCAGGTCCACTAATCAAACATAACAAGAGGATAAAAGCAATGCCCAGAAAGTGAATAATGAACTTGATCACAGACATAAAAAGGAAGATCTTGACCCAGATATACTAAAAATAGAACCACCACCATTTTTTAGCAGGACCTACATTTCCTTCAAGACAACAGTGATAATCAAATAGACAATGTATAAAATGGTTGTTTCTCCAGCCCACTGGTTGTTCCCCTGCCTGCTAAATCCAGCTGAATTTCTGCATTGGTTTCTCCTAAGCTCCAGGAGAAAGCTCTGGCAAGCACATCCCATCCCCCTGCATCATTCAGTGACAAACTCTGAGAAGTTTCTGATGGGCTGGATGGGAGACAGGACAGGAAGGAGGGGAGAGGCTGGGCTGGAAGGGCTGTGAACAGCACAAACAAAACGAGCTGAAGCATGTCTTGGATGCTGTGCCCAGCAACATTTCCCACCAACATTTCCCACCCCCAGACCTAGCAGAGCACTCAGACAGGGGCTCTTGGATGCACTGCACAAGCCTCAGTGAAGGAATTAGCAAAGAATAAAGTCTTTCCTCCAAACAGCTCCTCCTTGTCTCGCAGGATAAATCAGTCTCAGGTAGCACAGCAGTGGGAATGACCACGAGCCCCCTTCCCCTGGCAGCAGCCTGCCACAGCTCCCAGCCTGGCTGTGGGGGGCAGAGCCCCCTTTGGTCCCCCTTGCTGGCTGGCTCACCCAGGTTGTTATTCTGAGTCATCCTGGAGCTGCTGCTCCACGGCAGGCCCTGCTGTGAGCATCACCAATGCGCCTGTTTCCAGTCTGCACACCACGGGGAAGCAGTTTAAAGGGAACTCAGTCCCATGAAGAGAGCCAGCACTAGGCTGACGTGTTTCAAAAGGTCTAAATTAATGAGTGATGCACAGGCTTTACACACAGAGCTGAACTCAGCTCTCTGAATTTGCATTCATTGCTGTTGCAAGCCCTGTGATGGCTTGATGGCAAAGCCTGTCCCTCCCTACCCAGCCTGACCTGGCAATTGCAGTGGAGGTGCCTGCAGAGAACAGCCCATGGATTAATCACACTTGCTGGACCTTTCCAATGCTCCTACACTCTGTCATGTTGTTGCATGGTTCTAAATTTGCTTCCTAAGGCTTCACTTCCAAGCTAGACATTATCTTCTTTATTTAACTGGCATTGTTTGCTTCTTTCTGCCTCTCCCCAGCAGGCAGGAGTGCATCTCAGTGCCTGGTTACAAATCTCTGCTGACACAAATGGGTGCATTGCTATAGTTTTGATGCTGCTGCTCTCACTTAAATGTGGAGAAAGTTTGATTTCCTAAGTTAAGAAAACTCACTTGAGAAAGTTTGAAATCTCCACACTGGGAGACTTGTTCTTTTTTTATGGTAGCACATGAAGTGCTGCCTGTTAACAAGGTGTTCCTGGCAGTGGTGTTTAAATCAGGAACGTGTGAGTCTGAATGCACAGATGTAAAACCCACACTGGTTTGTACATGAGCTGCAGGGTGACCCAGCAAGTGCTGGAGGGATCAGAAACTGCTCTGAATCTGCATTATGTGCTACTGGGGCACAACAGAGTAACCAAGAAGCAGCTTACTCAGATCAACAGCCCTCCAAAACATGTAGAATGATGGCTAAGGTGTCCTTTAGCAAAGGGTGGTTCTTGGTGCCTGAATATTCAGGGCCCATCCTGAACACTCTTACAGGAAACTACATTTTCGAAGCAACTCCCTTCCAAGTAGGAGACATCTCCACATCCCGAGGCTGATTTAAAGTTTGCCATGTACTTGTTCTCAGAAGAAAACCTAGGAGTGACAGAGCAGTCCATAAATGAAGCCTGTCCTCCTCCCAAGGAGTTCAGCCTCCCTCAGAACTCCAGCAACAACTCAGCACGAAGAAAAAAAGAGCAGAGCCTGAGTCGCTTGCAAGTTTCTCTTCCTTGAGGCTGTTATAAATATGATAAACCATTTTTTGTTGTTTTAAAGTGCTGCCTAGAGTTTAATAAATGTTCATATGTATTATTAATCTGATATATTAACCCTAAATCTCATAATAAAATGACTCAAGCATTCCAAGAGATCTCAGATGCTTGCAAAATCCTTGCAAGATACTAATTAAGCTACATTGGAACAATTGTTCAGTAAATTTTGCAGTCAGGTTTCATCTTCTCTTTAGAAGAGCAGACTACAAATTTATGCAACATGAAATGGAAGCTAATGAACTTGGAGGATATTCAGTATGGAGCATGCATCTAGGAAGTGGAAATAAAAACATTAACAGTGCTTTGAGATAATAGACTATTTAAATTCATATTTGTAGAAGCTGCAGATTAATCTGCAGTGATGTACAGTTTAGATGTTGTTTCCTGGAGGGCACAATCCTGAATACTCAGGGATACAGATTCTCCAGTGGAAAAAATCCTACACTGTGATCTCGGGTTGTGACAGCCAGCACAAACTGGAGACCACATCATGCTGGTGATCTCCAGTGTGGAGCATCACATGGATCTGCAGGTTGGCCTCCTGCTAAAGGAGGAATCCACAGTTTTGTCTCCTTAGAGCTGAGGGGTGCCCCTGGTCTGGTTAACCAGTGAGGAACAGATGCTCCTGCCCAGGGAGAAACACTCCTCTGTGGTAGGAGTGTGGCCAGTGCCTCCACTCTGCTTAATGGTTGGCATGATAAATGTTAGAAAATGTTTTTTTTTTTCCAGGCTGGAGAACTTGTAGCTCTCATCAACATTTGCAGCAGTCCTGGGCTGGATGAGGGAAATCCAGACCCACTCATTTCCACAGCTATAAGATGAGTTTTGTGAGGATAAGCCCTACATGCAGCAGGACTCAGGTTCTGGTATCCAGCCAATTCATAAAGCCTTATAAAGCCTCCTCTTTTTCTCCATATGTGGCTGAACCAGTGCATGTGATGAAAACAGTGAATCTCCTCCCTAATCCAGCCAACACAAATAATTTAATTCCTGCTCTGCCAACATCTGAATTTTAGCATTGTCTCACCAGACCTGGAGCTGAAGTAAAATTTGGACATCCAATATTACAGCTGTGCAGCACCACATCCTGGCTTTTGATCTCCAGCACTGGCATAAATCAGGTCCTCGGGGACCAGAAGTCCCTTGGGGAGCTGTGTCTGTGGCCCACATCAAACACTGCTGGGAAGCTCAGATCCAGCCTTTAGTATTTACATCATGTTTCCAGCTGTCTGCAGTGCTACAATGCCAATGATTTATTCATTTATTTATTTCACCCTCTGCACAGAGTTTGCAATGCAGAGAGGGAGCGAGATGCAGTCGTGCTCCAGCTGCTGCACTGTGGGTTTTTGGGAGCACCAGCACGGCCAGGAAGGGGCTCCACAGCCTTCAAGAGCACCCAGGCAAGCACTGGCACCACTCCTCAGGTCCACAAGACGCACCAAAAGTTGCCATAAGGCAAAACAAGGAGCTCTAAGAGCTCCTCAGGGCTGGGCAGAAACGGGAAGGGAGATTTAGACAAGAGAAAAGGGAAAGCACCACAATTATCTCTGGTGAAATTCAGGACTTCCCCGGGATTTTCTCTTTGGACTGGTGGGAATTGTTAAGACATGAAGGATGTCTTGCAAATGCTTTTGTCCTTTGAACTGCACTGACTGCTCTTTGTTAATCTAATTCTGCAAGAAGGGATTAGCTTGATACCTGCATCATATTTCACCCTTTTTACACCAAAATGACACTAAACATTTTTTTTTTTTTACCACAGCAAAACCAGACTCTAATGGATACCATTTTTGCTCAGAAAATGTCCCTAAACAGCCTGGGCCAAGGATGTTTGGAGCATGAGGTGAACTTGTGTCCTCTCTCCAACCTCTGCCTCCTTCTGGGATCCCGGGCTCCGGTCCAGCCTGAGGAGCCCAGGATGCTCCACATCCCCGAGGATGCACAGAACATGCACCTGGCCCCGAGTGATGTGCTGCCCTGCAGGAGCTGGGGGAGCTGCGAGCACGCCCAGGACCTGTCACAGCACAGGTTTTAATCAGGGCTGGGGCTCCCTCTGGGTTCCACTCTCAGTTCAAAACACCCCTCTCGCAGCAGAGGAGGGTATGAAACCTCTGCTGGAGGCTTCTGGGGCTCTCAGGGCTCTGAGGGTGGGTGTGTGGCCAAGGCTCAGGTCCAGGTGTGCAGCAGGAGCTGCTCTGCAGCACCTGAGCCACGGCGGAGCTGCACGTGCTGCACAGCACAGCAGTGCCTGGCAGATACTCCTCATGCTCACATAACCTTTAATTTTTTGCAGATGATGGAAAGCTCCTCTCTCTGTATCCAGAAGGATCAGGCAGTGTCAGGCAGCTTAGCAAAGCTCCCCAGCATGCCAGAGGAGACTTATGCAGCTCCAGCCTCACGCTACCCCTCTGGAAGGATGCCAGGCAGAGTCTTGTGCTCCCAGTAATCCTCAGACTGGCTGCTTACACAAACACAGAGCAAAACAACCCAGCGTTTCCCAAAGTTACAGTTTTCAATTAAATTCCTTGGGCAAGACCTGAGTCATCTCAGCCCTCTTTTGTCTTGTATAAATTTCAGCTCTTTTCTATGATATTCATAACTAAGAGTTACAGGGTTATGTTTTCTCCTCAGTTTCCAGCAGGTCACCTGCTTTGCTCTGGCATCTTTGCTTGTGTTTAGCAGTGACAAAACTTTCTCTGTGCTTTCCCCAGAGTTCCCCAGCCTGGCTGCTGGGGGCAATGGACCTTCCTGGGCAAAATGGGAAAGAGAGTGGACTGTGGATTGGATCTGGATCAAGCACAGTATCCAGCCTCAGAGTGAAGCAAAGTTAGTTATGGCAGTAACAAGTCAGAAGAAAAAATGGGCTACACTTAATTCTAACAATTTTTGTGATAATACTGAGGATGGAATTATAAACCTTGGCCAAGTCAAGGGGGCCTTTGCCTGAGGCAGGAACTCTGTTAAACCAGAGTCTTCATGCACTTAAGAATTCACCAAAGCAACTTCCAGAAACGTCCCCATGACATCACCATGCCGATGATCAATTAGCACTGTTATTTTCATGGTGCAATAATCTTGCTCATTAATTTTCTTTTTAAAATTCAGATGGGGAGATGAGGTGGATTAGATAAGGCACGTACCCAGGCAAGGAACAAATGTGTTTCTTGTACACAGAGCATGTATCAGGAAGTACAGGTGTCTGAGCAGATGTGCTAATGGACACAGACCCTGCACTGGAACCAATTACTTCATCATTAATAAGGAAATAACCAGTTACACATCCCAGTGATGTAAAAGGGAGCACAAGAATTTCATTAAAGGTAAGCTCAAACTGGAGCAGCAGTACTTTTACCTACTTCTCACCTATTTTTCTGGGTGCCCAGCAGAGCACAGCACTCTCTTGCCACACTGAACCTCACAAATCCTCACTGAGCCCTCCGTGACAACATTACCCTCTGAAGCTTTCAAAGATTCCTTTCATCTGGTGACTGGAGGGCTGGAAAAGTCTGATGCTTTTCCTCCCCCTTTCTGAAAGTCTGCAAAATGGAAGTAATAAGCTCAGAAAAGGGTCTCTCCACCTCCAGGCTGTTTAGCACACTGCTCATGCTGGGCAGCAGGAGTCCATGGAAAGGCCATAACGTTTCCTAATGATTTCTCCCAAATTCAGAGGATGCTGGGCAGCATCTTCCCATAACCCATCCTGCACTGCACATGCCCTCAATGCCAGCAACAAGAAACCAAACATAATGCAGTGACCACCTCTGCTAGAAATTGAGATGGTTTATAGGAAGCAAAACCAGTTGTTAAGAATAAACAGGCTTCATATTTCGACTGAACACCGCTGGTGCCGGACAGGGATCATTTCATTGCTGAAATCTGTGGGCAAAACCCTGACACTGACAACAGCCTGATGAATGACAATCCTGAAGCTTCTCCTGACTCCCAGGAAAGCAATAAATCAATGACATAGGAAAACCCCAAGGCCTTGAGTGCCTGAGAAGTGAATAGTGAAATTTAAAATCAATGGGAAGCGTGGCAGGAAGGCGGGGCTGTGGCAGAAGGGACGTGCAGCTGCTGTTCAGCTGGGGTGAGCTGCCAGCACGCTGGATCCTATAAGCCAATTTGACTTAATAATCCCACTAATATGGAGTGACACTGGTTGTAATCCTTCGGTGATTACAGTGTGGGCCAATGCCTCAGCATCTTTCTGAGGATTTCGGGGACAGTACAGCATCCAGAAAGCTGTGGCCAGACTTTTCCTCTCAAGGGGAAGGGAAGAGGATATCAAGGCACAGGAAAGCAGGAGCTGCTGTATGCTCATCCACAGTTCTGGAGAGAAAAAAGAGAACAAAGCTGGGGCTTCCTCACTGTGATATTTGCCAGGTGCCTCTACAAAGCAGAGCCCAAACGCAGAGAAGAAAAAGGGGGGCGAGCAGGGCACTGCAGCAGGAAACGTGGCACAGTGTGGGGAGAAGTACTTGAATGAAACCAGTGCAGGAAATCAGGGGCCAGCCCTGGGTTTGAGGAATAGCAAAGAGAACAAAGACAACATTTGCACTTGGAGGGATTTTGATCTCTGCTTGCATCACACGGGCCCAGGAGAAGAGACACTGGGGAGCAAAAGGAAGGCAAGAAAGGGAGCCAGGAACCCTTGATCTATAGGATCATGGAATGTTTAGGGTTGGAAGGTATCATAGAGATCATCTCAATCCACCCCCTGCCATGCCAGGGACACCTTCTGCTATCCCAGGTTGCTTCAAGCCCTGTCCAGCCTGGCCTTGGGCACTGTCAGGGACCCAGGGGCAGCCACAGCTGCTCTGGGCACCTGTGCCAGGGCCTCACCACCATCTTTGTAAATTTTTTTCCTAGGATCTTGGCTGGATCTACCCTCTTTTCACTTAAATCATCACCCCTTGTCCTATCACAACAGGCCCTGTCTGTCCCCATCTTTCTTAGAACTCCCCTTTAAGTATTGAAAGGCCACAAAAAGGTCTCCCCAGAGCCTCCCTTTCTCCAGGATTAAAAACCCCAAAGTCATCTTAAGTATCATTTCATGGTCTCTTGTCCACTCCATGGAGTTTCCCTCACCATCAGATGTCTGAGTTTTTACTGAAAACAGCCTTAGGATAATGCTGTGTCTGGGTTTAGATTGATCCACATCCTGATCTAGGAGGAGATGCCAAGCAAAACCCAGCAGATCTGTGAATTACTACCAGCAGTTTAAATGACTGCTGATTTATTGGAAGTGTCACTTGTACAATATTTTCAATGTCTATCACCAGCCTGGGAAGTGAGGAACTGGAGCACAGTGAGGAGGTTTCACAGGCTTGTGAATCACCATGGGGGGTGCTGTGAAATTATCAGCTGTATATTGAGAACTGCTGGAATGGCTCCAAGACATGAGGACAGATGCAAAATTGTAGGAAAGATTGATTCACCATCATCACCAGCAGCAGTGTATGAGCCACGTGGGCCAGGAGGTCTGAAGAACAGCTGGCCAAAGTGGACTTGTTGAATTATTATAACAAAATTAGATAAAAACCACAGAGGAAATGACTGCAACCCTTTACATTAAGGCAAGAGGCTTTCCATGGTGGAACAGCTGGAGGACTTGGAGAGACCATGCTCTCCCAATAGTAATCACTGAACTGGTCAAATTCAGCCAGTGAAGATGTTTTATTATGAACAGATGGAAGTTTGAGGCTTAACTCTCTGCTTTGCATGAGTGTGTTCAATGCAGCTGGTAATCCCTCTGACACAGGACAGGATATCTGCATGACAGAATCACAGATTGGTGGGAGCTGGCTGCATCCAGGGGCTGCCCAGAACTCAGGGCAGCCACAGGAACCCAGGAGAGACAAAACTGGGGCAGAAGTTTGGCATCACCACCAATAAAATACTCACATTGCTTCTCCCAGATGAAATTCCACTCACAGCATTTCCTCTTCCCACTCAAACTGGCCATTCCCACAGGTGACACAAGTCCCACCTGCCTGACACCACCTGCCCAAGCCACTGGCAAGCCAAGGTGGTCCTCTGGAGGTGGAACACCAAGAAAGGGGGTCTTTTATCTCTCTTGAGATTCCAGAGGGGGGGAAATGCCTTCAGACTGCAAGTTCAAACAAGAGGCAAAGGACAGCAGAGAGCCATCTGTGCTGCTTGTGGGATCACAAAGCTGCACCCCTGGAAATGCCAAAATGATCAAGCTGATGATTCTCCTTGTCCTGTATCTTATCTCCAAAGTAGCAAATCAGCAGCCTTCTAGATAAAAGCTATAGCAAAAATGTGAAAATCAGAAAAAAATCTTCTTATGCCTCAGTTAGAGGGTATTGCACAGCTTGAATCACAAGGGTTTGCATTTGCATCACAATCTGGTTGTAAAGAGCCTTTTAACTGATTTATTTTGAAAATTACCACGCTCTTGGCATAAGGCACCTCTCAAGCAGAATGATTCTTTTCCAGACATGGTTGTGTGGTGCCTCTGAAGGCACTGGAGACTGCAGAGGAGCAGTGTGCTCTGGAGTGGTACCTGATGGGCTGCTAAGATGCTGCTCTGAGCCTCAAACAAACTCAGAGATTGCTGTCTGCTGACAAATGAATAATTCCCCTTATGAAAATCACTTTAAATTCCTACTCTTTCAGTAAGTGAACATGTGCTTGGCAATGCTGAAGGATTTCATCTCAAATGACCTCATTCCCCATGTTCAAGTTGTGAGCTGTCCCTCGTCATTCAAGGCTTGTCCTAATATAGATGCTCTCTCCCCCCATCATCCCAGTGTGCTGGGATGAATCATAAACCATATTTGTAATTGTGAACCCACATGCCAACCTACATCTGGGGAGATGACTCTTTTCAATAGCCTTAAATCTGCAGCTCCCTTTGTCAGGGTGAAGTTTTACAGGTTGTTTTCCCTGTCTCTGAACAAAGAAGCTTTGAAAAACCCGCAATGCTCAGAAATGTCTTCTTGTTTCGTTCCTCC
The DNA here is from genome assembly GCA_003676055.1 of Chloebia gouldiae. Taxonomy (NCBI): domain Eukaryota; kingdom Metazoa; phylum Chordata; class Aves; order Passeriformes; family Passeridae; genus Chloebia; species Chloebia gouldiae. Next base: position 3,161,280 of record QUSF01000031.1, on the reverse strand, counting down.
AGTGTAGGCAGTTTCCCTGAACTTTGCTTATCCTTGCATTATATTAACAGGGAGACCAAGAGCGACTGAGCAATAACAGCTTTATGAGCTTCTTGCAACAGAATTGGAATTAACTCAGAAAATCATCTGAAAAGGAAACTTCTGTAGGGAGGAGAAAGGAAACTAAAATATTGCAACCACAGGTTGAATCTTTTTGCCCGTCTGACCAGAACCACACATGATGAGAACTTCTGGAAATGTGTTTGGTCTGTGGTAGACCTGTGACTTCACAGTTCAAAGACTTCAGCTGAAGGGAACCCTGGTTTCAGCCCAACTGAAGCATTTTCTAACTTGGACCACACCAGGGAAAGGGCAGCTCAGACAACTCCCTCCCACCCCAGAACTATTCAGTAAAATCTCAAATTAACTCGACCAATGCTTGGTGGAGGCAATGAAAGCACAGGTGTGAGGTACCAAGGTGCAATGAGCACATTTTCACCGCTGTCTGCATTCCAGTTACCCAAACTGCAATCATCCAGAGCTGAAAGTCATCTTGGGGACGTGTCTATGAGCTATAAAGGCTGTGGCACTCGCAGCAGGCTGCATAGAGAGTGAAACACACAGTAACTAACAGAGCACTAATTTTACACCTCCCTAAAACCACTGGTTAATGTCTGCAAAGGGGAAGCAGCAGCGCTGCTGTGACTCACAGAGAGCTGGTCCTGCTCTCGCTCAAGTGATTATAAAAGTGATGGTGCCTCTCACTGCTTATTTATTTCCCTTTGCCCTGATTGACTGAGAAAGGGAAATGATTTGCACTGAGAGATCTGTCTTCTGCTCTTCCAGGGACTAACCTTAGACCAGTTTCAGCATCCTCTGCTAAATCAGTTTGTATAAATGTATATATAACAGCACAAACTGCTGCAGAAACAAGCACTGCAAGCAGCAATGCAGAATCTGCCTTAAAAAAGCAGAAAATTCTGGCAAACCTTTTACTAGGTGCTCCTGTATGGACAACAGGTTCCTGTTAGCCTGGAGGAGCTGCCACTATTCAGACATGTAGCAAACAAATAACTGTTTTTTTTACTGAAACCACCTAGGAGCTCTCCACAGAAAGCCTTGTGTGGAGGGAAAAAAACATTGGAAGCTGTTCCCTGCAAAGCAAAATTGCTTTTGGACCGTGGGAGCAGCTCCTGCCCCAACCCTGCAGGGTGTCACCCACCTACACAGACACCTGCCACAGCCCAGTCGAGGATTTCTGGGGGGAAATGTGCTCATGAGAGCTGCAAAGTGCACCTCAAAACTGAGGAGGAGCTCCAAGGTGACTGCTGCACCTCTGGGGAGCCTGGATGCTGGGCAACACCTGGATGGCAAAAGGGAAAATAACAACATCATTTAGGCAGTGCTCCACAGCCACAGCCCGTGCCAGCAATCCTGGCCCTGCATCCACAGGCACTTGAAGTACGAACCTAGATTTAGCATGATTTTACACTCCAAGAAAGCACTAAAATAAGTCTAAGCTTGATCCCCTGACCTGTTTGTCTGGCCACATCAGCTGTTTCAGATGAGGGTGCTACAGACATGCAGACACACAAATGTCTTGCAGGATTTTTAATTGAGCCCCCAAGATATTTTGTCCTGACATAGCCTATTCTCCATAATTTATTTTTTTTTTTTGCCGTTTGAGCATTCCCCTAGAACGCTTCCAAACAATGAATTTTGAACCTTCCCTCCCCAGAGATGATGTGATTTTATACCTGAAAACATTTAAGTGGGATTTTTGACTTGGTGCCTTTGTTCTCATTGTTAAGCCAATCAAGCTCCAGTACTTCGGAGAAAAAGAGAAGAGAAACAATGCTGTTTTGTCTGCTAACATGATTGATAGACAACTTTCAATTATTGTATCTTTACTGACTGGGAAACACTTAAAAAGAGACAGGCTGCTGAAAGATGGGTTATTTCCCATCTCGGTGCTGTTTTTTCCACAGAAAAAGTATACAAGGATGCTCTCTGGTGGTAGCTGTAGGGCAGGGCTCTGCTCTGGCCACCACACTTTGAGCTTATTTTATGGCCTAAGTGATAGTCTGAAACCTTGTTGTCAAAATAGTAAATATAATATTTATTTATAAATCACTAATTGGCCCAATTATTTCTCTTCGATTACTCCCAGTGCATGGGCAGATTGGAGGGTTTGTTTTTACAACTTATAAAGAACAATGTGCTTTCCCTAGGGCCGTGCTGGGATGAGGATGCTCCTGGCAGAGCATCCATTTCCCATTTGCCTCTGATCCTATCTCCCTGGTCCTCATCTCCCCATGCCAGCAGCACCATGCTGGGTTTTAACTCCCAGCTGTGTGGATGCCTCAGCTTCTATCTCCCAAATTCAGCTGCTTCTCCAGCCATTTTCCTTCTACCCTGAAATTTCCACCCATGAAATAACTCCATACTCACAGCACCATGCTGCAAAGTCCTCCTCAGCCACGGTTCCTGCCCTGGGCCAAGATTTGGATCTTGCTCTTGCCAAATTCTGTAATATCTAACTAAATATCAAACCCTAGCCAGTCACTGTCACCCTTTGAAACACTAGTTTTCCTATTTCTACTAATGTTTCTTTGAAACACTATTACTTCTATTCTAGTCCTTTGAAACAATAGTTTTTCTATTAAATCACATCTCAGTAAATTGTGCCAGTGCAAAGACTTCTTTTTCTTGACTTACTATGGATTTTGAACTGGTGGTCAGCTCAGGGGCTGGTACATGACTTCCCTAAATGCAAGCACTAAAGCAATTTTCAGTTTTACAAGGAATGCATTAGAGTTTATGGCACATCTGTGTTATGAAAATGAACTTCTCATGAATCCATTGCAATGCCCAAAATAACACATAGACCTTGCATCCTTTTGTTGGCCGAATGAGAGAATGATTTTTGTCCTTTGATTCCCCTGCTTAAGGCTCTGAAATGAACCAAATTCACGCCTGGAAATGAAGATCAGTGATGGAAATTAAAGCAGTGCTTAGAGGAGCTGGCAGGCTCCCACAGCCAAGGTTTGCTCTGACATCAGAGTGTAAAATCACAAGCATGACCCCTCAGTTTAGTGACACTGATGATTTTTAGCCTGGGTACAAACACAATTCTGGTGCTGTTTCAGTGCTGGCCTCAGCAGTACCTTTTCTGTCAAATTTCCTGAATATCCTCCACATCAGCCCATTGCCCTCACTGCCCACATGAGCCACCTCCTCTGCACGTGATGGTCCTGAGGGGATATTTCCCCAGAGCCACTTCTGAGTACATCAGCAAATCCTTGCCTGGAGAGCAGGCTCAGGTAATGACACCCATCAGGAAAACATTTATTTCTGCCAAACCTCTTTCCCTTCCCTCACTGTCCTGAACATCTGACTTCTTTATTCCAAGACCTATAAAAGCAGAATTGCAGGACCTCCAGCCCAACACACCTGCCCTTACCATGCAGGCAAGCCTCCCCCAGGCAGGCATTAGAGACAGAAAATATCTTAATCATCCACCCTGCTGCAAATACATTTGCAGAGCTTTAATTGATTAACAGGCAGTCCTTGCCAGCAAATGAGCGGTTGGCTCCAGGGAGCTCTTGCTTGCTTGTTTTTAAACAGTGCAAAGTGGGAAAATGGCAGGAATAAGCAGTGAAAGCTCCAGGGACCCCTGAGAGGGAAGGGCTGGCGGGAGGAAGGCAGAGCTGCTCCACGCGCTGGCCTTATTACTGCAGGGATGTGGAGGTCAAGTGGTGGCCGAGCAAAACACCACAGGGAGCAGGGAGGAATTAAACTGCTTCTAACCCCAAACTGACAGTTCAACTTCAAGCCATGGGGGCAAATAGTAACTGTCTGTGGATCTTCAGTAGCTAAGGTGTTTTTAAAACTGCCAGAAACTCACTGACATGCTCATCTCTGGTGACACAGCTGAACTGGCCATGTCAGCCAGAAGCAGCTTTCCAGCATCTACCTGGATGCACCAGAGCACAGGGCTCTCCCAAGGGCTTCCATGGCCACACACCAGCTGCTGATCTCTTCTTCTGGCCATCCTTGACCCAGGAGAGTCAGCCTGAGTTTAGAACCCCCTGTAAGCCTGAGGAAGGCACAGATCATACAGAGAATGGCTTTGGCAGCATGGCCAGAGCACTGGTGGCAGTACCACCACCAGTGGAGAGAGCTGGTCCATTGATAGACCCCAGCAATTCTGCAGGCTCCAAACCACCTCAGGGAAGAGCAGGACTGGTGGCTGGCTGCTGAAGCTGTTTTGCAGTGCAGAAAAATACACAAGATCCCAGAAAGAGGAGGGTTGTTTTCTAACCAGCTCAGCTTGAGGCCACAGAGCACCTCTGGCCAAGGAGCAGCAGGGCTGGGCCCTGGCCACCCATTCTCCCTGCACTGAGCTCCCCTGTTGCTGCCTCTGCTTTGGCTGCACAGGGAGCTGCACACTCCCAGCTGCAGGGGAGATGCTCACAGCCCCCGTCGCAGCCAGAAAATCCCTGTAATTAAATTCATGCAATTAAAAGTTGGCACAAAATCCGAGGGCGTTGCTGGCGGTGTGGGCGGGCTGCTGGAGCAGGCAGCTGGTGCGTGTCCTCACCCTGCTCTGCCCGGGGTGGGGTTGGCTGCACCGTGGTTGTCACCTCAGTGCCCCACAGGGCTCCCCCAAGGCTGAGCCATTCCCGAGGGGCTCGAGGAGGGGACAGCCTTTCTCTGCAGCAGCCCCAGCGCTGCCCCGGAGCTCTCACCCAAAGCTGACACGAACCGCTGAGCTCGAGCAAAGCATCAGTCCTGGCTTTAGCAGGGGAAGGAAAGCAGTTTAACAAGGTGGATGCAGCTAGACAGCATCCAGCTGCTGGCACACACAGCTCGTGGGGATGCTTTTCAAGCTGGTTTCCCAGCGCTGTCCCTCCTCTCCAGCTCACACAGCCTGCTCCTTCTCCAGGTACCCGCAGTGAGATCTCCAGTGAGATTCTTCCAGCTCCTTCTCCAGGAGCCCACAGTGAGATCTCCAGTGAGATTCTTCCAGCTCCTTCTCCAGGTGCCCGCAGTGAGATCTCCAGTGAGATTCTTCCAGCTCCTTCTCCAGGTGCCCACAGTGAGCTCTCCAGTGAGATCTTCACCTCCTTAACTTGATGATCATCAGGTCTCAGGCTCAGTGATCCCTGGTGATCCAGCTGCGAGGATGCCAGTCTATTCCATCACATCCACACCTCTCTGCTGTGGGAGTTGCACCTCAATCACTTTCTGGAACCCTTCCAGTACTAAACCAGCGTTGGCCAAGGCAATTTCTAGAAAGCAGGTGTAATCGGAGATGGGCAGAAAAAAAGCCTCTGGATGCAATCACTGGCTGTTTTTATAAGTCAGATGGTGCAGGAATATCCTGCTTGCTCTATTTTCTTGCAAAGTTAAATTCCAGTTTATAACAGACGAGAAGAAAAGTTGCCCATCTGGGTGCAAAATCCATAGCATCATGCTCAGAAACTCATTTACTCCACGCAGCCCAGAAGGGAGAAGCAATATGCTGCAGCACTGGGAATCTGGGGCAGTATCCAATAGTAGGAAGACTCACATCAGATTCCAAAACGCTGTGAACCTCAGCCAAATCAAATAACTCCCATTGCTGAATATATCATTTTCCACCTTAAGTGGAACAGCCTGCCTGCCCTTAACACGCTGCAACCTTGCCCCAGCGCAGCGCTGAGCGCTAATAGAGATGTCTTTCCCAGGGCTGTCACGGCCGCCCACCCGCTGTTTGATGACTTTACACACGTGTGACAGGTAGTAATGTCACTGACAGCCTCTCCCTGGCACCCAGTTTTTATTCAAACCAACACCTTGTCTGTCTTTGCTGTTCCAGGGGAAGCGCTGTGCCTGCTGCTGGGACGGAGCTTGCTTCCCTGCCCTGGGGGTTGCTTATCTGTGCTGAGAAATTGGACTTAATTTTGCTGCTGCCGCTTCCCCACACCACTCCATACATCAGCTGTGAAGGCTAAGACCCAGATCATGACAGGGCAGGATTGTAACAAGCTAGGAAATATATATAGTGTCAAATCCCTTGCAAACGCACGGACAGCCTCCTGACAGAGGGTGGATCAGGTATTAAACTGATGCCACACCCAGTCTGAGCCAAAAGGCCAAAGGAGAGCAAGCCCAAAGGGGAAAAAAGCATCCCCAAACTGCCTACCCACTCCCTCACTAAGCTGATGGTAACTCAGATCCTTCTTAAGTATTAGTGCTGTGGGGACTGGCTCTGAGTTATTGTCACTTCAGCTCTCTGCAAAGCCACTGTCCCTGCTGCACTGGGGCATGGAGGGGCCCCTGCTCACACAGCCCCCTCCCACCTCTCAGTTACACCAATGCCAAGGAGAGGGTGACAAATGCATTCCTGAGAAGGAAAACTAACTCCTGCAAAGCCTGGGAGCAGCAGGGAGCAGAAAATTCCCTCCCCACCAGGCAGGTTTTCCCTTTTTCTCATACTCAGCATTCAAACTACTGGGGATGCTGTCAAATGGGAGTCTATTGCTGTTTCAAAAGACTAATAATAGAAGTTATTAGACTCTAGAGAAGCTCAAATATCACTGAGAAGAGTTCAGTTGAAGAAGCAGTATTAAAAAAACAGGTAGTAGCCCAGCAGCCTGAGAACCTTCAGCATTTAAGAGTAATTAGATGTAAAAAATACAAAATACAAAATGAGTGCTTAGGCAGCAGCCCTAAGAGGTAGAAGAGGATCTAGGAATTATAGAATGAAGGAAAAAAACCCTATTTTGGAGTAGGGGGAAGGAAATATCCCAGTAGGAGCTATTGCCAGAGGTGACAGCAGTAGGAACCTTACAGTGACTAAGAGGGAAGGAGCTGGAGCAGCTGAAATGGAGGGGGACAAGGAGACAGAGCACAGTTCTTGCCCCATAGGGATGTGCAGAAGGAATGATCATAATTCAGTTTAGAGAGAAGAAAAGCCTTGGGAAGATATGATAAAAGCCTCCAAATCTATAAAAGGCTCCTTCAGAAAGTTAGTGTTCATTTTTCCTACTGCTGGGAAGGAGGTAGAGCTTAAACTGCAGCAGAGGAGATTTATTTTAAGATATTTTGATGGAGGAAAAACACTCCTCACTGACTTTCAAAGGTTGATTGAACTCTATCCTTCCTGAGAAGGCAGCACAATGCACAGGGGAGAGCTGGAACCAGTAAACCTTTCCATTTTGGGTTGGCTCTGCCTTCTCCTGCTCTGGGCGAGCCAGCGAGAGCGAGCAGAGTTCACAGCAGCAGCAGCAGCAGCCCCAAGCCCTGGGCCCCTGTTCAGTCAGATAATTAAGCAGTGTTTGGACATCTAAGCTGTCCTGCTGGCTACTGCCCCAGTACCTCGGGAAATGAAGTCATTGCTTTGCTTCCCACCAACTTCCCCCCTGAATGTGAGACCTGGAAGGTGGGACATGGAGGTGGAACCTTCCCTGCCCCCAGGAGTCCAAGGAGGTGCTTTGTTCAGGTGAAACTCAGCTCTTTCTGCTTGCAGACAGAGCACGGAGATAACGAAATCCTACCAAGTACCATTTGTGCTTTAGAAGGCATGATGGTGTTAATTAGTGTTCAAATTAAGCAGTAAGATTGAAGTGGGCATATAATGGACCACTAATAAATGCCTTGAGAGCGTTGAGACGCAGGTCTGAGGGAAGAATGATTCCAATCACCAGGAGTATATTAATGATGGCCCATATATTCCCTTATTGCTGCTCCAACAGGCTGGAATGCTGTGTTTTCCCATTAAAACACCCATTAGCCTTGAGCCCACTAAAACCCTATCAATGAAGCCACGTTCTGCTCATTTCTGCTCTACATATGACCTAATTAACACCATTGCAGGGATTTGAGCCCAACTTCAGACACTGTCCCTGGATCTGGAAGCCCAGGCAGAGCCAGGGGGTGTTTTTTGGGAGGCAGCTGGATCCCTTTGGGTACCCACCACGTCAGTATGAACACTGCCATCCCAGCTCAGAGCCAGAAGAGCCAGCACATCCCTGCACACACGGGGGGCACGTGGCATGCCCAGCATGATTGATTACACGACAGCATCAGTTAAAATAATTGTATTTTTCATTTCCATGCAGATGAATTACTTCTCCACAAAGCCATTTGTGCTTAATGTCATTTGTCTGCACTATGGTGCTAATCTAGTGCAAGGACATTTTTGTGCCAAGATTGATTGACTCCATGTAAATAGGTGGAACCTTTAATTAAAACACAAGCGCCGTCGCGGTGTCTCGGTGCGCTGACAACACGCAGCACAGACCACTTAAGGGGCTGATTCTATTTTAATCTACCCTGGCATAAATCAGGAGAAAGACCCAGTTCAGCAAAGCACTTAGCACATGTTTAAGTCCATCATATTCAGCAAAGTACTCAAGCATGAGGCGGACTGCAGCAAAGGCTATCACAGGAGAATGACGGTGCCCGCTGAAAAGACTTGAGTGTGACAAAGCGATTTGTTTACCAGGTTTGTGCCCTGGGGGAACACACAGTTGGTTTATGGCTTGGGAGGAAAACTGGCAGGGTTGTAAAATCCTGTTGGGTGGTGGCTAACCCACCAAAGAGAAGTGCAAGAGCCTGGAGGAGGCTGAGAGGAGGAATCAGTGGCTGGCATTGTTTCCACACAATGGGGTTTTCAAACAAAACCCACCTAGTGTTTGGTAAGTCAAAGGATGGCAGAAACCAGAGGTCTCCTTGCCTTCCTGCAAGGTTTTCTTCAGGTTGTGCTCGAAGTGCCAGAGTTTGGTGCTCCAGGAGCAGCCACCACCACTTCCCACACCTTCAAAGGAGGGGACAATCCCCTCGGCCATGCAGCAGCTCAGCCTGCCAGGGTCCACCACAGATAGCAGGAATTACTCAATCCATCAGGGAATCACAATGCCAGGTGTGGCAGGAAGAGGGTCTAATGCAAAGTACTGGAGGAGAAACATGGAACAACTTCTGCTGGGCTGACCTGAGCTGCTGGTGTCAACACAGGAAGAAAAATGGCTTATGACAACTGAAATCAGAAAAAACACTGAATTCCTTTACAAAATTATTATTATGATGATGATTGTTGTTGTTGTGTTGTTTTTATTTTGCTTGAGAATGATGAAGTTCGTTTCTGTATTCTGGCCTGACCCAAGTTGCAGCAGTACAATGCACCAGGGCAGGTCACCAGATGTCAGAACATTTTATCTCCATGTCATGCTATGCCAATTTCCTTTTGATTATTGTATTTTTAAAATCCATTAGTGGCGACTGCAACTCAATCCCAATTAAATACTCTGTCGTGTTTTCTGCAGCGAAGAGCTTCTCCTTCGCTTTATCAAGAAGCAATTTGACACTTTGAATAAAATAAGCATTAATTATAACAATCAATGGAGCAAACCTGGAAACATGATACTGAGCTGACAAAAGGAGATTATCCTGGCCTAAGCAGTCGGAGTAGTCTCAGAGAAGGTACCATCAGAGTGGGTTGTCTCTATGGCTGGTGTAGGAATTCTGACAGTGTTATGGACAGCAGGAGGAAATGTCTCTGATCTACTTTAAAATCACCTTTTCTGGACAGTTTAAGATACCATCTGTCACAAGAAAGTGGCCACAGGGAAACTCTCTTCTGCAGAAGGAGGTGTGAAGGCTGGCAGCAGGCAGAGAGGAGGGGAAGCATCAAATGAATTACCTTTGAAACTCCAGCTCCTCTGCTGTTAACTTTCTCAAAGCATTCAGGCAGCTGTTTTCCAGGATCCTACCAGCTTTATTAGCTACTAATAAGTTATTTAACAGTCAGCTTGAGTCATCAATGCCTTTAGCTATTTTTCCCAATGATCCCTCAGTTCCCCATAGCTGATGTTAACCAGGGCACCTCCTCTCTCGATTCCCAGCTGGCAGCTTTAGGACCAGGGGAAGAAGAGACAGGTAAACCCACAAAGTCCTTGCTGTCCCTCCTGAAAAGCCTTTATCTTCAGCAGCTTTGCTGAGCTATAAACTGGCTGCAGCCCTGACCTTGACCGAGAGCAATACGAGTGTAGTGAAATAACACCATCCTGCATCCAGGCTTGCTGCCCGTGGGATCACCGTGTTCACCTTTTATGAATGAGCAGCAATTTGTTGGGTCTGACCTGAAAATTGAAGTGCAAGTGCCAATGCTCAGTGAGAGCTGCAGGCCTCCTTTGGGGAGACAGATGCACAGGCTCAGCAAACCCAGCTCCCAGGAACGGCCCTTTTCCTAACGAGAGCTGACAAGCACAGTTTACCCACTGGCAGGAAATTATAATAGACAGATTTTCCCCTTGAAAGCAGAAAGCCTCACATGCAGATCAAGTGCAGTGTCAAAGTCCATCCTGTGTCTTTTGGTGACTGTCCCTTGCCTGTGGTGGCCTGGCAGGCAGGCACAACATTCCCAACAGGCTGATGCCTCTGGATATGAGCAGGACTGTGAATTGCAGGAGAGAAGGGAAGATAACATCCCTATCAACCCTGCTGATGCAAACTGTACTTATTTAAAGTCATTTATTTAAAGCTTCCTGTGAAAGGGATGGAGACCCCAAGCAAAGCACCCCAGAAGGGGAAACTGCTTCCTTAGCAGGTGGGCAAAAAAATTCTCAGTTGCTGCAAAGGTGACCTTGCACAGACACATACACAGAAGCCCTTGATGAGCTTACTCCTCACACTTAGTCATCTCTAACTTTTTTACAAAAACAGGCCACCTGAATGCTCAGGTTTGGGGCTCTCCTGCTACAAAAGGACTGAGGTAGCAATAGATATTAAGCTCAGCTCAAATGCAGATTGTAGTCCAAATCAGTCTTTCGTGAATTTGTTTATAGAATCAGACAATTATAGACTGGTTTGAGCTGGAAGGGACCTTAAAGATCAACCCCCTGCATGGGCAGGAGCACCTTCCACTAGTCAGGTTCAAAGCTCCATCCAAACTGGCCTGGTCACTTTGATCTGAGATACTTTTACATGGCCATTTGTTTCAAAAGACTGCATGCAATTTTGCAAGTCACCAGCCTGTGTCACAGCCTTGTGATCCCCACCTTTCTCATTATTAAATCAGAAAATGTTCATCTCTCATCATTAGAGGCATCATGTGCACCACACCTGGGCTCAGGTCTGTTGTAGGTCCCCAGTGGTCCCTAAAAAGCAGGGATGAGAGCCCTGAACTTTCACACTCCCTGTTTGTGGGATCATGCTCACATCCAGCACCAAACCTTTTTGCTGTGAGTTTTTGTTATTGTTATTTTTGGCAGAGACACAAACACAGCAAGAAGTGAAAAACCCACGGGCTCTGTCACAGAGGGAGTTAATGGATGAGCACAAAGGTCTGCCCATTTGAGAACAGAAATTCCTCCTTTGTGATAAAATTTCTGACAAGCAAATCTGAAATTTCTGAGAGTCGCTTTAAAAATTAAATTGCTTCTTTCTTAATTAAATTGTGAATTTTTTGATGAAGCTGAATTTAAAAAGACTTTAAAAGAAAGGTAAATTAGGATTGAAAGGAAGGAACAACCTTGCACCAGGTCAAATGAAACATTTGATTTGATACAAGACTAATTCTAATTTTTTTGTCCCCATTTTAGCTGAAGAAAATTCTCTTTTGATTCTATCAAGCTAATCCTCTTTTTTTCCCTACATTTATTAAGAATCTCCAAAGTTAAGGATCCCATATTTGCTCAGCTCTCCCTTGTAGAGATCAGATACATCAGGGACCCAGCAGGATGAGTGTCCACACCCTCCCTGTGCCCAGCTCCCACAGGGCAGAGGAAAGGCAGCACTTTGTCTATTACAGCCCACACACTGCACCAATGTACCTTTAAGCCTCTAAAGCTCAGCCTTTCCATTCTAAATTTGATTTGTAGCTCAGCGTGGAGTTGGGAAAGGTCAGGCCAGGAGGCTGCAGCGCAAGGCTCCAGGTGCCTCTCCAAAAACCCACTGCAGTGATCTTGGTGGGGTCCCCCGGGTGGGAGAAGGTCTGGATGGGACTAAGGAATCAGGAAGCCACTCTGGAGGCAGGGAGGGGAAAGAAATGGTTTAAAAACCAAGGAAAACACGGTGGTTGTAAAACAAGCTGCCTTTCCCCACCTCGAATTTGACAGTGGCCCAAGTGCAGCGCAGCTGCCAGGGGAGCAGCGCTGCTCCCGGCAGGAAGATGCTCTTGCTCTGCCTCTCCCTTCCCTCCCACATCCAGCTTCCCTCGCACTCTCACCCCCAGCTTTGTTATTTCTCACTCCCGGCGCAGAGGCGTTCAGGTCCGCACAGGAGGTGGCCGCACCTCATTTGCCAGCAAATTGCGGATGGAGCTGATGAGAACTGATGCACTTTGGGGAGCTTCCAGCAAAGGGCACGGAACACGATTGTGGATACCCAGCAGCGCTGGAGCTGCCAGCCAGGAGGTGTCCGAGGAGAGGACAGGAGCCACCAGGCTCCCCCGTGCACTGCATCATTTCTGCTCCAACTGTGAGCAAAAGCCTTCCTCGGCGGAGAATGCCCGGCTGCCAGCGCTGCTGCAGAGCGGTGCCAGCCCAAAACCCCGCCCGGCTGCATCTCCCTGCCCAGCCACAGGGCAGCCGGCAGGGACGGACGGGGATTTGACCTCCCACCGGCCCCAGGACATCGCAGGGCGCCGACCCCGCTCCTCTCCAGGCGTTATCTCCACCTGCCCTCTCACCCCCCGGCACAGCGAGGCCGACAAATCCGCTGCCTGGAAAATGCGCTTCCCAAAACAGTGGAAGTAGTTACCATGGAAATAAAGAAAGGTTCCTCGGCCCAACTCCGCCAAAATATTTATTTGCCTCCCAGGGTTTCACAGGCTACTTATTAACAGCAGCAGCAGCAAAAGCAGAGAGACACTGGAGCAGGGCTGACACGTCGGGTTTGGGAAGGACTGCCAGGAATCATTGTGTGTGTCTGCTGGAGGAGTCACTGCTGCACAGGATGAGCCCGTGAATCGCCCAAGGATTTCAGCTTACATCTTGCACATAAACATGTAGGTACAAAGATGTGCTTTGCTGTTCAAAGGCTTGAGCAGATCTGCTCACAGAAATCCCAGGTTACACCCAGAGCCAGCTGCAGTTTACCCCGGTTCTTGAGTGTCTGGGGCACATCGAGGTAAAACAAATTGCTACCAAGTGCTGCTGCCCAGGACAGAGCTCTGCATGTGCTCCTAAATACACCTCCAGCTCTGCCCCAGCTGCCAGCCACCAGTCCCCTCCTGTCTGGGGAAGGATGTGCAGGAATGCTCACAGATAAATCCTGGCCAGCTCAGAGCCCAGCAAGGCCCATAGCAGCGGCCCAAACCACATCCCCTGAGCTAAGCAGGGATACAAAAGTTGTTTATAAATAACCCATTTCTGAAGTAGAGAGCAGGCAAAACAAAGGAAAACACCCATAATTAGGAAGATGGTGGAGGCTGGGTGTCCATGAGAGGCACCTGTAAGAGCATCCTGAATGCACTGAAACCGCCCCAAGCTCTCAGCTCAGCATCAGCTCCAGCTCCAGCCCGCCTCAAACTGAACACCCCACCCTGTCCTGCACTGTGTTCCACATGCTCCTGACACAGGTCAGAGCAACAGACATGTTAAATCGCCACTGAAACACCTTAGGCTTAGCAGAGGACAGGCAGCATCAGGAACACACCACCAGTGACAAACAGCTTGTGACAGGTGCTCGGAGGCAGAGTCTGCATGTCACCTGTGCAGCACTGGTAACCCACGTAGGAGCCGTGTGAGGGATGCAGATATTGCAAAGGCTGGATGTTGCACAAAATCTAATTTCACTTTTAAAACTTGTTACCACTGTAGTCTTTCTTTTTTTTTTTTTTCCTAATTAAAGTGACTTTGGTCAGAAACATGGACCCAGATCAAATTCAGATCACTCAGATCCCTAAATACCCTCAGAGACCTGGTCCATGATACCCAGTTGGAAACAGATTGAATCTGAACTTTTACTCATATTGCTGGATCATTTTGGATATTGGACAAAGCCTTCCCTGAGGAAGTTAACACCAAAGGTAATGATCTGGTCCTTACTTCCTACCCCCTGCCTGCTGCTCTCATGGAGGGCTGGGAGGGGCGGGATCATGGGGCAGCTTGGGCAGTGGGGATGACCAAATCCCAGCCACCTACAGATGACACCTCAGGAACTTCGGGGAACTTTAAGGGAACCCATCTTGTATACTTTGGTCACCTGGAGTTAGTAAAACAGGGTCCTGAATAGAAGAGAATGAATGCAGCCTTTCTTTGAAAATACCGTATTGGAGAAAAAAATGTAATCAAGAGAGTGTTTTTTTGCCTTAGTGAGTCCTGTCCAGATGGGAAGAGCAACTTTGTGCCCTGTACCAAAAGTACATGGAGGTGACTCTTTTCTGTACCCAGGTTACCCATAGCGCAGGAATTTGGGAGTTGTATCATTCATGAATATCTGGGAGTGTCGTGTCTCATCAAAACTGTCTAGGACATATTTTAGCACATCAGAGCTTCGATTTGAAGATGCTTACACAGAAATACACAGATGGGTATCAGCACAAGATGGAAACACTTCAAAATATGTGTGGAGCTCGCAGCAAACTTTGCCTTGCTGATCCTTCCTTCCTTGGAAGGGTTTGTGAAAGTCCTTGGGGGAATCTGGATTGTGCTGTGCTTGTGGGAGGGAAAGGGGATGCAATTAAAGCATAAAGTCATATCTTCTACAAGGAACAGGCCTTGCAAAGCCCTGCCCCAAAGCAGAGTGCAGCCTGGCACAGGTGGGGTTGCAGCACCTTCCAGAGCTGCTCCGTGCATTTCTGAGCTCCCTGCAGAGCCAGCCTGCTCAGCTGAGTTTAAAACACGATTATCCCCAGAATCACGGCGTGTAAATCACTCCCTGAGGGCTGGACCCGCCCCACTGGTGCAGCAGCCAGCAGAAAGGGACATTGCACTGAAATGAGAGGTGCCAGCAAGGAGAGGAGGGAGAGGGATTCCCTCTGCAGCCTGTGCACTGAGAGCAGCCCAGCTGCATCTACCAAAGCCTGCGGGGAGTGAGCAGCTGGGCTGTAAGCAGAGGTAAATGAATCCTTCAGGGAATCAGTCCAACAGCCGTGAGCTCCAAGGGGCTGGAAAGCAGCCCGAGAGGGTGGCAGAGCCCGCGCTGGCTCCAGGCTCACACATGCTCCCATGGCCCCGGAGAAAGTTTAATCTGCTGCAACTGTTTCAACAAAGCCAAAGCCCCGGTGATGCTGCTGCACACCGAAATCACTCAGCGGCAGAGCACGGAGCAGAAAATGCTGCGGGCATGGAGGAGCCCTTTGGCTTCCATCAGGCGCCCAGACCAGCCTTGGCACCTGGACTTTGTAAGGGAGAAGCAAGAAAAGCCTCCAAAACCCCCTGAACCACCCCAGAGCACTTAAAATACATGGTGTGCCAAAACAGTCTCTTGATTTAGTACAGGGAGGCTGAAGGGGTAAGAAAATATGGAAGAAACTCCACATAATGTCCTGGAGAGTGTTTAAAGAAAAGAGGTTAGAATCATAGAATATCCGGAGTTGGAAGAGACCCACGAGGATCATCAAATCTGACTCCTGGCCCTGCATCCCAAAGAATCACACCATGACCCCTGAGAGTGTTGTCCAAATGCTCCTGGAGCTCTGGCAGCTTTGAGACTGTGACCACTGCCCTGGGGAGCTGGTCAGTGCCCCAGCACCCTTTCCCTGATACCCAGCCTAACCCTCCCTCTCCCCAGGAGAGTGAAGAGCTGATGCTGGGTGTATTTTTTGGCCAAAGAACAAGGTTTGCATGAGGACAAAGAGCTACTTTTTGTCACAGCCATGTCCTCTGACACCAGGGTGTGAGCACCCTGCCTGGAGTTTCTTTACACCCACTCCTCATCCCTCTCACCTATGCTACATGCAGAGGCATCCACATATCCACAGGAAAACAGGTTTGGGCTGGCAGGACATCAAGACCTGCTCTTTTCCCTTCTCCTCCTCCAGCTGTGGCCATCCTACTCAGGCAAGCCACCCCATGCTGCTGATGCTTCCCATCTGGTTCCTGCCTGACCCACAAAAGTGCCCAATTTGTATCTGCTCAGATGATGGCTCTCCACCCTTCAGTGCCAGGCACTGCCTGGACACAGAGTTAATTCACACCAGGTTGCTCTGCTGCACTCTCTGGGCACAAATACAGTTATCTGAACCAGTTTAAATCACTCTCTCTTCCTTATTCCAGCTAGTGGAATTTCTTACACCAGCCTTGCTGCCAAGATCCCTGTGTAACTCAGCTCCAGCTAAAAGAGTTCATTGGTCCAGAACTTCCTGAAGGGGCCAGGGGAACTCCAGTAACTCTGCACCATCCCCACCATCCCTGCATGACATCCTCAGCCAGGCTGAGTCAGCCATACACAGGCCACATGCTGAATCACAGCAAGAGCTGCTGAGAGCTAAAAAAAATTCCTGCGGGGATTTTTTTGGTTCTCAGGCTGTCATTCTTAAGCTGCTCACTTCCCCTTCCCAGGCCACCACAAAGCTCCTTGCACACACAGCCCCAGCACTGGGGAAAGGCTGGGGAAAGGGGAGGATGAGTGCTGCCCACCACCACCCTGCAGACTTGAGAGACCTGCCAGAGCTTCCCCTGACAGCACTGCCTGTTGGGGTTTGTGCACACCTCACTTACAGGGTGGTCACAGGCAGCAGCACCAGAGCCAGCCAGGCCTGCAGATCTCTCAAAGCCCAGCAGCGTGCCAGGGATGTGTGTCAACACCTATTCTGCACTTTGCTTCTCTTTCTGCTACCCCAACAGGGAGGTAGCCAAGAAAAACAAGCATTACCTTAGGTTCCTGGGCTTGTTTGTCATGATCATGGTGCTCTTCTCTAACTGGGAGGCTGCATTATGCATCATGCTGCTGACTTCCAAATAATAAGCTACATGTGTAAATAGGCTCCGCTATTTCGGGTTGAATAGCTAACAAATGAGCAAACAAAAACTCCCCAGCCTGCCACACTCCTGTTTAACTGATGCAATGGGTGCCTTTATGCATCCTGAAGGTGAGGCATCCATCACACTCACAGTGTGAGTGGCTTCTGCATCACTGTCACAAACCCAAATACCCCGGTGCTGGCTGCAGTCAGCACAGGCATTCGGGAGGGTCAGGCTGGCACTGCTGCCTCCTCTGTGAGCCTCAGACCCAAAACTGATGTGAAACTCGCCCTACATCATCATTATCACAGTTGCTGTGGAGGTTTGATGTGGATTCAGCTGTGCTGAGTACATCTCCTCACACTGGGAAGGAAATGTAGGGCATTGGGTGGGTGTGTGATCCAAGCAGGTGTCCCATGGGACATCCTGGCTCTGGATTAGACCATGGCAAGGCTCACATAGTGAGCCCCTATGAGTTTCTGAGCCCCCTCCTGCTGCACAGCTTTCCCACTCCATTGAACCCTCTGCAAATGATGTTTCCTTCACCACAGCTCTAACTCCTTTTGTATTCCCTAATTTCCTTCCATAGTCTGTATTATTATCTATTGCAAGAAGAGTTATTTAAGAACCTTTGGGCTATAATGGCCTTGGCATTACAGGAAAATAAAGCAGCTCTCCAGGAAACTCGTGCTGATTTCAGCCTTCCCATTTACGCTGTGATGCATCACACTGTGCTCTAATGTCTCACTAATCTGCAGCTCAATCTGCTGTTAAACAGGCTCATGATGCAGAAGCTGCTCACTGAGGTTGCTTGATATTCATCTGTTGATTGAATCATTTGCTTCTTGTGATTTGCAAATGCGCCAAAGAGCCAGAAGCCCTTTTTCTTCTAGAAAAGTTAATTGGATCAGCATCCTGCGCTGGCAGGTGGCACCCGCTCCTCCCACCCAGGCTCCCACTGCCTCCACCGCGGCAGAGAGGCCACCCAGCAGGATAGGGAGCTGGGGCACCACAAGAGACAAATCCCCCAAGGAATTAAACACCCCATCTTTTTGCAGAGGCCCCCAGCAGCCCGTGCAGGGATGCTCCTGCCCCAGAGTGATGCCCCGTCCCTTCAGTCTCATTGCAACACAGGCATGCAGCAGCTGGGCTGGTCACCAACAAACCTTGCTTCTAGACATTCCCTACAACGAATTTGCCCCTCCATACTTTCATCTTTCTCATTTTTGAGAGCTAAGCTTCACAAGCAGCCCCTTTGGACACATATCCCACCCGGTTATTCACAGTTACAGCTGCTCCTTCGTAGCCTGCAAATGAAAGCCCTCCAGCACCACTTGGTTTCAGCTATTTTTTCATACTCCAGCATGCCACACACCATTTGATATCTTCCTCAGTAATTAAGTGCTCAGTGCCATTGTCAAAGAAGCCCTAGATGATATTTCTATGGGGTTTCCAAAGAACTGAAGTCCCAAGCGAGGACAAATCAGGCACCAGGCCTGCAGGGCTGGTGATTATCTGGCTGTAAATAACACCTTGGAATATATGGTTTATTGTGGTGATAACACACATTTTGTAGGTTACATAAATTGGAGCAATCCTGCTGACAGAGGAAAAATAGTGGTGTGTGTGATGGTTTCCTCTGGTTGCTAGGAAATAGAGTTAGTGCAGGGTCCTTACATGCCTCGGTGCACACTTGTGACAGATGATAGATTCAGCACATGTGTGGAGCCCAGCCTGTTAGCAAGCCCTGACTGAGGGGAAGGCAGCAATGCAGTGACAGCAAGATCCATTTAACCAAAATATATGCATTTTTCATTAAGAGAACTACATTTGTTTGCCCAAGGCATTTAGGGAAACGCAAGCAAAGAGTAAAGTTAGATGTGAAGAGACAGGTGGCCCATGCAGGCAAACCCAGACCAGCTACACAGATGCACAAGATGGGCTGTGGTAAGGATTTTAACACCTGTCCAAAGCCCTAATGTGAACGAGGTGTGATTTTTTCAAAAATGGGCTTCTAAATCACTGCAAAGCCCACGGAGCCCAAAGGTCCCCTCCCTGCCATGGGGGCTCAGCTGTAAGGTTCCTTCCCCTCCCCTCGGTATGTGGGGTTATATTCTCTTGCATCAAGAAGCTGAGCCTGGTTTCTGCTTCTGCAAATGTTTGCTAAAGCAAATTGCAGTTTGTTCTATTGGTCTCATGCTCCAATTTGCTTGAAATAGCACAGCACTTGGTCAAAGGGCATGGAAAATGGCCAGAACCTTCCTCTTTGAATATTTATATATAAAAATAAATATACATATACATGCTCACATGCACACAGACACTGTTAGGTCAGCTAATCTCTCCCCCTCCCTCAAGGCAGGCACAGATTTACCACCCAATCCCCAGGTGCACCTCTAACCTGTTTTTTTACTATGGCAGAGCTCAATTATAAAGACAATGTTAAACCATGCAGCTTAAAAATAAAGAAAGCAATTGGCATGATTACAGCTGTGCCCTGTCCACAGACAGGGGATTTCACCCACAGCCAAGGAAGCTGCTCTGGCTTCTGGTGTTGTTATTGCTGATATTACAGTGTTGTCCCACCAGGGCAGCTCTGTGGCCAGCTGCTCTGCAGGCACAGAGCTGGCCTTTGCTTTTTAGAGTGATTAAATTCTCTTAAGAGATGTTCCTGGAGTGATCCAGTCTGTCTTTACTGCTCTCACCAAAACAAATGGGACCTCCTCTGCCAAATTCAGGAAAGCAATGTCAGAGGAAGTAAAACAGGGTTAGCAGGGTTGCAGACTCCTTATAATTAACTATTTGGCACAGACCATTTGGCCTTTTCTTTAGGAGAATCCTAAGGATTTGACAGAGTGTAAACATACAGGTGTTCTCTGAGTTTTGGGTGCTCTTTGGTGCCAAAATCCTTGGTTTTGGATAACAGCCAGAGCAGGCACTGCCCCATGTGCAGGGCGCAGCAGCTGAAGGCAGTCTTTGGGCTGGGATGGAGGCAGAGTTAAATGCTGGTTAAATTCTCTCTTCCCCAGCTCCAGAGGGTTTCTCCAGCTCATCCCCAGCCAACACTGGGGTGGGATCTCCTGAGCTCGGTGTTGGACTGGTGCTGCCAGTGGGACTCAGCCCCAGGCTGGGAGGTGGAAGCAGAGCCCATTTCTACAGCCTGATAAAAATGTCATTTAATCCCAGCCACACAAAACGCTCCCCTAAGCCTTTGAAAGGGCTGCTAATCCTCAATTTACCCTCAAATCTTGAAATTCTCTTAAAGAATGAAGGAGGAGCTTTGTCTATCGAGTGCCTCTACGCCTAATAAGGTTATTAAAGCATATTAGCATGCACAGAAGAACATACCCACCCGACTTTGGCACAGCAGAACTCAGGGATTTTGTCTCCCTTAATCCAAGTTCTCCTGCTCTGCTGCTGCCCCAGCCCTCAGTGCCATGAGTTTGTCCCTGCTTTTGGCAGAGGTGGCCATCACCTCACTCCCGCAGCAGGGGAGAGTTCCCTAATCCAGCTCCACAGGTGCTTTTGCTGTTATGCCTTCAGATGTTTCTGAAGAGCACACCATGCCTTTTCCTACATGGCTGGAAGACTAAAGAGGTCCCTGAACCTACATGCATATCCTGGGGTCTATCATCTGATACAGAAATTTATTTAATTTTTGTTTCAAGCAGAAATCATTCTGTTTGCACAGAAAGGACATTGGTTTTGTGTGTGGACATGCAGCAACCCAGCTGCCCTAAACCCTTCAGCAAAGCAAGGTCACTGTTACACTATGACACGAAATAACTCACACACTTACTGGAGATCCAAAAGAAGGAAAGGAGGCAACCTTTTTTTCTGACCTCGCAATGGATAGAATTCCAAAAGTGAAGTGGATTGGAGGATGGAATTGCCACCTCTCCAACCACACTGGTCAAACCAACAGCCCATCAATTCTCTCCTCCCACAAAGAAGAATGCAAAACAATCATTATTTACATGAACAGTGCGTGAGAGCTCCAGTAGAAATATGTAAACATCAGAAGGCATAGAAAGCTTTTAAAAGATCTTTAAAACTTTTAAAAGAACAGGGCGACAGTCACCTCCTTTAACACAGAGGATGCAAGAGTCTGATTCCTGCCCAGCTTCAGGACAGGAGGACAACACAGATCCACATTTCTGGCCTGCCTCCATTTCCCACCACAGCCATATGGGAAAGGAAACATGCTTAAATAGCTGGGGGCTCAAAGCAAGATTTTGCTCTCAGCTGAAGTGAGACATATCATTTCCCCAGGATGCACTTTTAAAGAACAGAAGCTTTGCCAATGTTATGCTTTATAATGCAATGATTTTCATAACAGCCCAACATGGTTCATCAGCATGTGATCTGGCACGGGATCAGCATCCCCTCAAAGCACCCAAATGGGCTGCAAGAGGTGCAGGAGAGAACAGACAGAGGATCTGGGTGGGTTTGCAGGCAATCCTTGCAGCAGCCTCAGTGCAGCTCAGCCCGACGTGCGCCTGGCTCAGAGAGAAACTCACACGTGGCTTGGACTCGATGATCTCTAGGGTTTTTACATCAACCTTAGGGATTCTATGGTCCCCTTCCTGCCTTGGACCAGAGCTGAGCAGCCTCTCCTCAGCACCTCCCCACAGTGCTGTGGGCTGGAGGGTCACCTCCCCAGCAAGCCTGGGACCACCCCATATCCATGGGATTTGCTCCATTTGCAGCATGAAGCTTGACAGCCTGCACTCATCTCTATTTACAGTGACCATGGCTAAACAGCTACCGAAAAATTCAGGCTATCAGCCTTAAATAATCTCACCACTCAGAAGGAAAACACAGACTTCCCCAGAGAGCTGGGTCCCCTCAATGAAGCCCCTCTAACAGAAGCAGCACAGAGGTGCCATCCCACCAACATCTCCTGGAAAAGCCTATTTGGGATATTCCTATGCACCAAACACAGAGATAAATTTTCTCCTCTTTTTCAAAAATTCAGCTCATTTCAGTGATGAGATTAAGAGGGCAACCTGCAGGCTGTGGCTGGGACATGGACGGATGGGGTGGGAAGGTGTGGGGCAGGCTGAGGGAGCAGGGAGCAGGCAGTGACCCCGGAGCAATCCCTCCTGCAGCAATTCCTGCAGCCCCCTCACACACACACCGCCCTCCACCACTCCTGCTTCTGCACTGGGAGGCGTTTTGGGAGGCAGGAGAGGGAAAGCAGCTGCAGTGCTTCCTGAAATCAACTCCTTGCTCCTCACCATAGCTCAGGATTATTTTTAAGCCAGGTGAAGTCCCCAGCTCAGCTGGATTTTGGAGCAGCAAGGGAGGGCAAGCTGGAATCAGCACCTGAGGTATCAGCTCCTGGGTGAAGCATCCTCAGGAGCAAGGCTGAGGGGGGCTGGAGCAAAATCCCAACATTCTGACCCCCATCCTTGGCTTTACAAGAGTTGGAACGTGCTATCCAGCACAGTTTGGCACAAAGCCCCACGAAGGCTTGAGCAACTGGGAGACAACATTCCCTGAGGGAATGAGGAGCTTTAACTTTTGCAGCACAGCAAGCATACAAGCCCAGGATCTCGAGGGAATAAGTAAGATATGGCATTTCATCACTGTTCTTGGAATGAAGACAAAAAACCAAAGGAAAACAAAACAGAGCACCCCCGGGGATCCATAAAGAGGAAACTAAAAATATGATAAATAGGCCGGATCATTATTTTCTGAAGATGACATATTGCAGCTCATGTTATATATCTAGATTCCTATTGTCACTAAGGATAAAATTTTGGCACGAAGTGAGTCAAAGAGAAAAATTTAATTTCTGCAATTCCACAAACTAAAAAACACTGGTAAAGAGCCATCTACTAAAAATATAACCCAGAAATTCCAGTCCTGTAGGACAAGAGAGGAAGAGGACACCACCAGCTTTCCTTGCCAACAGCAGGCAAAGGGTTAAGAAAAGATGTAATTAATCAAGTTAGCTTGAACATTAGGAGAAACTAAGAGAATTACAAGATCAGAAAATAATTGCAAAGTGTGTAAAGATAATCATAAATCTGAGGGAAATAATACAGGCTAACAAATGCTCAGGAGATTACACCAAAACATCTTCTGGTTTTATAATCAGGCAGAAGAATGGCTGGGTACCCACTGCAGCAGGTTATCTCCTGCAGAGGGGGACACTGTGGCCTGCACTGGGATTTACCCATGGAAAAAAAACTCCCAGAGGAATCTGGAGATAAAGGCAAAGAGTGGAAAGCTGAGTAATATTTAAAATAAATTCAGAGAAGGCAGAAAGCTGGGATCTTTCATGCAGTTTTAAAGGCAGAACAGCATAACAAGAGCAGCAGCCAACAGAGATGGGAACCCCCCTCTTTCAGAGCTGCTTGGCACCAGGTGTGAAATCTTCAATTTTAGATACTGGGGAGGAACCTGTACATTAGCACATTGTGATTCCAATACCCTGCTGGCTTTCCCAGAAAATGGGGGTCACAGAGCCAGCCTGCACTCAGAGCTGGGGAATTTTTCCTCATTTTCTTCCTGACTCTGTTAAGTCATCTTCTAGCAAAGTCTCCCTTGGTATAACTGCTGCTCATTTAACTCTCGAAACCCTGAAATGAGACTGGGAATTTCTGAATTTGTGGGTTTTTTAGCCCCTAAGGCTTAAAGCATTTTACTGCTCCTTCACATCACCACTCAAGGGGAAGTAAGTGGGCTGGGCAGAGCTGGCAGGATGCCCATGGGCAGCTGGCCAGTTCCTTCTCATCCTGCCCCAGATTTCACACGGGCTCTTGAGAGATCTGCTGAACATCCAGGAACATGTAACCTCTCAAAACCTGAGATTTTAGCATCACTGAATGGTAAAATGAGGGGGTTTGGTTTGCATCAAGCAGAGGTTGGAGTGCACAGGTTTGGTGCTGCACATGGAGGTCTGTAGTGCATCATGCAAACGCCTGTTCAGAGTGGTTTGGTGTTTTTCCTAGTTCAAACAGCTCTGAGCACATGATCCCCTACCAGAACCACTGGCCAGGTGTGACAGGAGCAGTTGGATTTGCAGCTCAGAGGTGGCTGAGCACCACACAGGGCTGCAGCTGCCCTGGGCTTTCAGACACCTCCCTGGGCAGCACAAACACACCCTGAGGCACAACCTGCACACGAGCACAGCCAGGTGACCAAGCCACCAGGAGAGAGCAGCCTCAGGTGAGCGTTTCTGCCATCACCAAACACCTCCCAGGTCTGTCCATGTGTGTACAGACACACAGCAGGTCCAGGGGAGCTTGGAGACGCTGACACCACGTACTCAGCTGCTTACCCTGATGGGAAGGAATAAACCTGTAACCACCTTTTTCTCTCTGTTCTGGTGGTTTTGAAACTTTGCTTTGCCTGACCCATGCATTTCAGAAAGACACTTGGCTAAATACCCACAAAATCCATTTCTTTGATTTCCCCAGACACCACCAGATGCCCACCATGGGAAATGAGGATACACAGAACACATTCCCACCACAGGACTCAAACCACGTGTTTTGAGTGAGTTAAAACACAACTCAGTATGGGATTTCATATGAGGAAAACCTGTGAGGGTGTCCTGCTTTGGCATCTAAAGGTCTCCATAGGAAATCCCACCCTCAAATTGTTTTTTCTGAATTATTTCTTCACTCAAAACACGTGGTTTGAGTCCTGTGGTGGGAACATGAAGGAACTAACAGACCCACTGCAGGCTCAGTTCATCCTGGACACCCTTGTGTGCATATTTAGGAAAATATTCCTGAGTTACAAAATGCCTTACACCTGCAACTTTGTCTTGGGCAGGAATGGAGTACCATCAAACAAAGGACAACCCTCAAAGTAAAAGTTTTCAGCACAGTTTGGTGGAAAAGAACAAAGGGGAAGAAAACAAAATAGTCAACTTCAAAAGTAGCTCCTGTTTCCAGCCTTCTCCTCCTGCATGTTTGAATCAGCCCCTATTCACCCCAGAATCCTGGATTTTAGGAAGACACATGTACTACACCAGGCTTCTAGCAGGCTCCATCAAATTTAATCTGTTAAGTCCTAAAAAACACCAACAAAAAGAATCTAACCCAAAACCAACCCAAGCAGGACTCTTGCATTGAATCTAATACTTGGATAAATCCCTGTGGAACACCAAGGGAATAAAAAGGCAGAGCAAGATGTGTATCCTCTCACTTCACAGCAAAAACACAACCACTAGTCACACTGCAAGGTCTTTCAGATGATAAATACTGATCCATCTTTCATTGGAAAAACATGGACCTGCAATTTCCACAGGGGTTCTTTTCCAATGTTACGGCCCCATCCTGTCTTGGAATATTTTTTTTTTCCTAATTGTACCCATAAAATAAGAATTTGCTCCCTACATAATTAATTTATAGATATCCATTTCTGGATGATGATCTCACCTTGTTTATGTAGGAAAATTTCCAGAAGGTTCCAAAGACACACACACAAAAAGGTACCCACCTCCCCCAAATTATTCCCAGACTTCTCCGGCCTGAACGTATTTATTTGCAATAATGATTGTGGCTTTATGTGAGCAGATGGGCAGTCCCTGAGAGGATGATTTGTTTCCCCTCTTTCCTTACTTCATGACGTATTTTATGATTTCAGCAGGTCAGTGGCTGCCATGTGTTTCTTTCTAATCTGCGAGCGCTTTTCGCTCGCCTCATTCTTGGCAGCCGCCGTATTTACCAAAGAGATCAGACACAGACAGATGATGGCAGAAATCCAGGCTCCTTGAGAGTTCAGCACTTGGATGTTGGCAGCAAATAAAGATATATGGGTTGCTGTTGTTGGTTCAAACTTACAGGGGCTTTTTCCCTCATTATATTTCAGTTTATATGTGCATATATAGAGAGAGAGATAGATGGGGGGTGTGTGTGTGCTTGCACACATGTGTTTTTAAATTCTCTTTGCAATACCCTGGACCAGATAGAATACAGATGAGCTGTTATACAAAGAACAATAGATGTCAACTAGATTACTACCCACTCCCTTTTTTCTTTTCTCCTCTTCCTTTCCTCCCTCCCTTTTTTTTTTTTATAGGCCTGGGTTGTTATAAATCCTCCATGCCCATTAACCTCTGAACCCCACTGATGATATCTCTTCCGAGCTAAATTGCCTGTATTTCCAGACATTTGTTTGTTCACTTAGAGGTCTATTGGCAGAGGGAGGGGGAGGACAGCCCATCCCTGAATAGGTCTCATGGATTATAAATGAAAATTCTTTCTCTCCTTGTAAGATGATGCTTTGAGACCTGCAGCAAATGGACAGCTTGAGTTTACAAGCCCACAGGCGGAAGTCAACAGCAGAAAGTTAAACACAACGATAACAAAAATATCCCAGCAGCATGGTGGGAGCAATGGATCCATCCCTGTAGGTGTGTCCTACCCAGAAAAGCCTCTGAGCTGCTGCAGCAGTAGCAGTGAGGGGCTGAGAGGGGCTGGGACACTGCCCTGCAGTGCCAAGGAAGGCAACAGAGTCCCTGGAAGGGACCAGAATGGGGACACTCCTATCTCAGGGGCACTGGGACAGCTGCAGGTGCAGGGAGTGCTTCCAGGGCTTTTGTTCCCATTATTGCTCAGAAAGGAGAAACCTCTTCATCCTACAGCCTCTGTCTTTTGGATGGCTTTGCACAGAGCTCGGCCACCAGACTACCAAAGGTGAAACCCTGTGGCTGTCAGTAGCTCCCAAGCAGCCTCCAGCAGGACCTACCATGCAGTTTCTTAGCAAACATGGCCTTAGCACTTCCAGGGGCCTAGCAGCTCATTGGAAACATGCTGAACAGAATTTCCAGTATCCTGACTCTAAAATAAAACCTTGGAAGCAGCAAGTGTGCTGGCATTCCCAACACAGATCTCCTGCCTTCGTTACTGTTATATATATTTAAACTTTTACTTCCAAAATAACATTTTGCTTCCATACATCATTACATTCATTTAAGAATGGCTTCCATCTGATCTGTCCTGGAGCCAAGTTCCTGAGTCTTTCCTGCTCACCACGGGTGTGGGTCTCTGAATGCTGTGGATACTGGGAACAGGAGTGTTTTCCCAGATCCTCTGGCAAGTTACACTCCCCCCGCCACCCTTTACATGGAGGGCATCCTCCACCAGCCACTGGTGAGTTATGGAGACTATGCCCAGCTTTCTGATCCTGTTTTCTGGTTCACTCTCTTCCCTGGGAACAGGTCTGGACAAGCCTATCAGATGAGATACTCATGGGTAATTTGGGGACTTTTCTGCCTGGGGTTTGCCTCACCCCGCTGTGACCCATGGCAGAGTTTTCCCAGGTAATTTCCATGCCCTGGTTACAGTTCCTGCCTCCTCCTCTGGACCAGTCAGTGTGCCAGAGCCCAGAGCTGCAGTAAGTGTGGGGTCTGTGCCCCCTATAAATGCATGTACAACCTGCTGTCCCATGCAGCTGCAGCAGGGACAAACACCTTCCCAGAAAGGAATTCAGCAATCTGGGGTGGGGTTTTACATAGCAGAAGACAGGAATCTCCAACAATCCGTGGCTTTCCAGATCATTCATGATTTTCCTGCTTTTTCAGTAGCAACTCCTGATTTCCATGGCAACCCTCACATGCTTTGGTACGTGGTAGCTTTTGCTTATGTGGAGCACTGTTCCCACTTGCTGGGATGACCAAGCTCCCCAAAGAGCCAACAGAAAGTTCCACACAACAGAAAGTTCCCAGCACAAACACTTCACCCTCTCCATCCTGTGCTGGACAGGAATTTGCACATTTCCCTCTGCCTTGGATGGGATCACCAGGATTTACCCTCCTGTCTGCTCCCCATCCAAGAGCTCATTTTAAACTTGGCCATGGCTTCTATTTTAGTCCCACACAGACATTTTTGGAAACACTTACTAAACCATTAACACATTTGTAGGAAAGGAAAGATGGTGATTAACATTTCCCCTCCCCCTCCCCCATCCTTTCTTTTTGTGTCAATTTTTTGGCTCAGGGGCTGCAGCAGAACAGCCATGCATACAACTCCAGTGGGTGTGAATTCCTCCACGGCATAAACTTGAGTTACCTCTTCCTTGTTTTGCTCTTCTATTTCTATTCACACTGTTCCACCAACAGTCCTGTGCTTGTAATAAGATGAACATCATGAGCTTCACCCTAAACTCAGAGACCAATGTGGGAACTTCACCTGGGTTCAGAGTAGGTTTTTTACCAGCCTGTGTTAATGGTTCATTTAGACAGTTGATTTTCCTGGTCTGGACCGGATGTGTCTCCTTTCTACACCTTTTGAGATGTTTTCATAAGCCAGAATGATTTCCAATAAAAGGCAGCAGCAATTAGTGCATTTATTTATTTTACTGTAATTCACACCCTGGCACTGGCAGTCTCTGATGGCCGAGGTGCAGAATAAATAAACAAAATCCACTTAAACTATCTTAAATTTCTCCCATATGATGGGTCAGAGGAAAATCAAGGCTGCTGGGGGATCTCTGGCCACATGAGATTGTGTGTGCAGAGATGTAACCAACAGGGCTGCAAATTAGCACAGAGGAGAGAGAGGGCTGGAGAGTGATGCCAAGGAAGCTCAGCAGCTTGGAGCTGGGGAGGAGAGCTGCAGCAGAGCCTTTCCCCGGGTGAAAAGTCCTTCTGACTTATTTTCCAGCTGCATGTTTTCCTTCCCTGCACTGAAGTCTCATTTGACACTTCCTAGCCCTCATCAAGGAGCTGCATTCAAGGTGGAGATGGCACCCATGACCAAGGAGTCACAGGCCTGAATCAGCTGCTGGACCAGAAGGCTGCAAAGGAGGGCATGGCATGAGGATCTGCCCAGAACAAGAGCACCAGTGTTTCTTTGGGTGAAGATGACTGAATATATCCCACATCTGGCCAAGGACACCAAATTTATCACCTGTCAACTTGGAATAAGGAAGTTCTGTTGCTTCCAGGTGAGGTTTTACCTTCTTTTGACTTTGTGGGATGTAGAAGTTTCCCAGTAGAGGTTCAGGCAGGCCACTGGGGACTGGATTCCCAACAACAGTGTGGTGTCACTTATCTGCCTTTCATAGTTTAAAGCTGCCCCAGGTATTGCTGGACAAGGAGCTGGGACAGGCTCTGCTTCCATTGCAGAAGCCTGGCTTTTCTTGGACTTCTGGCTACAAAGGAAACATCTGATAAAACAGTATCTACCCACAGCTCTTGATATTAGTGCTCACCTGAGATGTCACTACACTCTGCTATTTTCAGCAGAGACACATCACACTCAAAAGTATCACAGATGCTCATGCAAGACAAAAACCATAACTCTGACATGAAAGATTCATCCAAACAGTCTCTTACAATTCTGAGACATCTTTGTTGCATCCAATTTGCCCCCTGAATTTGATGTATATTAACAGGAGAGTGGGAAGAGATGTTTCCATATAAAGCCTCTTCTCCCTAAAAAGCTTCTTCTACTTCCTCTGCTTTCTTCAGGGAAGAATCTAATCATTGCTGAGGCAGCAGAGCCATCAGGATGGAGAAGGGAGCGAGTTTCCACCCTCCTTATGGGTCTGCAAGGCAGCAGAGCAAACCAATACATAGATTAAAAACTCAAGGCCTCTCCCTTGACTTACAGCAGCTACAAGAATAAATAAAAGCCACCTCATTTTGTAAAAAGCAGCTGTCAATATCTGCCATTTGCTCCTGACCCTGGACTTGGAGGGCTTGGACTGCCACCTGCATCTTTGGAAAAGCCATTCCCATGCTGCTACTCTGGGTACTGCGTGGTTTCCCACCTTCCCCAAGATCTGCTCCTTGGCACTGGCTGAAATTTCACTTGTGCCAACAATCCCCAGAGCTGCACAGGCAAGGAAGGACCATTCCAGAAGTTGAACTCTGAGGAAGAGCTATGAACCTAAGGGCCACACAAGAAATTGTAGCTTCTTTGGGCTTGAGGGGCTGGGAGATGGGTCAGCTGGGGATCAGCTCTGTTTAGATGAGGGTCAGCACAGCAGCCAGCCAGTGCTGCTGCAGAACCTCGTTGTAGCACATTTCCCAGGCAGAAAGGAGCCAGGTTCGTACCAGTGCTCAGAGACAGACACGTGGGAGATGGGGCTTTGTGGCCTCCACGCACGTGTGAGGCCCTGGGTCGTGGGAAGGAACCTCATGAGCTGCAGAGCAAAGACAGAGGTTGGGTTTTGGAGTGGAACCCCACCAGCTCCAGGTGGTCACCACATGAGCGAGGGAAACGTGCCTGTGAGCAGAGCGATGACAGGTCCACAGCCACGAGCGATTTTCTCCAAGATGCACTCAGGCATCTGCTCTAGATTAACGTTGTTTTACTTAAAATGAGCATTTGGGAGATATTTAAGCAGGTAAGTGGCTGCACCCATGAGGAAGAGGCACTGGGAAGCAGATTAGAGACACTTGACAAGTTGGATGAAGTCAGTGCCATCAGCAAGATAAACACCAGAGTGCCCCGTGGGCTGTGTCAGGGGACACAGAGAGCAGCAGTGGCCCAGGTCAGCAGCACAGGATGCAAAATCACTGCAGTAAAATGCTGAGTAGTGAGAATTGCAAGAGTTTTGAAGAAGTGCAATAAAAAGGCTGAAAGTTGTTGGTCTGCTTGAGCTAGAAACTGTGAACCCCAGGCTTTATCACTTGGAAAGAGGAGTCCTTGGTTTTTATGGCAGGATAACAGTGCACATGACTTGTTCTCTGCACTTAAGGGACATTTGCCAGCCCAGCCTGCCTGGGAAGGGGTCATGAGCCAATGTACTCAGCCCTTGCTTCCCTCAGTGTTCTGCAATATCTGAGTTTATTTTTAAAGCAGAAATTAACAACAGCAGCATTCACTCTCATATAAAACCCAAATGCAACCAGTAACTGTGCAGATGAATGAACCAGACTGAGGCAGGGGAGAAGACAGCTTCAAAGGCTGACTGGTAGACACATGCAAACACCTAATAAATATGACAAAAAACCCATTACACCAAGAGGAGCAGACTTGACCTTGAGGCCGAGGAAGCAGGAGGAAGCCACTCAAGTGGCTGAGGCAAAGGGGATGTCAAAGCAGAGGAGAAGCTTCCTGAGGGCCAGCACTGAGCAGTGACAGAGGCAGGGCAGCAGCAGAGCTCATCCTCAAAGCTCAGAGCAGGTTTGTTGCTCTGGAGAGTCCAGCCAGAAGCCTTTACTTGTGTCAGCCAGCAGTGTGCACACAGAAAAAGCCTCAACTTTTTGTCCAAGACAGAACTTCAGCCTGGTGAACTCAGCACAAGGGGATGGGTCTGGGCACACAGGAAGCCTCACAGGATGGTTTGGGTTGGAGGGGCCCTTAAGGATTGCCTTGTTTCAATGTCCCAGTCCTGGGTGGGGACAGCTTTCACTGACCAGGCTGCTCAGAGTCCCTTCAGTTACCACCACAAGCTGTAACACCCCCTAAATGCACCCTGTCAAACCCAGCTCTGCAAGCCCCACAGAGCCAGGAACTGCAGTGGAGTGAGCAGCTCCTGCACAGCCCCCTCCTGCCAGTTTTCTAATCTCCCCAGTCTGAACCACAGGACATGGATGACAATCCCAACCTGCTCTTTCCAGAGGCCAGAGCACAGGGATTTCACATACATGTCCTCGCTCAGGCTTTCCTCTCCTTTCTTTAAGAGACTTGATGCCTCCAATACTTGGATCCCCCGATTTTCATGGGTTTAGCTCTGTTTCCCCCTTTCCTGCTCTGTATCTAATACTTCAGCCCATAAATCTCTGCATGCACACAGCACAAAAACAGATAAGGAAAGCTGTAGAGCCATAAAATATGCTGGAAAGAACCAGCATAAAATCCACCCAATACAAGGTTTATAACCAAGGGAAGAAGAGGCAAAGAAAGCCAGATTAGGCTTTGCTGTCAGTTTAAGTAAGTTGCAGAAAAGGTGCCATATGATAGCTTAATTAAGACACGATAGATCTTAATCAGTGATAATCACTGTGCTGATGGAAAAGCTTCTGAAGAGCAGCTGAAAACAGGACAAGGCAAGATTGGGATATTTCCTGCAAATATGGTGCTGTACTAATAGCAGAAATCCCCCCCTCCCCAGCTCCCACATCCCTGTACAGCTCTCCTCTTGCAGGGATGAACATTTAGAAGGGGTCTGATGGACCCATCTCCTTTAAGGGGTTTGTAAATGCCCACCCCATTAACCATCCCCTGGTACAGCAAGCCAAACCTCACAGCGCATCGCCCTCGGCATCTGTGCAATGATGACACAATTAACATGAATAACTATTCCACTCCATAGATTTAGTCCTTTTCCTCTGGGTAATTATGATCTTCCTTCCCCTCCCCAACACTCATTTCAAATCCTCCAGGGTAATATGCAGTCAGCTGATTTTTCATTTATCTCGGTTCTATTTGTTTGACACATTTCAAGCGAGCTCCACAAAGCCAAAACCTCCTGCTCATTAATAACATTCACATCACCTCCTTCTTAGCTTCTTCAACATGCGGCTTTTATTTGGTCTAATTGCAACTCTCAGCGTGATTAATCACAACATTTTTGCGGGGAGCTGGGGAATTTGATATCCCTGTCCTCATATGGATCTGATCACAGCCATGCTGAGAGTCCAGGCACACTTCCTGCAGCCTTAATGTAAAACCTCAGTGTCAAACAACCCTCCTTGGCCACTGCACACTAATTGCCAGTGCTGCCATATTCACCCAGGTCCCAAACGTGGATAAAAGACTGAAGGTGGGTAATGTGATCCTGTGCTGGGAAATAAAGTTTTCTTCTTCAAAAGTCTCCTTGCAGGTAGGCTCCCTTCTCAATTAAACCTCCAGACCTTCAACATTTACCCCGTAGAATTGTAGAATCATTTAGGTTGGAAAAGACCTTTACGATTATCAAGTCCAACAGTAAAAGGTTAGCAGTGAAGCTGGAAGTTTAAAGAAATAAAATTACACCCAGGAAGACCCTCAGTTCAAGGGGCTGAGTCTCTCTGAGAAAGACTGCAGAGATGGTAAAAGGCACAATGGAGAACAAGCTTAGAATTCATCTGAGCTAATTTCTCTTACACACAGAACCAGAATCACCAAACCTCCTCAAATCCAAGTTTGATTCTTGCAACAGTTACAGCTTTGATTTTTTTTTTTCATTTTGCAGTGCTACTGATGAAAAGTTTTTAAATTAGCAATCTTGGAATATTGTCTCTTTCTTATAGAATTCAGTGGCAAAGCTCCCATGGATTTTAAAGAAACATGAAGAGAATTGGTGTACATTTCTGAAGCATCATCTGGAGGTCACAGATTAATATTTGATGGTGACACAACCTTGCCTCCCACTGGCAGGAGCAGCAGGACTGTGGTTTGCTTCTTCGCTTGAGGTTCAATCTTTCCCAGTTAACCAGTGATGTAGTGTCTCACCCACTTTCCACCTTACAAATCGCTCTTCCTGCCCCAAAATCAGCTGGGGAAAGGCCCAGGTTGTTTCCCAGGAGTGAACTTTCCTTCCCCCTTTCCTCCCACCAGGGCAGACTGTCAGGCCAGATGAAAATCACACAGACAGCCTCTCCTACCCACTGCTCTCCCAGGCTGCATATTCTCCACATCATTTGCTTTGTAAAGCCCTTTAATTAATCGGGAAAGGCCCAGTGATTATCACCTACTCAGAAAACACTATTTGAAAGCAGGGAATTAACTGCAGGCTCTAACTCTAACCCAGAGTTTCATCCTTTTCCCGATGATCTCCTACAAGTGCTATTCCCCTTTCGGTGCTAGACCAGATGTTATCACTTGGACGCTGAAAGGCTGAGAAAGCCAAGAGCTAAACACAGGGTAGAGATGGTGTGTGAAGGGAGAAAGGACCTTTTGACAGGAGGCAGAAGACAAAGCAGGTCCTGTACCCCATATCACACACATGGAGGGGTTTTGGGGCTACATGGGCAGGGATTTCACAGGCAGGGAGCTGTGAACTTGCATGGATGGAGCTGCCCGGTCACCCAGTACCATAAAACATCTCTGCTCCAGCCATCACTGACAGGGTGAAACCTGCACGACCACACCAGCAGAAGATGGTAAGTGTGTGATAACAGGATGTGATGCTCTTAAAACCCTCCGCCTAAAATCTCTGCTTGTTTACTGAGCATTTTTCACACATGCACGTCTGCAAGTCTCTGTAGCCCTGACAACAGGCTGCACACAAAACGGTGTTTCTGGGTGTAAGGCATTCACCCAGCGAAGGCCTCCCAGAAGAAAATGGGAATACAGGCTCTGAAAAGCCCCCCAGAGCACAGGGCAGCCGTGCCAAAACCAACACCTCACAATTTCTCACTTTTCTCAGCTCGTCTCTGAGCCGATGCCTTTTCCAGGTGCCCGGATCCCAAACTCCTCCCCACCCCCACCGGTGCTTGAACTGTGACAAACAGCCCTGGAAAAACATCGCTGCTCTAGAATCACATCGTTTTGAGTTCTTTAAGGAAAAAAAAGACTTTATTCCCCCGAATATTTTAAAACCCCATCTAAGTCACCATTAGCATCCTAAAATGCTGTTAAATTGCATCTGCACAGGTACACACTGTCACGCTCTGGGACCATTACTTGAAGAAATGCAAGCTGTATGGATTCTGTCTTACTTCTACCAAAATTAATTCAAAATATCTACAAATATGATAATCAACAGTAACTGACTACGATGAATAAAGGGATCTGTAATTGTAATTTATTATCCAACCATACTCATCCTCCAAGCTGCCCAGGGACAGCAGGAGCCAGGGATCTTCTGTTGATGCAGGTGATCCAGACGGGTTAATGGAAATTTTTGCATTCACACAGAGCACTGCAGGTCGGTGTCTGCACAAGCTTGTCTCACCATCCCCATCACTCATAGCAAAAAACCACACTCAGAGTGAAGGGGAAGAATCAGCCAAGGCTGGGAGTCTTTTCTCTGCTGTAACATCACGCTACGCACAGTCAGAAAATCTATCAAAGCACCCGCCCGAGCAGCCTGTTTCAGCTTTTAACATGCTTAATATAGACTTCTGAGGAGTCTCTTCAGTTCAGACACAGCTAACTTGAGAGCACAGCGTGAGCGTTACACACAGGCAGCTTTGGATCTCAGCAGTCGGCACGGAGCAGCTGCCAGGCAAGTCCCGTGTCTGCCACCTCCCCAAAGGGCTCTGTCCCCAAAGGCAGGGACACACCTGTAGGTACACAGCGTGCCCTTGCTCCTGGCACACCCCCCACACCCCTTCTGCTGATTCTTTCCTCGCTAATAACTCAGTCAGGCGCGTTCTCGGGTGAGCCGTGCCTGGAAAGGAGCACAAAGCTGGCAGCAGAAGGGACAGCCCGTACAGCTCAGTGATGGCAGATTTGGCACCAGGTGCTTTGCACTGCATGCTGCTGTTCAAACAACTTAAACAAATCCTGAGGAGACACCAGGAAAGGAACCATCCTTCCCTGGCTAAACACCAGGGCCAGAACAGATACAGGTCACTGAGAGCATCTCCTCATGGAAATGTTCAGACCACACACCAAATTCAGCCTTCCTCAGCTCAACATGAAAAGAACCCAAACAAAACACCCAACACCTCCTTCCTCAGCAGCAACCAGCCCACAGGGCTTCTGGCAGGTTTGAGATGGGGAAACATCTGTGTTTCTCTCTGATGGAGATGTGCACCATGCCCAGGGGGACACCAGCAGCAGATGAAGTCATTGTGAGAGGAAAGGGTGGGATGGCGAAGGCAGCAGAGCAGGCACCTGTCCCAGCACACCCCAGGGATTCCTGGGGTTTTGTGAAATACAAGGATGCAGACTGTGTCAGCTACAAGCAGGAAGATGAGAAGGAACTCCCACAATAAAAGCAGAGCTTCAACCGAAGCTCTTTACCAGGCAGGCGCTTTTCCACCAGCTTGGCCCAGAATTTTACCTGGGGTCCCACAGGAGCTGGTATTGTTTACTCCGTCCTGGCACACGTTCAGACCATCCATCCACCGGGACTCACCTCCTCTTCCTGGCGAGTTCAAAGGAAGTCGCATCTTCCCAGCGATTAGCCCATCGGGCAGTCCTTGCTGTGCAGCTCCTTCCCTCATCAGTAGCCTTCTTTTTTCCTAAAAAGAAGAAAGGAGGGTGGAGGGGGGAGGAAGGAAGAGACCCATCAGCGCACTACAATCTGGTTGTTCTCTCTTGTCCTTAAAATATTAACTCGACAATGACATACTGGAGTACTTGCTGCATGAAACCTGCTGCGGCTGGGGATAACCGGGACATTACAGAGAGCCATGAATCAACTCAGCTGCAGAGGCTTCGAGTCCTTTTGCTAGGCACGAGTGAAATATGCTCCATTACAACCAAGTGACCATTTCCGTATTTTTTTCCAGTTATCTCCAGAACATTTATTAGATTAGGGGGTTTTATTTATGGACTCTGAAACTGTGCTGTTTCCCAGTGAAGCGTTTGTTATCTGTTTAATGCTCCTTTTGTTCTCCTGGACATTTGCATTTATTTATTGTGATTCATTGCTCCACAGGTACGAGGCTCCAAGTACCTACAGTTTTAAATACATTCACAACACACACATCTTTGCCATTTAAAATACCTTTCTTCTAACAGCATCTCTAGGGCCAGAATATCTCCATTCCCAGATGAAACCTGAGATCCGAGGATCAAAACTGCTTCCATGTGACAGGTAACAGTAACCTTCCAAAAGCACTTGTGCAACCCTAGGCAAGTTACTTCATAGTTTGGCACATTTATGGGAAAGTCAGAGCTTGTTACAGCGGATTTATTGAATATGAGGCTTCATAAATAGGGCTTGTTTCTGCAATGCCTGGTGCGTGTGTGTATGTGTGTATATATATGTATATGTAAATAATTGGGATGTTATTTTCCCCCCAAACAGGCCCAGCCCATCCAAAGTTGGTCTTGTTAGCAGGGAAATTTCACCTGTTTCTCTGCCCATTGCCATTAAAAATTTGCTCTTGTCTCCAAGTTACTTGAATTTAGAACTGAAAGCAGAAATTTTTTGCCCTCAAATCCAGATGCAAGTTTTCCATGAACTGATTTGTTTAACACTGATGCAGAGCAAAGCCCAGGCTGGAGCCTGGGGATCTGAACCATCTGCAGGACCAGGGCCTGAGCAAACAGAGAGCCCACTGTGCTCCTGCCAGAAACAAAAACGAGCGTGGAGCAAATTGCCAAAGGAAACCAGGCACGAAGAGTGTCTCCACCCCAAAATACCAGATTTTGCTGGACTTGAATGAGTGTGTAATGTAACTCTGAGCATTGGTCACCAACCCTACAGTGCTCAGCAGCTTCCCTTGGAGCAGATGTGGTGGGTGTGTGTGCATTCCTGTGTTCAGAGTTCCTTTGGTGCCAAAGCTGCCACTTTTTATAATGTATATTTTACATTTCATGGATATTTTTGATGCCTCTCTCCATCAGAAAAAATATGGAACCAAATAATACATAAGCAAAGGCAACATTTACTACATGGGATTTGCATGCTTTCATGGAATTCAGGTATAAACTCTGGGGACCCTTGAAATCAAAGTTCTTTTAATTAATTAATGCAACCAGTTGATTTGGAGCAGCCCTGTAAAACAGCTTGAAATTCAATACATCAGGGTTCTTTTGAAGAGGTTGGCTTTTTTTTTTCCTGACATGACTACCTGTGGCTCAACAGATGTTCATGTGAAAAAAAAAACCAAGCAGGAAAAGGAAGACACAAGAAGAGTATTCCCCCCTCACCCCAGATTCCAACAGCAGGGAAAAGACAACACAAGGACATGGATTTCCAGGAAACTGGGATGTGCTGGAGGCTGCTGATCACTCCCCACAAACAGGAAGGGCACCTGGGGCAGCGCAGGGGTGCAGGAGGGCTCCCAGAGGGGTGAGCCAGGAAAGAGATGCACCAGGAGAGCACAGGAGTGATGACAACACGAGGCAAGACTGCAGCAGCAGCCTCTGCCTCGTGCTAACACCTCACAAGCATATTATCTACCAAGAATTCCACCTGGAAAACCACTAATAAAGTAAGGCAGGCTATTCCCCAGCAGGGAAATCAGAGGTAATCAGTGAAAGGACGCCTTCCCTGCCCCTCTCAGGCTGCGAGCACAGGCAGGAGCTGTCACTGGAACACCGTGTTGGTCTCTGAAGGACGAGCAGCAGTTGCTCCAGTTTCTGTGCTAATGGCACCCAGCAGCACCCATGGCCCGAGGAGCTGCTGCCCTGACCTCAGGCAGCGATGCCAGCAGGAACCTGGGACACGCAGGGAGCAGGACACGGCAGCAGAAGCACCTTAAACCTCAGCCCTTGGTAGCCACCACCCCACTGCACAGACAGGACACATCTCCTGCTTTTCAGGCTCTCTGGAAGAGCTTTTCCTATCTGCAGCAGCACACCAGGCACGCAGCAGGGCACCTGCTATGAACAAACCACCCTCAGCTGCGATGGTACCAGCTCTGCCTTTGGTGACTCTAAAATTCTGCTTTTGAAGGCAGCAAGGGAAGAAAACAAGAAGATGCAATCCTGGCTGCTGCTCTCCAACCATCCTTTTTCCCCCTGGCTTATCTCATTTCACATATGTAAAGAACCACAGGCAAGGCATCTCTGGAAGAAGGCAGGCAGCAGAGCATGCTGTATCCCCTCCAAACCAGGGGCCAGCACAGGCAGTTTGCATTCCTTCAGCAGCAGGTTTTTAATCCGTGCCTAAGGAAGGGTGGCTTTGGGATCAGTGCACAGCCCAAGTCCGGACTGGGAAAGCGCTGCTGGTCCTTCAGCATCTCCTGAGCAGGAATTTTACCACCATCCTTCTGGCAAATCCACAGAATGTGCGTGAAGCCCTTCACTTGAAAAAGAATTTTAAAAAATCCTCCCAGTTAAAACAAGGGATCTGCTTATGAACCCAGAGGAAATTTGAGCAGCTTTTAGAAGAGTTTTAGAGAGAGATGTGCATGTGGAAAGGTGGGACTGAGGTTGTCAGGGGTGCAGGTGGTGAAGGAAAGAGCCCGGAAATGAGCTGTTCTCCATGTTCAACATTTCTCCAATCATTTTCTTATTAGCATATCTCTAAGTGCATATAATTTTCACATCAAAGGGTAATTTTTTTTTTAGGTATTTAAAAAAATAAAAACAACAAAAAAAACCCCTAGGATTGAAGTAGAGAATAATTTCTTTCCTGAAGTCTTTCAAGCAGCTCCTCTCTATGACATGACAGTAAAATTACAGAGGAGACAAGTGTTTAGAAAACTCTTCCCTGGAATTCAGATTATTCTTCAAGCACAGAGTAAAATGGTTCAGCCAAACTGCAACAGGAAACATAAAGGAAGTCTTGGGAGCACCAGAGCACAGTGTCTTCACTCAGGAGCATCCTGAATCCTCTGCCCATGCTTAGGGAATGAAATAATCAGCATTTCTGAGCTTGTGGTCGGGAGGGAAAATTGAACACAAGTCTGAGCCCTTCTTGTCTCCCACCAGCCCCTCCTATCCAGGGTGGTCCCTGTGCAAAAGCTGGGGGTGACTCTCTCCCTTTCCCTCTGCACTGCTCATCCTTGGCTCTGCAGTCTACAAGGCTCTTTTACTCCTCTGGATCCAGACAGGAGCAGCACGGATGAGCACCAAGCATTTCTCTCCAACCCTCACTAGAGCCTTGCAGGGCCCCTTTGCCTCCCCCCTGCCTCTTGCAGCAGCTCGAGGCTGGTCTTGCTGCTGTGTTCCAGCAATCTCAGGAACCAGGGCTCGGGCAGGAGCTCTCTTTTAATGAGATTTTATTAAAAGGCTCTATTACAAATAGCCACTTAAGCAAGTGAACCTTTGGAGCCTTTAGTCCATGATGTCAGTGCTGTGGCTGGATGTTTCCTGGGAGTACTAAACCTGAAGCTAATATAGGGCTGTTCTATATGACAGCTATAAAACTGCTTAAGCGTACCAGGCAGGAGGCCAGCAGGGCTTTTTGTGGCTATCAGGGCTTGGCTAAAGGTCCCCTGCAGCAAGGCAGGGGGAAGCAGGGCCCTAGGCAGGGATTCAGCTTTCCCTCACCTCCTTTGCAAGGCTGGAAAACCCCCTGAGGCTGGAAATACCCACAGAGCAGCAAAGCCTTTGCATCCCTACCCAGATCTCCCGTGGCTGGAGAGATTCTGCATCCCTGTAGGGCCCCTGAGGCAGCTCTG
This sequence comes from Chloebia gouldiae, assembly GCA_003676055.1. NCBI lineage: Eukaryota > Metazoa > Chordata > Aves > Passeriformes > Passeridae > Chloebia > Chloebia gouldiae. The sequence goes on along the minus strand of QUSF01000031.1, from coordinate 3,121,314 downwards.
CACCATCACCCACACGGGGCACACCACACCACCTCTCCCCCTGCCTGGAGTACCCAACATTTCTGTAGGAATACCCAACATTTCTGTAGGAATACCCAACATTCCTCTAAGCCCCGTGGGTTTATTGTCACATCCAGCTGCACCATTGACACCAGCCTGGCTTTCCAGTCTGCCCTGCCCTGCAGAGCTGCCTACCTGCCCTGTCCTCAGAGGCATCCCTGGGGCTGCACGTGTCCCCTGGCAGCTGCCTGCCCGCAGCAAAGCCTCCTGTTTGCAAATCACACCCAAGATACACCAGGAATGCCAGCAATGTTTGCCAACAGTTACCGATATTAAAACTCACAGCAGAACTGGTCTGACCCACCTGTCAGCTGGGGAGAGATAAGCAGAGGGCATAATAACACGCATTAATCACGTTTTAATCTGCATTTTTCCACCAATAGGTGGCACCAGCAATTTTTGGATGTGCTACAACGTGGTACATCTGTTCCCGTGCCACAAGGCACCCAGCCCATGGCGGGGCAGGGAAGATGGATGGACCATCTATTGCCATGGCAGCACCCAGCCCCTCTCTTTTTTCCTTGAGGAAGGAAAGGTTAAAACGCCCACCAGCCAATTTTTCCTTCCCCAAACAAAGTTATTTCCAGGAATAAGCCTAAGTCAAATGAGTCTTTCAGGGAGTATGAGTCTGGAAGATGTATGCAAACAGATCAGAAAAAAATTCTTGAAATGGAAGGACAGAATAAGCCTGTGTATGAGACACAGCAAGAACACAATTTAACACAGCAAACCCAAAACTTCTTGTAGCTGATGCTAGCTCGTGTGAAAGCATCTAAATCACAATCTAATACAGTTTAAATATATTGTATAAATACCTTACCTTGACTAGAGCATCCTATCAGGAAAACATCACACCACACGTGTGCCTGATCTCTGTACACGCATAAAGGAGAAGCAACCCCAGTCAGGTCCAACCGAGCCTGTGGCCTGCACAACTTCACAGGAAAAACTTCCAAAAGCCAAGGAAAGGCTGGAAACTGCCTGAGAAGCAAACTCCCATCAGCTGTGCCACACCACTACAGGTGCACAGCATCCAACCACTTCAGCTTACAACTCCACGCAGCTGAATCCAGCCCATATAAATTATTAAAGAGTCTGCAGAACATTACACAGTTCATGTAGTTAATGATTATAGTTCAGTGTCTAGGTCAGATATAATTAGATGTTACATTAAAATAGCTTCACAGAGCCATTTATTCTGATTTAATTACTTAAAATGATAATATAATGAGCAGTGCTTTCAAAGAAAAAAAGAAATCTTTTAATGAGCTCATTTTAAGTTAATATAAGGCAAATTAATCATTTAACAAAATGCGGTGAAAAGACAAGTTCATATTTCAAAATATGTTGTGCCTTTGTCAAGGGGGCTTGTTTATTACCATGCTGGGAAAAACACAGAAATGGGTGGCTCCTGAAACAACATCACATCCCACTGTACATCTGGAACATCTTTAAACCATATTTTCTTCCTTCCCCAGATATACTTGCTACGCCAGAGCCCTTTGAAATACAGCCTGAGCAACAGATTTATGACCATCAAAGTGTGTCTTTATTCCAATGTGAAGCAGAGCGATAGCTGTGCAGAGCAGTCACCCGAGGAGGTGAGCTCCTGATGAAGGGTTAATCGTGGCTTGCTTCATTAATCATTCATTTGCTGGCTCAGAAAATTAGCTTTCACTTGTTTGTTTGCTCAAGAAGCGATAAGCCCATTCCCTCGCTAGTTCATCTATTTTCTTCCCTTTGCATTGTTTTAGAGATTTTAATCCTTTCCAATTTTTGTAATCAGTCATTTTGGTCTTTTAGCAGGAGCGTTTCCAAGCGTGCAATTACTGGAGTGAAAGCAGGCAGCTCTCTGCAGGGAAGGAGCAGGCTCTGGTTCACAACCCTGCCAGCAGCCGCAGCCCTCCTCTTGTCCCACAGGGCACATCGGCACACAGCCCCGAGCAAAGGTGTCCCCACCTCCAGAGCCAGCCCATTTCTCTGCAAACAGGGCTCCCTGCACTTCCACAGGCTTTTAAATAAACATTTATACCGGGGCTTAAGAGCAAGGCAAGACACACTGAGTGGTTTGCAGGTCGTGTCCCAGCCGCTCACCCCTTCTCTCCTAACCTGGCACTGCAGCCTCACTAAGCCAGCAAGGAAAACCTGGAGATGTTTGTGGAGGAGTAAAGGCGGGTCCTACTCCCAAGGCCGATTTCTTTCTCACAACACAAACCTGCCTCAATAAAAGGTTTTCAAACACTTCCACAGCATCACCTGCACAACACGTGCTCTTCCAGCCCAGGCATCCCTTGGATGTCTCGGTGAGGGCGTGGAGGCTGTCACACCACAACTGCACTCCTCCCACCAGGGACAGAAATCATTTGGGGCTGCACAATTCTCCCTGAGCACATTTCCTCTGCTCCCAATTAGGCAGAGCCAGCGGCTCTCAGCTCCCTGAGCAGCAGCTCTGGGAGAGGGAGCGTGGTGCTATGACAACCCTGTGGGTGCCATCCATCTCACAGGTGGCACAGCCAGCCTCTGGGTGCACCCACCCGTGACCTCCCCGGCCCCTCCCTCTCAATTACTGCCGCCTAGCTAGGCTGCATCTGGGATATCACTCTCCCTTTGGGTTTTTTTTTTTTTCTCCTTTTTTTAATCTTTTTTCACAGCCCAACCCACCCAGGTTTGCAGCAGCAAAGCCCCCCTGGCCGGTTGCCCACGTTTGCTTGTGGCCGTGGAGCAAAGCAGGATGTGTGCAGCCCAGCGTGGCCTCAAACTCCACTCGCTGCTGCTTCCCCTTTTCTGGCCTGAAACCTGGGTTTTGAAGAAAAACACATCTCTGAGCCACAAGGGCCCAGTGTGAGGCTCGTGTCACACAGTCATTAATAAGGCTTTCCAGACAAATCTGACTGGAGAGATAATGGGCTTAAACAATTAGAAAAAGAAAAAAAAAATTAAAAAAAATTCTGTGATGGAGTATTTTCTTGTCCTATTCGCTGTAATTATTTTCTAAATGTAGATCATTATATATGATGCAGGCAGCAGTGTTCCAGAGCTAATCAGGCCATATGTTTCCACATTTTGAAAAGAAAACTAATTAAAAAGAAATGAAAAATGAAAAGGCAAAAAAAAAAAAAAGGGAAGGTTTGTGAAGAGGACTGGTAGGTTTGGGTCGGAGAGGAGTGGTGAAGGAATCTTTCAGGAATGTATACATTCACTCTGCTCAGCTCTGCGTTTTGTTTTCAGAATTGTTTCTGGCAGAAACCTAAAGAAAAATATGAACCAGATGTACAAGGAAATAGTTTCTTCATCAGAATGAGAAGAATAGCTCTCTGTCTGCCAACAGACTTGGAGCCCTTACATTTAACCAAGGTGATGTTAAAAATACCCTTCCATGATGTGTGCTCCTTCAACAGTGCCAGGGGCTAATGGGACACAGGGACAGCATCCCTGGGAAGGGGGGTGCCCCAGGAGAGCACCTTCAGCTCCCCAGGACAGCATCTGCTCCTCCCAGGTGCCCTGAGGTCTGGAGTGAGTGGTGGCACATGCCAGTGCCAGCAGAGGTGCCACAGCCCTGGCAGTGCTGGGCGGGCACCTGGCAGGCAGCTGCTGCTGCCCTGCTCGGGTTCCTCCAGCCTCTCCCAAGGATTCACCACTCCAGGGGCTCCATCCTGAGCCAGGGCCTCACAGCACTGGGGGCTGCGCAGGTCCCAGCTTTCCAAAAGGGTTCAGGGAACTGGGGTGGGGAAGAGCAGGTTTGAAAGTCTCATCCAAGAGCAGCCCTTGGCAGAGGGGAGGTGGGAAGAGCCCAGGAACTCCCTGTCTGCCCTTTGCAGAGAGGATGGGGGTCCAACTCATATCTCATTCATTGCCCCCCTCCTTTCATTGGCCAGGTAAAACAAATCCTCTCCAGCTTCTGGTTTCTCCTCTGCTGCAAGGTTGCAGCACAGGACCTGGCTGATGGCTGATGGCCCAGCCATGGGCTGGCCCTGCAGGATGAATCCCCCATGCCCACCTCCCCTGGGCGTCTGCACCACGTGGGAGAAACACGAGCAGCATCTCTGCTGACAAAGATCCTTCCCCAGCCATGCTGGAAATCACGGGAAAGCTCCCAGAAACGGGTCAGCAGCTTCATCACAGCATCTTAGCAGAGGTGTGAGGAGGGCAGGGACTGAGACCAAGGGGTGAGGAGAAGAAATAGTAACAAATTATTCCTCTGCTGGAACAAATTATTCCTCTGCTCCAAATTACTGACTCATGACAAAACTAGCCGTGGGCAAGAGGGCAGGTCCTGAACGCTGAAGTGCTTCCACGCCTCATCCTGGGGCTGTGGCCCTGCCTGAAGCCCTGCTCCACTCCTGGGGTGTTCTGTGTCCCTGGGGCACCTGATCCTGCTGGGAGAAGGAGGATCTGCCACAGCAGGTGACCTTCAGACACCCTGGGGTCCCACCCTGTCTCCTGTGGGTGCTGCAGAGGCACCTCTCCAACCCAGCAGGGCTCCCACAGAATCCCCAGCAGCTCCTGTGGGGTCACTGGCTTGGGAAGGGAGCTCAGCTGGAAATTAAATAGGACAGGAAGAAAGCAAGAGAGAGCAACCAGGGAACTTTAATCTCATTAAGTACACCTTGAGGCTTAATTTTGCCAGGAGGAGTCTTTTTCTTGCCTTTAACCTTGCTCCAGCCTCCCTGCACCAGGAACAGGCTTCACAGGGACTTGTCCTTCTCTGCTTCAGGCACGTCAGAAATCACTCTGAATCCTCCTGGGTGCTGGATTTGAAAGGAGGTGGGGAAAAAAGTGCACTGATCTACTGAAACCAGCTTATTTTGAGGGAACCACGTCAGCTTTGATGAACAGAATTGCTGACGAGGACCTCCATCAGCAATAGCAGGTGGTGGCTCTTCCATAGGCATTTGTTGTCCACAGAAGATGAATTTCTGTCTCTCAACAGGTTTTAATTCCAGTAGAAAAAGTTTTCCAAGGTTTTGTAATTAAAGGTAAGGAAACCCAAGGCCTCACTACAGTAGTATTACAGGATCTTTGTTTTCTGGCCAGCACTACTTTAAAACAAACAAATGCTGCAAGCTCTGGAGTTGGCTCAGTGACTTGGCTTAGTCCTCATAGGCACTAGCTAATACAAAGTGCAAGAAGTTCAATCTTTCTGCACTGAAAAAACCCAGTTTCATCTGTCTGAAAGCCAGCAGCATCAGCTTCCCAGGTCTATCACAACTGTCCATAAATTAGAAAAGCTCAGTTGTATTTCACAAAGCATCTAAAGCAGCCGAGATTTCACGTGGAAGCCCGGGAGAGAAGTTTAACAGCGAATGTTTCATGGTGATTGGCAAATTATCAGGTCATTGCTCCAACTTCCACAAACATCAGCAGCCAAAAGCAATAAAAATACAGGTTTTGGTCTCAGGAGCCTTCAAACTGTTTTCCAGAGTTCGACTGCATGACAAGATGCTCACTACGACACTGCAGAAGCACTGAGCTGCTTAATTAGAATAACACAGATGCAGCTCAGTTTTAAAGTCAATCAGAACAATAGACATTGAACCAACCAGATTTTCACAGAATTAATCGAACATTTTCCTTGGTTTGTGTTTTAAATGCAATTTTTCTATTTTGTCAGTAAGTAACCCTGAAGAACCACATTCCTTTGTCGGCTATAGGTGGCCAGTCTTCAGTTTACCTAGAATTTGTCTCATTCAATGGTCCCAGCACTAGGAAAAAGCTCCCACACACATTTCTTCCAGCTCTCCCATCTGACAGGCGAGCCAGAATACGCACGGGGCGGATATCTCCAACCTCAACATTTCCCTGACAACAATATCAAGAAAAAAATCTCCAGGGGTTTTGTTAATAGAGATGAACTTCAAACACCCTTTATTCCCGGATTTAGGCAGGCTGTAATCCTATCGGGTTGATTTTTCTCTCACTGGTGAGAACAGATACCAACGAGTTGTTTCCTGAAACACTCCCAACTGCTACTGATGCTTTAAAAAAAAAAAAAAATCTCCGAGTTCCTCAGAGCAACCAGGAGGCAGACGCTCCCTCTGCTTTCTCCCCCAGCTTTGGGAAGGCTGCTTGTGCTCGAGGCTATGGGGCACAGCGTTTTGTCCCAAAAGGCACAGCTGGGTGCAGCCCATCTGCTAGAGGAGACTCCAGATGCAGCCGGAGCATCCTTCTCTCCCTGCTCCGTGTGTCTCCGGCTCTGCCCCGCCTGCTCCTGCCCTGCTGCCGCGCTCTCCCGGGGCTGAGCAGCGCTGCCAAGGGGATAAGGGGCTGCGATTAGGCGCTGCAATTCCCTGCTCGTGTGGGCTGGCAGAAAATTACTGCTCAGCCGGGGAGGAAAATAACATCTTATTTACCGTCTCTCCTGGGACTCGTCTGAGGGCTGAGCGAGTGCTGACTCACAGGCTGCGGAGAGGCGCCGAAATGCAAATCCCAGCTGCGAGCTGCGAGCTGCGAGCTCTGAGCTCTCCTCAGCCCCACACCTGCACCTGCAGTGGCATCGCTGCCCTCGCCGTCCCTCCGGCTGTCCCCGTGGACCATAAGGGACCTTCTGCCTGCTCTGGGCACCTCGGGCAGCCGAAGGCACTTTGTGCCTGTCCCTCCACAGGCAGCAGCCGTGGGGCTGCTCAGCCGACACCCCCAAAGACCCGGGGTGAGTGGCAGGGACAGGCAAGGGGCCATCGCACACTTGTGCCCCACAGAGCTGCCAAGAGAGCCGGGAGTTTTAAAAAAAGGACCCTGCCTCCCCATTTCACTTTCCTGCTGAAAACATCTGGTCTGCTTGGCACCTATGCTGCAGCAAATATAGCAGAGCATCTTGCTCACGGGCACGGTGCCACCGCGACAGATGGGTACGAGCACAGGCAGCCAAGAGACCTTGTATCAGCATCAAGTGTGTTTGCTAAGGGCAGGATTCGCAGCCAGAAATGTCAAAATGGCTGAGTTTCCGTGCCTGTAGATACCGAGGAGGCGAGACTGTGCTAAACCAGCTCTGGGCAGGATTAGCTCTGGAATGGTGGGGGGAAGCTCATCTCTGCAGCTACCGAGCATAAGTTTCTGGTCGCGTGGAGCTGGATTAATTTCTGTCTTGGGGATGTTCCCGCTGCCTCATCCCGTTTCCAGAGCCCACAGATTACCCTGGAGCTGGCGGGACACCAGCAAGGCGAGAAAGCCATAATCCCACAGCCGGGAGGGACACGGGCGACCAATTTGTCTTTGCAAAATGGGTTAAGAGACCTGCTCTCAATTAACCCCAGGTCAGCTCGGCCGGCACGGGGAGGTGCCAGCGCGTCCCCGCTGCGCACACCCTCGCAGCCCCGGGCAAAGCTACGCCTGGCTTCGCCGGGCCACCGCTGCCTTCATTTTCCATCAGGGAAAGAGCAAAGGACTAATTGCACTAATTAGCGTTGCCCTCATTTCACAGCAATTTCAGTCGCTCGGCAGAGCGCTGAGCCCCGTGGCGGGTCGGGAAGCGGAGAGGGAATGAGGAGCAGCAGATGCGCAGCAGGAAGGGTGTGGGACGGGCTGTTCCTGGTCACTCCGGGCGACACGCGGCCTTGGAGCGGCCACCGGGACGCGGACAGCGGCGGGAGCGCGGCTGAGCATCCGCATCCCGCATCCGCATCCCGCATCCTCATCCCGCATCCCGCATCCCGCATCCTCATCCCGCATCCCGCATCCCGCATCCCGCATCCCGCATCCCGCATCCCGCATCCACATCCTGCATCCCTCATCCCGCATCCGCATCCGCATCCCGCATCCCCGGCCGGGGACGCTCGGCAGCCCCCGGGGCCGATGCCCGGCGGGGTCGGGAGGGGAATGGAGCAGTGCCGGGGCACAGGGAGAGCGCTGCCCGTGCCACGCTCCCCGCTGGGCACAGCCCACCGCAAGGAGCCCTCCCTGACTGGCAAATGACTGACCCGGCCATTGTGGTCCTGCCTGATCGCAGAAACAAACACGCTCCGCAAAAAAAATCTCGGTTTTCTAATCCTAAAGACGGTCCCTGTGGGAAAACGTGGTTGGTTGTTTGCAGGGGGGACAGAGAGGCATGGGGTGAGCTATTCAGAGAGGTTGGAGGGAAATGAGGAGCAGGGCAGGGATGTTTTTTTCTCCCACACGGTTACAGCCTGCCTCGCTCTTTCCTCAGCTGGTGCTTTAAGAAAAAAGTAATGCAACACACACCCGAAATGGGAAAGGAGGGAGAATTGGCAGGAACCAGCACGTCTGAACTTGTTTTAAATTTTTATATTTATTAAAATACTCTGGAAGTCTCTTGCATTCCAGCAGCCTTTGGAACAGCACTGAAATAAGTTACATACTGGGGAATGCTTGATTTCCAGCAGCTCCAGACAAACACATCTTCTGAAGGGACTGGGAGGAATGGGCACAGGAGTGACTTGTGCTTAATCTCATCTGTGAAATGTTCATATTCTCCAGTCTGAGCCCTTCTGGCAGAGGCAGGAGTCAGCAGCAAGCTGGCCTCAATCTAACCATGAGGGTGCTTGGACTGAGGTGTTTAAAGAAACATCCAGCACCTCCAGTAGCTCTGACAACCTCCAGCAAACAGCTGCTCTAAGAAGGACCATAAAGAAAGTAATTAAATACTGAAATGCCACTAAAAAGACAAGAGATGGAGACAGCTGGCAGTGCCCTGACCCTCAGTGCTGGTGCCAAGAAACAGCCCAGACCACAGCAAACTCTGGTGAAGAAGGCAAGTGCTGCCCAGACAGCTCAGTTTTGTGAAAAAAAGACACTTAACCAGCTTCCAAATCTGCCTCTGAGCCCCTGAACAGGACGCCAGGGAGGCACAGGAGAGATATTCCATAGATCAGGAGCAAACTCACTGCTCAGTACCCGTGTTTAGCTCTGGTGGTTCCTTCCCCACAGCGGGGCTCACCCTCCCTGCCAGGGCTGCTCCCTTCACCCCCTGAGCACTGAAGCCTCAGACCTGCAAAATGCAGGGATGTTTTTGCCAGCAGCAGCTTGGAACCCGCCCAGCGCTGCAGCCGGTGGCAGGGATTGCTGCCGGGGGAGCGGGCAGAGCCAAGGCTGGCACGGGGCAGGGCTGTGGGCACTGCCAGCAGCAGCACAGGGGCTGGCACCTACACACAGCCCTCCTCAGTGCTGCCAGATGGGATCAGGGGGCCTGAGGAGATCAGCTCCGCATCTAAGCAATGTGCTGGTGTGAAACCCGCTGGGAAAGCGAGCCCCCTCCAAAAAAAGTCAGTTTGGAACAAATCCTAAGTGGATCCAAGGGAAAGAGGAGAGGCACGAGTGAGAAAAACGGCAGAAAGGAGCAGGAACTCTCCTGGGCAGCTGAAGGACAGAATGGAGAGAGGGTGAAGTCTGTGCAAATGCTGGATGAGGAATGAATATTTTGCACAGATCAGGATAAGACTGTCCTTACCTGAGCCATACTGTTCCTCTGGACACCCTGATTTGCCACAGTCACATTTTAAACTCTGGAATTCCATCTGGAATGCAAATTCAAAGCTGTTCTTAAAAGTACATGGCCGTTTTGGGAACACAAGGCAAACAAAAGACCTGGCTGCAGGTACAAGGGGAAATGCACCTTTTGCCTTTCATTTTGGGGAAAAAACAGAGATCTGTGGGTCCAGATAACTGAATTCCTTAAATACACACAGCTGGTTTATACAGACCCTGCAGCTCCAGCTGACTGACAAAACTCACTCTGAATATCTTGGAATGTCATCAAATATAGCAAGTGTGTATCTGACAACCACATCCTACAACGAGGACATCCTACAACACAGCCATCCTTTATCCCCCTGCAATTACCTTCATGCAGCTCTGTCTTATTCAGCAGCTCTGTGGTCTCCAGACTTTGGAGATTTATCTCTTTACATTTACTTTTTCCCCCCCTTTTTTTTTTTTTAGTTATGAATATTACAGCTTCTGAGATAAAAAGAGGCTGGGAAGAAAGAGAACTCTTTACCTGTGAGGAATGAACAAGAGAAATAGGAGGACACAAAAAACTGCAGTTTCTCCATGTACTTTCTTTGCATCCTTTGTATTCCCGCAGCTGAAAGTGGTAAATCACAAAACCCTAGCTCAGGACAGAGTTCCACAAAGCATCAAAATAAGTCTGTGGTGCCCATAGACCAAATAAATTAAGAGCATCCAGCAAAGACCTAGGATTTATTGTTGGTTACCAGAACAGACCCAAACACGCTGCTGTTAAAAAATTAGGGAGAAGTCTGGAAGTGGCAATATTCCCCCCAGCTCAGGGAAAAGGAATCTAACTCACCTTCCTCCTGGTGCTAATAATTAGAAGGGCTTCTGAGGCCTGAGGAGTTTTAGGTTGTTTACAATTTGGCCTTTACCAGATAAATGAAGGACTATCAGAAGCCAGCAGAGATTTCTCAGGAGGGAAATTTTCTCTATGTCCTGCTGGGCAGGTTCTCTGTGCTGTCCATGGCAGCAGGAGAGTCCCTGGGACTGAAACAGAAAACAGCTTTAAAAGGATAAAAACTGGAAAACAGGCTGAAGTAGCCCAAGAAAAAGATCAATATCTATACAGGGCACCTGCAGCTGGTACCAAAGCTCTGCCTGCAGAAAAAGAGGGAGGCTGAGGCACTGTTCCTGTGAGTGGAATGGGACCTCAGCATGGATGGAATAATAACAGTGCCTCCAGTCAGCTAACAGCCTTTCTGGGAAAGAGGCAGAGGTGAAAACTGCATTGCCTGTTTTAATTCTTTCCTCCCAGCTCTGGAGCTTTGTACTGTTTTGTCCTAAATGACACAATGTGGGACTTTGATCAAACAGGCCCTAGGTGAGCTCTTCCCCAAAGATGACAGTTAATGCCCTCTGAAGGGCTGCCCAAAAAGGCTCCTTTGGAAAAGCTCTTTCTCCAGCTAACCTCTCCTCCAATTTAGTACTTTACATCTGAAATTTTGAAGCCAATTTTCTTTTTACTGGAGCTTTAATGAAAGGAGAAAATTATTTATAATGGCAGTTGTTACTCTGGGAAGAGGCAAGTGAAGCTCTTAGGACTTTTGCCCTAGACCTCATGTCACTTTTTTGCTCTGTTTGAGCAGCAGAGACACATTTTTTACTCTAGTGGCTCATTTATTCCACACAAATTAGCACTGACAGCAGTGGAGACTGGAGGGGTCACCTTGGCGAGCAGGAGGCATGTGGGAGGGTCTCAGACAGCTCTGGATGGTCAGAAATGGCCCTTGAGAGCAGGCACCACTGCCCCCATCCCAGAGGGTTTTGCCTTCTTGTTATCACACAGCCCTGCTGTAATTGTGCCTCGTTCCCTAGCACCAGACCCTTCCTGTCCTGCTCCATCCTGCAGTCCAGGTGCCCAACACCAGCAGAACCTCTGCAGCTCTGGCCCCCAGGCTGACCAAAGTGCCTCATTTAATCCATTAGCAGCTTCTAATGAAGGCATTTAGGGAGATGAGCAGCACCAGAACACCCATGGCCCGTGTTTGGGAAGGGGATGAATGCTCCTGGGTTCACCCGAGGGAAGTGCCTGAGCCTCTGGAGGGGTATGGTGAGCCTACAGACATCTCAGCTGCTGTGGATTATTATTTTAATTAGCTCTGTTCAAGCACTGTCTGGGCCCTGAGTATGCATTTTTTATCTCAATCATCATATGTAGCAGCACAAGACCCCTTGCAAAAAAATGGACAGTAAAGGAAGCCAAACCCACAACTTTTTAAACTTCTGACTTTCCTAACAATCTGTTTATTTTATTAGCTGAGAACTGACAGTAGGGTGAATGTTGTTTGAGTCAACTTACATATATAGGTGAAAAAATTCCAGTGACTTAGGAAAGGAGTCTGGGAAGGGAGAGGCAGGGAGGTGGGAAACGACTTATTGCTTTGCAATAAAGCTTTTAAAGAAAAGAGAAAGGGGTGGGGAGAGAAGGAAAGAAAAGAGCAGCAGGAGGCCATCTAACAAAGCAGATTCTGCCCAAATTGCCAGCGAGAGGCCCACAAGTCAGTGGGGGCTCATGATGGGGGAAAGAACTCCAGCAGCCCTGAGGATATTGCGAGGTGAAGAAAGTGCTTTGCAAAGTGGGAACAGCCTGCCCTGTTGTTAGGGTCCTTTCTTTGTTTTCTCATCCCTGCAAACCACTGTCTGGATGGTATTTTGTAAAGGCAGCCCTGGCCTGGTGGGATGGGCAGCTCCCTGCAGCCGGTGTCCTGCAGCACCTGCATCCCCTTCTGCTCCGAAATGATTTCAGGGCAGCTGCACTCCTAGTTGCCCTCCACAGGTTTCTCTTTGGACCAGAGGATACCAAACTCACAGCAGAGACAATACCTTGCCTGAATGTCACATCCAAATTAGTAAAAACACTTTGACTAAGCCAACAAGCAGATGCTTCTTGAAAAACCCCACCAGTCGCTCCTTGCTCGGTGCAAACCAGCGGGATGCTCCAAAGCTCGCTCCATGCTGCTGCATCCCCTGGGGCCGAGGGAGCACACAGCCATGGCTCTGCCACACCTGTGTTAAAAATAAGTGGTGGCACTTTTGGCAGCAGTGCCTGGCTTTCCCAGCCAGTGGCATGGGCAGTAAATCTGCCCCACGGACTCCCCACTTCTTGCTGGTGGATGAAATTCCCTGTGACTCCATGCCGAGCGTCGGAAGCCACATCTCCCTCTAAAGAGCCCCTGGCAGGACCAGCCTCTGCAGGACAACGCTGTGAGGGGACACTTTGAAGTCATGTCCTTTCTTCTCTTTCAAGGAGCGATTTATAGAGGCACTTGCTGCCAGAAGATTGATGGACAAAAGGGTTGGAACAGCTACGGTATAGTCAGGGGTGAAAGCCTGGATCCATCAAGGTCAGTGGCAAAATTCCCACTGAATTCAACGAGGGCAGGAATTCCACCCTGCTCTCTGCTTCTCTGGATGCACTTTCACATGGAAACCTCGTGTCACAGCCAGACAGAGGCTGAATTCAGCTTTTCCTTCAGCACACACACCACGGGGACCCACTGGACAAGGCGCTTCAAAGAATCCAGGCTGGGATTTAGCACACACGTGTGCACACAAACACACACGCCCTTTCCCAAAGGGTGTGGTATCCTGCAGAGCTGCAGGAAAACACAGTTTGTGAAAGGAAAGCAGCAAACCTTACCCCAGGCTTGGGCAGCAGTGATCTGCTGCATAGGTTTTATGTGTTGGTTTACTCTGGTGATTAACAAAATTAATTTGATGGGATTTATCAACCTCTCTGTCCAGGAGAGACACATCTCCCAGAAAAGAACAGCAGCATCCTCAGTCACACAGCTGCTGCTCAGGACTTTGTGCAAACACTGCTGAAGGAGAGTCACCCTCATGTTTGACATCATTGGTAAGAGATGCTGAGATACCTGAGAGACGCTGGTGTGAAGCTAAACCAGGTGAAGGATCTGCTGTGGGTACCAGAGACAGCCTGGTTCCAGGGCAGACAGCTCAGCCCAGGCTGGCACGGCTGGACAGTGTCACCCAGCCCTGGGGGCCATCCCCATGCCAAGGACCTGGCAGCAAAATCCCAAGGTAACAGAGACTTTGCTGGAGAAATACCCGCTGGGCCCGCTCTCTGCCCGCAGTGTTTTTGGCCATGTGGTGTCCAGCTAAGCTCCTCCATGCAAACATTCATCAGCCCCACGCTTATCTGCATCCTGGCCTGTGCTTGGTAGGCGTTTTTAAGATGTCACTGGCAGAAACATCTCCCACATGTGCTTCAGCATCAGCGTGTGTCAGAAGCTCAAGGTCCGCCAATGCGCTTCCTCCTTCCCCCCTGCCTTCCCTGTGTTCTGCTAAGTAAGCAGTTTTGGGCTTCACAAACACTTCTTTATGAGCTAATGTTAATACTCTGGGGAGATGCAGTCAGACAGCATGGGAAAGTGGAATTCTCTGCTTCCAGAGGAGATAGCACGTTCCCCAGCAGCAGGGATAATCGCCACAGAAAACCTCCCGGACAGATGGGCAGAGCAGGGAGCACTTTTTTCTCTCACCGTCCCACTGTGCCTCTAATGAAGAAGGAGGCAACTCTCCTTCAGCATTCCCACTCTCTGAGCCATCCTGCGTGGACAGAAACCTCTTGTCCATGCCCTGCAGGACACCAGCCAGAGCAGCTTCAGTGCGTGGAACTTTCCTGAGGGTGGGGAGGAGAGTAGGGGGAGGCAAGAAGCAATGGAGAAGAAATCTGTGTAGGTTTGAAAGACACACAGGACTTCCAGCACCCCTCAAGCTGGACCCTGCAGCAGTCCATTGTTTTCCTGGTCATGTTGCAGGCCATCCTTGGCACTCCAGGAACATACCAAGCTCCTCCTGCTGGCAGCCCATCCCAGTGGCTGGAGAGACTTTGAAAACAAATTTACAGGCACTGAAGTCTCTGAGCCTCTATTGCAGGGCTAAATCTAATGAGGGGGCTGGGTAGGACTCACAGGCTGGGGCTTTCCAGACTGGCCTTCATCAAATGCACAGCCTGTGAAGGAGAAGGGTCTGGGCAGACAGTCTTGCTAGGCCTTGAATAAAGCACACTCCAGCCAGATTTGGGTTCAAATTACGTTCTCTAATGTACCACCTGAGATTTTGGCTCTGTTGTTACTGTGCAAAAGGATTTGTAGTGGAATGGAGATTTAATCTATTATTGATTATTGCATTATTAAAAAAATAAAAATAAAGTCAGTCTCTTTGAAGGACAAAGTAATATATTTTAAAAACCTTGAAATTTCATAGTAAATCTTAAAAATTTTTACTGCTCTTCCATTTCCCCAATACAAATCTTATTATCACAGACAAAGTTTTACTCTTGTGCTGTTTTATATCTCATAGTTTTATTCTGTAGCTGTTCACTCCAGCCCCAGCATCACCTCTTTTATCTCCCCTTGTCACCTGCCAGCATTCCCCTCCCCTTGCATCTGCCTGGGGCCACATCTTTCTGCTCCTCCAGGATACTCCAGCTTTAGTCACCACCTGGGTTTCCTTTAACTCTACTTTCCACCCCAAAAATCCCCCAACCTGAAACATGAACATGTAGAGAAATAACTTTGGCTGTGAGCTATCAGATTGAACTCTCGAGTTTGGAGACATTTAAAATTCTTTGGGGAAATGATTTTATGTCCCATAATTTGGTGTGACATGACACAGTTTAGTACTCTAGAACTGTGAAAAGGTGAAGACAAGAGTTTGGAACACCAAACCAAGCCAACTCTGATGCAATTTTGGAGGCAGGGAGAGGGATGAAAAGCCAGGGTGAGAGCCAGAGCCAATCTGCTCACAGAGGAAGATGGAAGGAGGCAGGATCCCAGCTCAGAGGGTGCTCCAGAGGCTGCCAGCCCTGATCTGCACCAGGTGTGGACAAGGGTCAGGTCTACCTGGCCATGGGATGCTCAGCCCTGTGCTCCCCCACCAGCCAGGGGTGCTCATGTTGTGGAATCAATTTTCACAAGAAACCCAATATTAAACCCAGGGGTTTTGGGTAAGATGTGTTTATTGGGGTTCATGTCAAAAAATACACATCGTATAAAACACAATCAAGCCAACACTGTTGGAACTTATCTTTTGGTATCCTTTGTAGTTTTTGTTATTGTAACTGCAGATCTAAGTCTACTTAAAACATCTAAGTGCTGCTTTAACAGAGGTTTTATTTTGCATCTTGTACAATTAAGCCTCTCTACAGTGCTTTGGGATAAGAGCACATTGGAGATCAAAGTCGTGCAGCTACATTTTCCCTCACCACCTGAGGACCATGAACAAAACTATGCAGATCACAGAAACCTCATTTAAGGTGAAAAATCCCGTCAGCTATAATGTGTAGATTCTTAACAGATGTTGTGCTGGAGCCAACAACTCCATGCTATGGCATCTATTCTGGAAGACCAGTATTTAGTCATGAGTTACTTCTTTCATAGCACATTAAGATGCTTGAACCCTGGGCAAAAAATTAAATAATTTAATATATAATACATTTAGAAGCAACCTTAGACCTGGAGCTGTTAGGACTGGGCTTGTCACAAAGGCATCCAACTACAGGGCTGTCAAACACCTTCCTGCCTCCCTGTGGGCAGAGAAACCCAGTCCTGGCTGGGGAAGGTAGAATGGGAATGCTGAGAGTCACAGCAACAACGTCACCTCCCTCTGGCCACACAGGCAGAGCAGAGGGATGTTTGGAGGAGCCAGGCAGGAATGCAGGGACAGGCAGGAATGCAGGCACAGCTCTCACAAGCTGCTGCTCATGGATCCCAGTGTGCCAGCTGTGACTGAGCTCTGGCTGCAGCTCCTGCAAGTGCTGCAGAGGAACACCAGAGATAGCCATGACTTCAAAAAAACAATTGGTTTAAAGATGTTGATTAAAAAAACCACAATAATTTAATTGAGTAGGTTTCTGGCCAGCTGTGAGAAGGGACACATTTCAACCATTCTGGGAGCTGGAGAAAAGCTAAAACACATCAGAATAGTACTTTTGTGATGGGGCTGTGCTTTCCCAGTCACTCCAGACAATGCAGAGCCTTTAGAAATGAAGAAATCCCAAATGCTGCAAAAGGAAGAACACTCCTGGGAAGCAAGCACATCCTTAGCTGGGAATCACAGCGTGCTGGAGCTGGGCACCCCTGACACCCTTCCTTGGGCATGCACAGGCAGCAGCAGTGCCTGTACCACAATCAGTGGCTGCACCCCTGCTCATTCCCTCTTGTTCAGTGTGGTCCAGCCCTTCAGGTGGGCTTTGGACTTTCACCCCAGCAGAATTCCCAAGGCTCCATCCTGCAGGAACAGCACACGGGGCCCTCGCTGCACTGCGGGGCTGATAAGCAGCACTCGCTTTTAGGATCTCATAAATCACAATGTCAGGCAGCTTTCATGGTCTAATTGAGCCTGGAGTCCTTCAATAATAAGCCCTTGAGAAGTGGGGGCAAAAAGAATTTCCCAAACATGAGCTCTGAGGGGGTTTTTACCCTTGCCAAAGATTTCTGCCTCCGAGGCACTCTTTTGCTGAGCACACCCAGCAGAACAGCAGTGATTAAGTGTCAGGTAAGTGTGTCAGGTAACTGCATGCAGAGGGAACAATGCTCACCACAGTGAGAGAAAAAGTCACCCAAAGGCCAGAGAGATAAAGCAAATCCTTCTCTGGATGTCTTCTCAGAGCTCATGTCTCCGGTTTGTGGAAATGAAACATTGCAGCCTGTTAACTCCCCAAAGCCTGGAGAGAGATGGGATCTTATCCCTCAGCCAAAAGGGGCTTTACAAGGGGCAGATTATAGGAAAATCTGCTGTGAGGTTGAAGTCCTGCCTTGAGGAGTGGCTGAACTAATCAAACTCCAACACATCTCTGCCGCTCTCCGTCCCGGTGTGATTCCATGAGGAGGAAAAAAATCCTGTTTTCACCTGACCATGCTCACCTGTACCACAAAGCCATTCCCAGCCAGACTTGAAGCAATGAGCTCAGACTACCCACCCTGTCCCCGGGTGAATCAGACACAGAGGGGTTGGTAACAACCAGGGTAACATGACCTCCTCATCTTCTCTTACAGCCACACTCACTTCACCTCCCGTGCACCAGAAGTCATCACAGTTATCCAGGAAGGTACCTTGCTCCTAGATATGCTCATTAAGCTCTTAGATAAGGAAGATTGAACCCTTTTGCAGACTTTAAATCAGTTCTGGTAGTCTGCACACTTTTAAGCATAATTAACTCCCATTTTAAAATCACAGACACTGACCCTCGACCATTCATAGCTGATTGACAGCTACAACAAAATCCAGCAGCAAGAACCTCTCAGCCCCTTCCAAAGCGATCTCAGGAGATGCTCACCTCAACAAGGATGGATCCTGAATTTCTTACACAGATCAGGATGGGCATCACTGCAAACTAAAGGACCCATTCTAAGGCCCTGCAAGAACTTAGAGAAAAAAATAGTGAGGGAAGAAGACAAGCTGCATGAACAGAGCAATTGTTTGCAAGTGTGCAAGCAAGTAAGCAATCAGAGGTGCTAAGTTTAAAATAAACAACCCCTATAAATTAGTTAATCGTTAACATTTGCTAGAAGCATTCTGTTAATTAGTCCATGAATGGCTTCTTTCTTCATCTGTAATAAAGGATTTCTCAATTCCAGCATCATAATTATTTGCCTTCATATTGGATCATCTCAGTGCACACAGAAAAATTTATTTCTTAAGTAGTAAGTTTTTCTCTCTCTTTCCCCCACTGTAACATGTAGGTTTTTTTGTCATTCATTGTTCCTTGTCCAGGAGTGAGCACTTACTGGAACACTGCTGGGAGTTTTAGGCATGAATTTAGGGAACCCAGATTTATGTGGACCCTGCTATATGAACATGGATACATGAAGAAGGAAAGGAATTTTTCTGTCATGTGTATACATATTTGGTGGTAAATTTCTTTAATATTTGACCATTTGCCTGTGAAAATCAGCAGAATTCCTGCTGCAGAGATGTACTGAAACTGAGAAATCCAGAAAGGTACGGGAATATGGACGAGTTGGGAAGTGCCACTTGTACCCTGATCATTCTTTCCTTGACATCAGCTCAACACCAGAAGGCAACACAAACATTCAGTCTCTGCAATTAAATCTCTCTCTTAATTTGTCTCCTCCTGAGGAAATGCTTCACCAGCTGTTAACAGCTGTGTCAGAGTGCGGGGGGCTGAGCCAGGCTCCTGCCAGCACCTCGGGATGCTTTACACTGGCTCGTGCTGGATTCCCAAAAACCAGATTCTCCCGTGGACTTTGGTGAAGTCAGTGTGCAAGGGAAGCCTCTGGTCAGACCTCTCCAAGCTCAGGCTGGGAAGGAAAGCTCAGCAGATCAGCTCCCATCCCAGGGAAACCATCCCGGTGACTTTGTGCACATGGAGGAGCAGTAACGTCGATGTCTCTTCTGAGACACATTTCAGCTTGGCTTTGGGCCCGGGGATTTTGCAATTCACTTCTGTTCTGCCTTGAAATATGTTCCCTCAGTAGATATTTACATTATTCTTTTATTCCAGCTTAGGTACAATCCACAAGGAATACATCCTCCTCTCTCCTTCCTACCATCCCTCCTCTTTCCTGCCCGCTCACTCCGCACATTACTCAGAGCCCTGGGTAAAGCTCTTTTCCATGCTAAATATGCATCCAACCACTTAATGAGCTTTGGCCAGCTCGCCAGCAGTTTTGACAGGCCTGTTGAACCGGTGCCAAGCAGAGATGAATGTTTGGCTTGGACCAGCACAATGCTCTGTTTGTCTCATTGTTGCATTGGAAGTGTTAGCAAACTAATGTGACAGGATGGAGACGCATACAACTGAAAAATGACTGAAAATGTAATTCTGTGTCAGCACTGACTCCTGAAGGATTATTTGTCTCCGGTGACTTTCAGGGAACTTTTCTTTACAGGCTCAGTATAAAGACAGGTCTGTGTGCTGGGGGAAAGCGATCAATTAGTTTTAACCCAGATGTAAGGAGCTGCCCTCTGCTCTTGCTTCCTAAGATTTACTGTAACTCAACCAGGCACTCCATAACAAATTTTTTTTAACATTTTTTTTTTCCTTTTCAAAAAACCCTACGTATTCATCTGCTTGCCCAGCCCTGTAAGAGCCTGGACTCTGCTCTGCTCCTGGTGCAGGGACAGGCTCCTGCAAAGCCCATAACAGGGATGCTCCAGGTCCGCAGTTCAGGAGAAATTCCTGGATGAGAGAAAAGGATGTTAAACCCCAACCAGAACCATCACTTCAAGAGCAAAGCTGTGGACCATTCACCATGGACCATTCCAGAATTAGGCAGAGTATAAGGAGTGAAGAATGACCCCTATCTTTCATTTTCTGGTATTTTACTGCATAGAAAAACCTGTGGAGCTGGACGCCATCTAAACCATTGTGTCTTTTTGGGATCTGGCTCCTTGCTCCTTCTTCTGGGACCTTTTTGCTCATTTGTTAGTTTGGGAGCTGCTCTTCATTCTTGCCTCTGCAGCACCGTTTTCCCCTTTACATCAGGTGAAGGACTGAATCTTTAAAAAAGCAGAGTTATAGTCAGCCTCATGTTATTCATTCCCATTAGGAAGGCAGGGTCACCCAGCAGGTACCCAGATGTGCCTCCCTGCGTTTGTCCTCTCCACACAGGGAGGACAGGGCAGCTGTGGCACAGCGAGTGACATCCCTGACCATGGCAGGGGCCTGGAATCAGATGATCTTTCAGGTCCCTTCCAAGCCCAGCCATTTCCTGATCCTGATAAACACATATCTCTTACTTTGGAGTCTTAAAAACCTTTGTAAATATGGACCAACACTGCAGATGACATTGTTCATGTGCAATAAAGGTGGCTACCACCCCCAGAATTGTGAACTGCCCATGTACCCACCCACCTAGAGAAATACACAGCTTCACTGGACATTTTATAGTTTGTTTCTTTCATTTTTATACCCAGCACTGTGCTGATAAATATAGCTGTTTAACCAAAGTCAGTGTACTAGAGGCAGAAAAGATATAAACCACGAACATTTATTTGGATTCCTGCTGCAATAGAGTAAATACTAAAGTTCATTATAAAAATAATGTGAAATAGTCTTCTCAGTGTTATGCTGGCTTTGCAAATCCTTTTAATTATATCTATATTTCCAACTGCCTGGATGTCAGAAAGAGATAAGCTGGTGCTAAACATGTCCAGTTTGTTGGGGTTTCATTCAGCTCTTTGGATCACCAAAGGATTTCTCAACATCTTGGGTCTTCTTCTATAGTCAGGGGCTATTATTTTTTTATTCCCATGACAGTTTACATAAATTTATGTTTCACTCCTAGGATTCCTGTCTGAAGCTCTTGAAGGGACTGACAGTGTCATTTGGAGAATTCCATTCCCACCGTTGTGGATCTTTGGGGATGATGTCCTGGCCAGCACAAGGAGGATCCACTACAACCCCCCAGAAAGGACTACAAAAGTGGAAAAGGATTTCATGAAAACTCTTGTTTCCATTTTGCAAACCCCTGGTCCACTTCTGAGGACTTTTTCCATGCCTCTCTAATGAAAGCTGTTTCCCAGGAGCTGTGTGCTGCTGCTGGAGCTGGAGCTTTGGAGCACAGGAAAAGTCCTATTGCATGAAAAGAATAGTGATGGAAAATTTTAACAGCCCTGATTGTTTAGCCTTTCTTCTCTTTTTCAAAATGAAACACTTTTAAAATCAAGCTATTTTTTTTCCACTGGCTGCTTTGTGAGCACGTTTTTTCACCTGGTTCCAATCTAGACTTGCAACACAAGGAGTGAGAGCATCCAGCACACTTCCAGCACAGCAGGGCTCACTTTTCCCAAATTCCCCACCAAATCCTGTGGCTTATCACAACGGAGCACAGAATAAATATGACTCAATACCCAGCATAAACCCTCCAAGGCACGGAGCAGCTTGGAGGGGTGGTAGAAAAGGCCCTCCCTCCAGACTGGTGGTTCAGTGGCTGGAAGGAACTGTATCCTCTTTCTCCCTGCTGATTTCTTAGTGGATTTACACCAGAAATGATGGCCATTGAGGTCCAGCCCTGCTGAAGAAATGGTTCCTTCAGCAGCGGCCCAGCAAAACATCAGCAAAGCACAGGACTCAGGCTCAGGAGGGGCACAGAGCACCACCAACACCTCTGAACCAGCAGGGGATTTGCTGAAGTGTGTAGGTGATCCAGCCCGAAGAGCTGTAGCACAAGCTGTGAAGAAGAACAAAGCAACCCTCCCTGGAGCAGTGCCACCCACGGGGACAGGGCACAGAGCCTGTCCCACGGCACCACACAGCTCTGCAGCTCCTCAAAGGCAGGGACACGAAAACCATCCCAAAGTCAGATATCCATCAAAGGCACAAACCACCAACCCCTCCTGGCACAGCTCGTGACCAGCAGAAATCTGAACTCATGCAGGGAAGGAACAACGTTTAGATAAACCAGGCCCCTTGTGGCTGCTCTGAATTCCAGGGCCTGGGACCTGAGACACAATTCCTGCCTGGCTCTGCAGCCCTCTCCCTCGGCTTATCAATCCCCGTCTTGAAACAATTTTGTCCTTGAACAGATTTGTTAAGCAGTGCAATATGAAGATCAAGGAATAAAGATGAGGAAAGGAGAAATTAGATTAAGGCTGTAGATAGCATTTGAGTATAACTAATGCCAAATAGCCAGAGGGCAACATGTCAACAATTTAATGGGGCACAACGTAAAATAATGTTTTCAAAACAAGCGCTTCATTGGATGCTTCCCCTTTGAATCAGATAAAATATATCACTACAGACAGATTTGCTTTGATCTGTTCTGCAGCAGAAGGTCAAGGGTGTCTAAAGCAGCTATTCAGAGCTCATGAGTAATAGAATTAAACCACTCAGATCACATCTCTGAACTCTCAGCATCCCCCAGATGTGGGGCCAACCCCTGGGGTGGGAGCCAAGCCCGCACCCCCAGCTGGCAGCAGAAATGGGAGCTGGTTCTGAGCCCAGCCTGCTCATGTACAGCCTCTGTGGGGTGTCCTGAGGAGAGATCAGGAAGTCAGGATCTCTGCTGGAAGCATCTCTGTTTCTAGAAAGCCAAGGTAGCACCTACCTCCATAAAGGACTTCTTTGCACAAATTAATTCATGCTAGTTCCAGTCACGATGGGATATTTGTGAAACCTGATCATTGTGAGGATGACTTAACCCCAAAGCCATTTTCCACCCGTGCTGATGGTAACAAGCCCAAACTCTGCTGTGCCTTTTGCTGTGGCTTGCAGAGTTTTACCTGCTCTCCTACCCCAGTGGGTGAGAGACGTCACTGTGGGCCACAGCAAACAGAAGGACAAGGTGGGGAATGGAGGCAAATAACGGGAAAAGATTAAGACAGAGCAGCAGGAGCGTCTCTGATGGCTGCAGTGCCCAGCACCACCGCATGCCATGGCATTCACTGCCCCATCCCAGCTGTAAAACTTGAGCAGAGGGAGGTACCACAAAAAAACCTCCAGAAGGGCCAGACACAGATGTTCTCTCCCAGTCCAGGGGATCCTGGCAGCAGGGTTACCCTTGGTAAAACACTGCAGCAGCCTCAGAGCGTGGCTCAGGCTTTCAGAGCCCTTGCAAGCCCCACCTGCAGGAACAGGCAGAGCCGGGAGGATTTGCTGGGAAGAGCCCTGAGCACCTCTGTGCCGGCTGCCACAGCTGCCAGGGCTGTGCGGGGGCCTCAGGGGACTGCCCGGGAATGGAGGCGATAATGGGAGTCATTCATCTCTGGGATGTCACCCTGATAACAGGCTGCTGGCTGCGCTGGGTACCGGCCGTGCCCTGGGAGAGGGCAGCTGGCACAGGGTCCCCTGCACCCTGTGGGTCGGCTTGTTTTCTGACAATTATAGCCTTGCCTCACTTCAAAATGTTGGCAGCTTTTTGTTAGCTCGGTTTTGTTGATGCTTTTTTTTTTTTTTTTTTTTTTGCTGCTGAAGGGAAATACAGGCGCACACACTTAATCCACCTCAGCCAGGCAGATCTTCTCGTTCCATTTTAATTTAGCTCAGACACAGGAGTTCAGGGTTTCTCTGGGTGGTCAGGATTCTCTCCCATCACCCGCTCATCTTTCCCTCCCTAATCACCCGATGATCGCTTCAGCCGGTGCCTCTGCAGCCTTTCCATGCCCATCTCCTGGGAATCAGCCATCCCAGCTCTCCACAGCGTCCAGCCACAACAACTCCAAGGTTTTTCCAGGCATTTGCCCAAATTCGGCTGGGATACACCCTCAGTTATTTGTGGTGTTCTTCCAGGAGCTTCTCAAAGTGTCAGGTTTTGCATCTGTTCATCAGCTTTGCCTTCTTGACCTCTGAGGAGAAGTTTGTTTTCACAGGCTGTCACGTCTCAATTAGCCCTGTCCCTCCGGCAGGGCAGCGTGTGACACGGGGTCACCAGGTCTCCACAGCTTTGTAGTTTCAGCATGGAAAGGTAAATATATCTGCAGTGCCCAGCAGCGCTCAGAGCTGCCCCTTCCCTGCAAGAGACTGGCCCCAGAGCAGGGACACAGAGCAGGGAACCCCTCCGATGGAGGCAGAGGCTTCTCCTCATCCCAGCTTCCCGAAGGAAAAGAAAATTTGGCAGAGGCAATGCTCAGCAGTGACCTACCCAGACCACATCTAATGGCAGCCCTGAACCACAGCCCTGCTGCAGACGGGCGGGTGCAAACCTTGCTCCTCTCATTCTGCTGCGCTTTCTGCAGGCAGCAGAGCCTCTGCCCTGGAGACCCGTGGTTAAAAGGAAACCGAACACCAAGAGGCCCTATAAAATCTCCACCTCCCACTGCTGGAGCAGCCTCAATTAGTTGTCTGGCAGGAGCTTGTTCCAGCTCATCCCTCCTACAGCCCAGCACCCCCAAGCTGCCAGTCTCTTGGAATGCTGAACCCCTCCATGCCTCCTCCTCCTCCTCAGCTCTACCATCACCCCAACAGCTCAGACAGCTCCAGGGCTCTGACCCTGAACCCAGAGAAGGAAAGGAGCAGCCACAGCAAAGCTTGGGCTGCAAGCTCGGGGAAGGAGAACAGATTTAGCCCTGACTCATGCGGGATAAATTCGCCACCTCCAGCGGAGCACAGCTCTGGGGTGTCGGAAGGGCTGATTGCCACCCTGACCTGTGCTCAGTGACCCCTGGTGTCCCAGGAGGGAGCACGGGGGCTTTGCTTCCAGGGTGGTGCCACAGGGACTTTGCAGCTGTGGCAGCGAGGGTGGGACTCGCTGATCACTAATTACTGCAGCTTGTAATCAGCGAGAGGCACTGCTGAGGTTTCTGTACCCAGAGAGCTCCAACTGGCTGTCCTGACATTCTGATGCCAATTACCAAAATGCCCACGCTAGAAATAGCTGTAATTGATAAGGCAGGTCAGCGTGTGTTAATGAAGCTGAAATTGAGACAAAAATGGAAATGAAAGTTTGTGACAATGCGAACAATTTTCCTCTCGCTCTAATAGCTGGGTACAACTATGTGATATTTATGGCTGAGTTTTTTTTTAAATAGGATGCTTCCTGTGAGGCATCCAAAGGAAATGCCAAGCTTTGCATCCGATGTGCTGGAATGGGCAGGACCAGGTGGGTGCCCACAGCCTCCCCATAAGGACAGAGGGGTCCCATCCTCACCCATCCCACCCCAAGGTGGGTGCTGCAAGTGAAAACAGCCAGGGTGGCTTTTTTTCTCCCCCAAACCAGCCAAGAAGCAGATGGAGGGGAAAATCCCTCCTCTCGATTCCTGCTAGACTAACATTTTACCTGCAAAATTGAGGTAGGAGGCTTTTAAATGACTTGTGGGTGGATCTGGTTCTAGAAACAGCTCTGTTTTACAACAAGTCTTTGCTGTTTGAAGAAGGAGGGTGTAACAGCAAACACAGAAACAGTTAACTGCAGCCTGATGTTCCTGCCTGCTCTCCACAGGCTGCTGAAATGCAGGGATTTGGGGGGTCACAGTCACAAATTTACCATTAAAGCAAATGCCTGTTTCATCCCTTTCAAGGGTGGGTTTTCTTTAAAGCTTTCATCCTGTCAGAGATGTTTGAGGAGCTAAAAATAGGCAGCAAAGTCACGTGAGAACCTCCGGATGTGAGAAATCACATAAAAGATACGAGTGTGAGTCCCTGTTTCCTTGGAAATAATAGTAGTAGTAATTCTTGAGTGTGAGGTTGTAATAGCAAGATCTGAAACCAGCCCCTTGTTCTCTGAAACCCTCTGTGAGCAGCCAGGGCAGGGTAAAACCAGAGAATGAACTGCCCCAGAGCTCAGCACCGTGTGAGGAAAACCCTTCCCTGCAGAGCTGCGGAGAAGCAGCCGGTGCCAGAGGTTTCTGTGTGTGCAGGATTGGACCTGGAGCCACTGCAGGGAGGGGTGGGAGAGCTGGGGCAGAGGGGCACAAAGCTCTCCAGACATCCAGCACCGGCTGGTGGAATGTTAGTTGAAGGTTTCAGTTTGGGATGAGCCCACAGGAAACACCTCAGTCCCTGCATCCCCAGATTTTGTGTCTGGATTTAAATTCAGACCTTCAGCTGGTGCTGGGTCAGAGGACTGGCTCCAAGGCTGGGATTTGGACACCTCTGGAGGGATTCGGATCAGGAGTGGCACGAGCCATCCCTGGTGGCAGTCACTGGGCTCAGTGACAGCAGTAAAGGGCTCTCACCCCTCCACAGGAAATGGCTCATACTTAAATTCTAACATCCCCAGACTGAGCAGCCACGGACCACACTCAACTCCAGGCAGTTCCCAGGGACCTGGGCAATGCTGGGCATTGTTAACAGCAGCACGGTGCCCCGTGGGATGGGACAGCCGTGTCCCCACAGGGTAGGGGCACAGAGCCACCCTCCAGCCACAGCAGCTGCCTCGGGGTGACCCCGAGCCCCCCGTCCTGCCCCCATCCCTGCCTCGTGCTCCACTTTCCATTCCTGCACTGCCAGCTGGAGCTACGCACTGCCTCCTATAAATCCTTTCTAAATGAGCATCAGCATTTAATTTATTTCAGAAAGACTTACTGCTCTGCCTGTGTGCATTCTGCATGGGAAGCACGGGTAAAGACCAGTACTCAGCTCCCAGAGCCAAATGCTCACCAGTCAGTGAATGCTGGAAATTTGACCTCCATAACCCATCCTGCCAAGTCAGAACTTGGCACTATAAGACAGCAGCGCTCAAACTTTCCACTAAAGCAGCTCCCAGTGCCCAGCATGTTCCTGGGCATCACTGTGACTCACCTACAGACATGAGAGCAGATGTGGCCAAAATACTTCCACTGCTGCAATTCACAAACACATCTACTGGCAGTGGAAGACTGCCAAATTTTTCAAATGTTTTGAGCTGGATGTGTTGTTCCCCTAGGCTAGAGAAATGCCACTCTTTTCCTCACTCCTCCTCTCTTTCCTCTTTTTTCGCTGCCATCACAACCATCAGCACATTCTCTCAATCCTTTTTGCCAGGAAACAAGGATGAAAGAAAGAGAAGCAGGAATACCCTCACCATCACCAGGGTCATTCCTCTGAGCACTCAGCTCAGATAGGTGGTACCCAGCACTCAGCAGCACCCCTCACCTGAATGTTACACCCAGGCTCACTATAAAAACCCCAAAATCAGCCCCAGGCAGGGACTTGGCTGAAATAATCATCATGCCAGATGTTCCAGCACTCCACCACAGCCTGTCTGTCCCTCTGGTTGCCAGATGCCTTCATGAGGTTTTGTTCTGGATGACCAGAAACCGAATTAGGCTGCATCCAAAGAGCCAGTGCAAGGTTGCTAGGAGATTCCTCTGTCTGCAAGGAGCTGGCAGTCACAGGAGTGACTGATGGGTGCAGGGTGCTGTGATAAGGTTGTGTCCTTCTGCATTTGTGTCTTGGGCATCTTTGTGTGGGCTCCAGACTCACAGGGCAAGAAGACTTTGGCTCAACTTTGAAACTGATGGAGCTCAGGAACAGGGTGGGATGGGGATGCTGGCGAGGCCATTGAGCAGTGCCTGGAAGGAAAAACAAATTGTGGGACGGCAGAGGCTTCAAAATCATATCCCACTCTGAAGTTAAAACAAAAAAAAATTAGCTTCCCCCTTTGATGTAAGGTAAATTGCTTTTGTGGCAGGGAAAACAGCATTTCCTCCCCCAGGGCAGTGTTATTTCAGCTAAATCTTTGTTCTGCATGACAGCAGATACTGCCCATGGCCCGAGGGGCTGCCCCAAACAGCCAGCCTGGCTGCACCAGTGCTGCATCTCCACCAGTGCAGCAGGGCAGGATGGCCACTGTCCCTGTGCCCCACGCTGCTGGCAGGCCCTGGGATGTGTCACAGGTTAATTACACTTCCTCATTAGGGCTGGTGCCAGAGGCCTTTGTGGGGAACAGCAGGGAAATGAGAGCAGCTGCAGGAGCTGTCAGGGTGGGAAGGGGAGAAGGCAGGAGGGGACTGAGCAGGGGGAAATTCATCTGGGACTCAGGGAGCACTCCTTCCACTGCTACCTTTTGCTAATAAAATGATGCTATCCAAAAAGGTGAACTTTGAGACTTTGGCAGACCTGTTTGCTTTAATGAGGCTGGTTACCCAATTCTGCCCTTAAAAGCAGCTGGTACCAGACACAGAAACCAAGTGAATGAGGAGGCTGAAAAGCAAAGTGGGTAAAGACCATTACAATGAGCTCCTCATCAATCTGTGATGCTCTGAAGCCTTGAGCACACGGTCACCTGCAGCTGCTCATTTTCAGTGGCTTTGCTGGCTTTTTCTCTTCCCTCAGGTACTGTGGAGGTGTCGATTCAGCAGGCTCTTCCCAAGGTGGGATGGGGCGCTGTGGTGCTCAGCAAGCAGCCTCTGCTCCAAAATCCTGCACTGACTGCTGTGACAAAGGCAAACCAAGTCCTAATTCATCACATCCTACTGTAGCAGGCACATCCAACTTCTTCAGAAATCCCTCCTGAGAGGGAAAAAAATAATTAGATATTCACACATATATTTTTCACTGATGCCTCTCATTTCATGCACTTTTTGGGTGGAGAAATTTCAACACTAATCTTGGAGGAGAGGATGCGGAGCTCTGCCTTAACACTGTCGGGAAAGCTGAAACTGCTCCTTTGCCAAGAGAGCACAAAACCAAGTTCTTGAGAATCCCACCAGCAGAGCAAGTGAGCCCAGGGGCCCTCAAGAGTGTGGGGAGCTGTGCAGATCCCCCTTTCTGCCCAAACCTCTGCTGCAAGGCAGAGGCTCCAACTGCTGAGGAAGCAGGAATGTGCTGCTCGCCGCCTCGCAGGATCTTGGCTCGCAATAGCAACTGGCGCAGAGTCATCCTTATCAGCTAGCACATTAATCTTAATTAACAGATCGACAGCAACAGTTCCTCCCTGAAGCTCCCCTGAGCATTCCCAGCCTTTGCTGTGCTGCTGCTCCAGCATCACTGTCGTTCCTGATATGGGGAAAAAGACCAAATTCTGCACATGGATGGAGGGGCTCCACTGGCTCCAGCCCTCCTGGAGGCCCAGCTGAACCCAGCTGAGAGACCAGAAGCACCAGGAGCATCCCCTGCACCCCAGACCACAGATCCTGCTCTGGGCTGTGATGCAGCAGCCAAACTGTGCCACGTCCTTTGTCCAGGGCCAGACCTGAGAGAAGAAAGGGTTTCCACATGTTTGCATGTCTCTTGAAAGGAGGATTTTTTAAAAGAAAAAAAAAGAAAGCAAACCCAGAGAGTTTATCTATGCAAATGTGGTAGAATGGATCCAAACCAAACCCCAAGAGCAGGACCTCTCTCACCTTCTGCTCCCTGCTTCTGTCAGGGCTGGGAGATCAGTGCTGAGTGTCCCAGCACTGATTCCCACCCCGGTGCCTGGAGCTCCTCTGCCCATCCTGCATGAGCAGCACTGCGGGCTGAGGCTCCAGCCAGCAGGGAGCCCACTGCTGGCAGGGCCCACAGACCCCAATCCTGTAACCCACTGGGGCCAGGGGCACGTGTGGATCCCCACTCTGGGGTCATGGGGAGCACAGCTCCAAACAAGCCTGAGTCCAAAGAGGCAAAGGCTGTAACTGGGGCAAAGGAGTGAAGAGAACCAAGGAAGTGGCTGAGGCTCCAGTGAAGAGGAGAGAAGTTACAGCCCCTGGCTGCTGCAGTGTGAATTTAGGGCATGGCCATTCCCACCAGGTAATTAAAGGGCACATCCATCACACCTCATCTGAGGACATCTCAGATGCAGAGTCAGGACAGCTCAGGACTGGCAGAGCTCAGAAAAGAATGACATTCTCTTATTTAAAAAAAATCCCTAAAAACAAACCACCACCACAACACCACAAAAAAGCAACTCCTTTGTCCAGGTCAGCAAACCCCACCACCTCTGCCCAGACTGGACAAAGGGGTGGAGCAGGCACTCCTGGCCACAGCAGCCACCTCAGAGGCCTGAAATCCTGACTGTAGCAAGCTGAGCACTCTGAATAAACCCTGTAAATTCACTGATGAAGCTGTCCCAGGGTGGCGTGTGCCCCTCTGTGCTCCTTGCCCCCTCCCTTTGGATATCTCCACACTCAACCCTTGGGTGCAGCAGTGGCTGGGATTGGGGATTCCTGCTTCCCAAAGGCACCTGGGAACCTGAAGCTCAGCTTCTCCACTTGCACAGATGTTACCAGAAGAGCAGCCTGGTTTGCAGAAGTTCCTTTCCAGGGGCACTCAGTAATTGTGGAAGTTGGAGCACCACGTCAGACAGAGGGGTCAGCTCCAGGCACTGACTGCTGAGCACACTAATCTAAGTGTTTTTCCAACAGAAGAGAGGAAAAAACCTCATCTCAGCTGAAATACCAAGGCTTTTAAAATTAGTTGCTGTTCATGTGCAGTAGCTCTTGTTATTGAAAACACCATAAAAGTTTTACTGTGCTGACTTAGGGTGCACGTAAAGAACCTCGCTTGTCTTGACAGGCCATAAAGGAACTTTTATGACCTATTGGGTCAATGATTTGCAAAGAAGGATTTACACTGCTGTCCAGGGCTGGGATGAACTGCTGGAGGAGGAACACACCAGAAATGGCACTCAGAGCTGGGGGCTGAACCTGCTGTGGGATAAATCCAGCACAAATATGTGTGTCAGCCTGCCTTGTTCTTACACAGATTGTGCTAACTCAGAAGAGCACAGGATTATGTGCTGAGTGGGTTTAACTGATTAACCTTTATTCTTTTGGGGTTACAAGTGGAGTTTTAGGAGGAAAAACCTTACCCATGCATCAGCTCAGCTCTGCCCTGGGGATAAATCTTCAGAAATCCAGGCTGAATCCCCAGTGTCGCAACCACTTTATCTTTTATCACAAAGTGTCAGCTCCACTGGTCCAAGGTTCACTTTCAACACTCTCCTGGGGGAACTCAAGGGAGAAGAGGCCCTGACTCAGTGAAATATCACCACCTTGGACTGGTGTTGCAGGTCTGCTCAGGACAGATGGAAGGGTGTGAGGGTATGCCCTGCTGTGCATCTGCATCAGGGCTCATTTGCCTTTAAAAAGCACTGGGCACACAAGGGCAGAGACTGCAGCTGCAAGCAAAGCTCCTGTGAAATCCAAACACACATCTCCAGCCTCAGGGGCTGGTGACAGGGGACCAGGACCATTTGCAAGTGACAAAAACTGCCCTGGAAAAGGGACTAAGCCCCCAGTGCCACCTTGCTGGGGCAGCAGACCCATCTCACAGCCTCTGCTCTGCCTGGCTGGCACAGCTTGTGTCACCCCAGTCCCCTCCAGCCCAGGCTTGGCTGCCCATGTCCACTGCTGGTGTTGGAACCATCCCCAGGGCTGGGTAGGGATGGAGAGAATCACCCAGAGCACCTCCATGCTCCTCCTGCCCAGGCTGCCAGCACAGAGAGAGCAGAATGGTGCTGGCCATGGGGGGAGCAGGGTGGTGCCAGGCAGACTCAGAACTCCAGGGATTTCTGCTCCTGATCCTGGCACCAGCGGGAGGGAAAGAGCAGCCCAGAAAGATCAAACACTTCAAATGTTTCCCTTCCAAGTGCCAGTGTGAGCTGAAAGGAAAACCAGGGAAGTTTTAGTGCTGGAGGGTGGAAGGATCTTCCAGGCAGGCAGTCCCAGCAGTGCTGCTGCTCCCTGGGCTGCTGTCTGGAGGGTCTCTGAGGGATGAGCCCTCCAGCCTCAGCTCACCCAGCTGTCCATGCTGCTGTGGGGATGCTCGTGCAGGTCAAACCCTTGAAGGGGGACCCTTGCAGCCTCCCCAGGCAGCAGCACAATTCTCCCTCCTGCAGCTCCCAGCCCCATCCGCAGGGTCACGGAGCATCACAGGCATTGAGGTGCCTGGACTCTGCAGACTTTCCTCCCCAGAGCCTTTCTCCTTCATCCCTTGGCATCCAGATGGATTGAACCAGATTTGCTGCACACGTGGCAAGCAAATGAAATGGTTTCTTTGGCAACAATAATGAAAGCTTAGGAAAAAAATCTGCTTTCTGTCTCCTGTGACTCCAGCAGCCCAGGTAACAGAGCGGGAAGCAGAGAACTGCAAGCATCTGCCTTGAATTACTGCCTCTGATAGGAATCAGACATGCACTCCAGCATGTCTGCTGCACGTTTATTTATTTATTTGGGCCCTGATTGATTTAAAGACTCCCTATTGCCTGAGCAGCAGCATGGCACAATAATTCACTTGATCTCTGATTTATATTTCATGTTCAAGTGAAGCAGGACGCTTCTGTCCAGCACAAGAGCTGTGTGTGCCAACATTGTGCTCAGCAGCTTCAGAGAGCCTGGGCATGTAGAGAAGCAAAAGCTGTGGCTGCAGAAGGGATAATCACAAGATAAAAGCCCTGTTACACATCCAAAACTGCGTGGCCAGGGTCACAAACTGAAATGGGGACTCACAAATCACTGTCCCTGTTTGCCCCCTTGCACAATGCTCAGTCCCAGGCTGTGTTTTCCAGCCTGGATCCATCCTGTTTCTTCCCAAAGCACTCCCATCACCCCACAGCTCCAGCAGTGATCCAGGGCTCAGTGTTGGTCAGTGCTGAGCTCTCCAGCCTTTCCATGATGCTGGAAGACTTTGAGCCTTTTACAGCTCAGCAGGAAAGAGCACAAGGACCAAGGCATCCCCCAGAACTCCTCCACTTTGGCCCTGGTGGGCCCTGGATTTCCTCTTTGACCTCATGCCAACAGGCCTGGCTGCTCTGCGGTGGGTGAGGTAACTGCACCTAATTAAGTCCCTCTGCTCTTCTGCCTCCCATATGGAAAAGGATCAAAGCTCTCCCACCACGCTCCAAAGGCAAGGGGGGCTAGGAGGGGTGAGACAGGAGGGGTGGCCTGGGCTGGGAGGGGGATACAGTCAAGCAGAGTCACCCCTTTTCCCTGCCACCATCACCTTCCCCGTGGCCGCTCCGAGACATCCCCAGGATCCCCTGGCTCCAGGCAGAGTCAGGAGCCTGTGAACCCCATGGGAAGGAGACAGGGCCAGCAGTGACCCCTTCACCCCATTCCCCTTCACCCTCAGGGTGCCAAGGGCTGCAAACACCTCCACAGGTGCTCCGCTACCACATTGGTGGCACCAAAAATAGACGCGAGCTATTTCAAACATTTCTCCCTCCTTTTCACAGCAATTGTTACACGGAGCAGAGTTAAGATCTGCTATTCTCTGCTCTGCTTCCCACTTGGAAATACCTTCTAGAAATTAAGGAGGATAAAAATAGTAGCATTCAATGGGAACAGGAGCGAGCTCTTCTCTTCAGAGGATGCTGCAATCACGCAGCGCCCGCGCCCGAGCCCGGAGCCGCCGTGAATAGCGCTGCCAGCTGATCTCCTTCAAAGCATTGTTCAGTGAGGTCCTAGCCTCGTAATTTAAGGGGATGAAGTCCTTCCCGAAGCTGTGAAGATTTGGGCTTTCCAGATCTATTATTTTATATTAACTCCTCCTGGACAGCCTAATTAGACAAGGGAGAAAGGGCTGTTCCCTCCCTGCTCCATTATCCAGGGCCCTTTCTCCTCCCGCAAGAGATTTTATTTGTGCTGCACAGAAGATTTATCAACTGCCTTTATAGCCCTCCCTGCACTAAATCACACTCCTAATGGATAGCCTGAGGTAAGAGCACCACTGTTTATTTTATTTTTTTTTTTTAATCCATGGAATAGCAAGGATATATTCACTCAGAGCTGCAGGCTGAGCTCTGCCTCCCCGGACAGCAGTTTTTAAGACTCCCAAGTGGAATTACTTGCACTGGCCAAAACCCCAAGAGAGAGCTTGTGAAAGCCTCAGCAGGAGAATCTCAAGGTCCAAACACACAGGACAAGCCAGGGCTGACTGGAGAAGAGAGGCAGCTTTCCCTGCTCACCCTCTGCTTCTGCGGTGTCACCAGGTCTGTGACCAGATCCCAGGTTCCTGTCCCTGCAGGAACAGATTACCTCCAGCTTTGCCAGCAACATGGAAATAATCCAGATGCAGAGATACAGTCAAAAAAAATCTATTTACCCTAGTCCAGATGTCAAGAGTATTGTTAATGCTAGATAAAAGTGAGAAAAGAGAAAAGCATCACTGGATTTCAGTGCTGTTTGAGGTCCACTCCACCATCCCAGCTTTCAGGAATGCCAACCCCCTTCTGGCAAACCCAACATGAAGGAAAACCTGTTAAGCACCGGGAGAGTCATTAACCCACTACAAATAAACTTCTGATCAGCTGTTGGGAAAAACATCTCCCAGTGTCCAGCAGGACAAGGCACAAACTCCCTTCCTGCACAGAGTCACTCCCAGCCATGTGTAAAATACAACACTCAACACACCAGCAGGAGTAACTCCAGGGGCTCAGTGCAGGACAAGGAGGGATGGTGGTCTGCCTTCTGGTTTCAGCCAGGACAGCAGGGGTCTGAGAGCTTCACATCCTGCTCCATCCAGCGCCTGCTTCTCAGACACTGCATGGGAAAGGGACCACTCCGATGAAATCCTTTAGATAAAACCCTTTTCTCCACTGGTGAAGCTCTCTGGCTGGCAGAGAGCAGAGTGAGCCCACAACACCCAGCTCAGGGGAATCACCAGCTCTACAGGAGGGAGCTCCACAGTGGCTCTTCACTGCTGTCAGTGCAGTCACCTCCCACTTGTTTTAACTCATTGCCTTTCACCTAATCTTTTGATTGATGAGGACTTTGGGTATATAAATCCGTGGGATTTATAACCTGGCACAGAAGGAAAATTACACTGGCATCTCTAATAGGACTTGCAGAGGATACGTGGGTTCATGAGGACCCAAAAGCAGAGCTGGTCCTGCATGGTAAGAATAAACTGATGCAGGAAACGAGTGTAAGGCTTGACAAAGCTGTGGGTGAGGGGTGTCCAGCAGGGCCATCCCCCCAGGCCTGCTCCAGGATTGCTGGAGCAGCACAGCAGCACGGAGAAACAGAGCACAGGCTGCCCTCCTGCTGCTGCTGCAGCCTGGCTCCTCCTGGCAAGGCCAGGGGGATGGAATGGGGGGGATGGCAGGGGGATGGAAGGGGGATGGCAGGGGGATGGAAAGGGGATGGAAGGGGGGATGGAAGGGGGGATGGAAGGGGAGATGGAATGGGAGATGGAATGGGAGATGGAAGGGGGATGGAAGGGGAGATGGAAGGGGGGATGGAAGGGGGGATGGAAGGGGAGATGGAAGGGGGATGGAAAGGGGATGGAAGGGGGATGGCGGAGGGATGGCAGAGGGGATGGAAGGGGGGATGGCAGGGGGATGGAAGGGGGGATGGCAGGGGGATGGAAGGGGGATGGAAGGGGGGATGGCAGGGGGATGGCAGACCCTGCCAAGGCCAGGGGTATGGAAGGGGGGATGGCAGACCCTGCCAAGGCCAGAGGGATGGCACGGGGGATGGCAGACCCTGCCAAGGCCAGGGGGATGGCAGGGGGCATGGCAGACCCTGCCAAGGCCAGGGGGATGGCAGGGGGCATGGCAGACCCTCCAGGGATGAGTGGGAAGGTGGAGGCAGCCAGCACAGACAGCAGCCAGGGCTGAGTCAGAGACACCAGCCTGCAGCAATTCCCAAAACCTGGCACGGCCGTCCGGCTCTCCCGCCCCCCGCCAGGCTTCCTCCCGCTGTGAGTGTCGTCGCAACTCGGGAGCTCTGCACTCAGGGGAGGCTCCCATCACTCATTTTCCCCGTCCATCGCAGCACAGCGACTCGCGGTCCGTCCCTGTCAGGGGCTGGCACACAGCCCTCACATCCCGCGCTGCCGCAACAATCCCGGCCCCAGGAACCACCGATTCCTTTTCCAGAAAACGCTTCCGTAACTCCAGCCCGCATTTCCCTCCCCTAACTTCACAGCAACAAAACTTGCGTTGAATAAGGAGAACAATGGGAGCGGCTAAATACATTTCCATCCCCGGTCTCCCGGTAGCAAGCACAAGTGCTGGGCACGCAGGGATGCTGCCAGGCTTCCGCAGGCTCTGCTACCAATTCTGCTAAAGCCCTAACCCTCAGCCAAAGCCTCAACCTCTCACAAAGGCTGAGCAGAGAGATTTTGAGATTTCAGAGGCTTCTCCTTGCTGGGAATGAAGAAAAGGGACTTGTGCATGTGAGAAATGTTGAAAAGCACGAGTGGTTTTCTCCTGGCACCCTCAGGGCTTCCCCCAGCTGTGGGGCAGCTTCTCCATCCAGGAGCCTCTTCCAAAGCCTTTGGGAGGTTCAAGGCTGATGAATGTCTCTTCAAACCTTTAAAAAAAAATCTGAATGTATAAATAAATTAACCCCCCCATAGACTGGCATCAGCCTTGAGCCCTAACCAGTCCCTTCTGCTGCTCCATGATTTTGTCTTTCTTGGATCAGAAGGAAATTAATTTAATGGAAAGCTACTTTTTTCCTGCCTTTTCTTCATCTTATTTTTATAAACCCCATAGGGAAGTAAAGCATATGAACAGAGACAGCCTACATGCTGTGGAAGCCAATTTGCAGAGTAAGACAGTAATAACCACCCAAAAGGGGTGGGAGGGATTGTTGGCCCTATTTACTCTTGGCTTATGCTGGTGATTCCTCTAGACTCAGAAGAAGAGTAAATCCCTATCAGAGACAACTTTTGACAAGTTGTGCTTTTAAACTTCACTGCACTTTTAGCCTATCCTGTAGAATATCTCTATGACCTATGTAAAAATATACCCTCTATATTTAAGATTATAGCTTGTATGTATTAGATAGGTATCAATTCCTGGGTGATGGCAGAATTAAAATTTCAGTGGTTCTGCTTCTCTACTGTGAGCTTTAATCCCTCCTAAAATACACACACAAACATGGAAAACTCCTCCTGCCAACTCCACACCAAACCTCCTGGGCAACACGAATCAGACAGCACAGCATGAGGAGGAACAAAAATCAGCTTTATCCATTCCCATTCTACTTACTTGGGCCACTACATGCTGTTGCTACAGCATTCCAGCCTCCTCCTGCTCACAGGGATATTCTGTACCCAAATTCAGCTACCAAACTTGTTTTTTTCCAACATTTGAGAGAAAATTAGAGCAGTTTAAACACTTCAGATCTCCCCCCTTAAATTCTGTCCAGCTCCAGTAGCTGTGGCCAATTAAAAAGCTTCCTAAAAAGCTTTTGATGTGCTGTTATCAAGTGTGTGTACACTGGAATTTCACAGTATTTAAGGGAATATCAGCTTTGGATGCCTCTGCCTCACCTGCTGGCAGGAGGAAGGGAGGATTGCCAAGGCAGGGATGTGGAGCAGCAGGGATTCCCACACTGGGACTCTCTGGTTGCCACTGTGCCATTTTCAGTCCTTCAGAACGGTTTTGGAGAAGGGGGGAAGCAGAACAGTCCCTTAAGGATGTCAAAACACTTTTGACAACCCCTAACAATGAAGGAAAAGAAGTTGGAAAAAACTAAGAATGTTAGAAAGTAATGAAATTCCAGTATCCTGGGAATAATAAATAGCCATGGTGGAGAGCAATGTCTCTCTCTTTTCTTTTTCTTTTGTATGGAGACAGAGGAGGACAAGGGAGTATTTGTTCCTTGATGCCTCATCTCGGAAGCACAACTGGCTCGTGCCTTCCGTGCTTCCTGCGCAGCCGGGGCTGCCAGATCAGCTCCTGCTGAGTGAGGAGTGATCCCTGTCTGAGGGGCAACAGGGGATTGCAGGCTAGTGCTGAGATGTGCAGCACGAAGACAGCACTTTTACCTTCACTGTCAATACTAACTGCACACCAGAGTTAGCCACAGAGTGCTCTTCACTCTCACAGGCTTCCATGCTCTGCCACAGGGAAGTTTTGCAAGTGGGATAATTGCAGTGGTGTGAAGTGCTTTGATTAGGAAATTCTGAAAAAGCTTTTGATGTTATTGGTGATCTCTGCATGCAGGTTTTTCTCTGCTGAGAATCAACAATGAGAAAAGTCAGCTGAAGTTTCCAGTGTCTTCCTATTAGATGGGTTCAGCTGGAATCAGCATCAGCCCCAAGCCTGTCTGGAAAAAGGCTCCACACAAATACCAAGCAATCCATCATTGCAAGGGAAAACAGTGAACAAGCCTTGCTGTGTGTGCTGACAGCAGGAGCAAAGGCAAGCAAGACTTGGGCACGTAAACATCCAGGGGACAGCTGAGAGAAAGGCAGGCAGAGAGACCTGACATTTCCCCCTCCTTGTTACAACTACAAAAGGCATGAGGGCACCCAGGTGTTACAAAATGCAGCCAGTCTCCCTCTTCCTTGCAGATCCTGCTGGTTCTCCAGATCAGTTTGTTCTGGTTTTCTTTCAGTCTGATCTGTTTGTGAATCACAAGTTTCACAGCTCTGCTCTCTTTAAAGCATTATAGACTCAGGTTTACCTTTAAATAACCAAGTGGGGCTGTAGGAATCCATCCAGCTTGCTGCCAGGCAAGCCACCAGCCTGAGTCTGAACATGTGCATGCTGGAGGGATCCACAAATCCGTGAGTGTGGCACTGCATCTTCTTCATACAGTGACAGCCAGCGGCAGGAAAACTGCAGCTCCAGCACTGGAGGTGGCCCTTGGCTCACGTGGCTCCAAGGCAAGGAATTTCCAGACCAGTCACCTGAAATCCCAGCAAAGGGGTGACTGGGCAGGCTCTGAGGGAGACAACACTGCCATGGAAGACTTTTGCTGGCTCCATTCAAGCTTTTACCTTCATATTCAGCATCAAGGTGATGATTTGCCTCCTCCTCTCCCTGCAGCTCTTATGCTTTGCCCCCAAGGATGGCTCTGGCACCCTTGGCTGGTCACAGGTTGAGGACAGGGACTGTACACTCTTCAAGGCAAGGACTGTTCCTCTCCTCAGTCCTCAGCATGCCAAGCAAGTGCTTTTCAGGGCTGTGAAACAACCACTACCTTTCCTGTTTCTTCTCACTCTTGGCACAGAGGCACCTGAATCGCTTCCAACTGAGGTTAAAAGCATTCAAGCGTCTGTTTGCACTGGGGTTTTCTAAAGCGACCTCTTTGTAACACACACTTCCCTCAGCAGACCTAAAAGTATCCAAGTGCCTTTTCCTTTAGGAACTGCCTTCCTATTCCCAGGAAAAAGATTCTGTCCCCTTGGCGTTTTATCCGTTGCTTTGTTTTCAAATTTCAACTTCATATTTGAACAGTGACATCACACTTTTCCCATCTCAGCGGTGGAGGGAAAACACAAACTAGAAAGAGCACAGTAATTCACATCACCTCGTTTCCTAGGCAGAGAACCAAAACACTGCTTGCAAAATACCAGTGTTTTTATGCTACAAAAATACAATTAGACTCTCAATTACATTTTATTAAATTTACTCCTGGGACTTTGTCAGTGCAAGACAGGCGAAGGAACTCCCAAGGGGTCTCACTAAATCCTCCGCACTCAGTCTTGCCACTCCTGCAGCTACAGAAAAGGGAAAAATTATTATTTCCAGGGACCAGAAACCCAAATTCTGCAGACACATCTGCCACAAAGTCTCCCCAAGTCGTGAGTCTCAGGGAACAAACTGGATTGACTCGCTTGACTGAGGTTTTCCATGGGCACAAACGGCGTTTGCAGAAGTGGGGGAACGAGCGAGGCACACTGAGGAGCTGCTCCAACAACAAGACTCTCCACCTTTTCTGAATACTGGCATCTCCCAAAAAAGAGAGCTTGCGGATTTAATTAAATTTTACTATTTTATTTGTGAAAAAACTACAAGCAGAATTCATAAATAGACATTTCTATTTAAAGCAGGAAAATGATAAAGTGGCTTCTAATAACAGTCGTGCACATGCCAGTAACAGGAATATATTAACATCTTTTTATTTGCTAGACAAAGAGCAGTGTCCAATATAAATTTCCCAAAAACATTTAAGACCTGTGAATTTCTGACCAGTTCACAAAACCACCATTGACACTTTAGCATGAAGATTAAAACAAACCTAACAGGACTGTCAGCTCTAAAGACTTTACAGAGCGGAAAAACTTTCAGAAGCGTTATACAAGCTGTCTTTCTGGGCAAATGAAAAATAGAGCTCGTATAATACATTAACATAAAAATCCACAAGATAAGATTATGTTTTGACATACTTAAACAAGCAATCTATATTTGTCTCCAACAAACAAAGCTAAGGAAATAATGTAACCATCTTTACACAGTAAATTAAGGTTACAAGTCATACACAAGAACAGAACTGCTTGCGCATTAAAAACTGTTCAGCTCCATTGTCATACTCTAAATGTTGGCTCTTAAAACCATTCGGTTACATACAAGCAAAGGTTATTATATAGTCAGCAATTAATAAATTTTCAATAATTTAAGTTTATGGTAGAGCTTAAAAAAGTAGACTGAGAATGATCTTGGTAAGGCAGGTGAAAACATCTCAGTGGAAATAAACTCACAGAAGCTGCTGCCAAATTTTGGATCTGTCCAATTTGAAGGAAAGTTCCAATTGAAATAAATAGCCTGGTGGTGTAAAACGCTGTCACCTTTCCTTTGCAGAACTACGTCAACTGGGCGAGTCAGGCAAGCTGTGTCGGTGTCTGTGTGTGTCTGTGTAAGAGTCGAAACTTTGCCATCGTAACACTGTGCTTCACTTACCTGCGTTCTGTGCACTGAACACCGTGAATCTGGTCCTTCCCTACACTAGGGTTTGCTTGGCTTGTTCTGGAACACCTTCCCCACGGCACCCGCGGGACGCCAGCTTCTGGCACTGTGAAAGCAAACGCTGTCCTTCCAACCCACAACACAACAGCTACGGATGAGGCTGGGGGGTTCAATGCTTAGCTAGCACTTCCTAACCGATTGCAGGATTACAGGTCACTCGTTCCAGAGAAATTTTCCCATCTGTTTATAGCCAGCTACTTCACCGAGGAGGCACGCCAAAGGGACAGATGTTACCGACTTTACCACGGGTAGCTGGGTACGGCATTAAAGCTTTTCAACTGATCTACAGGTCTAGTTTCACTTGAAAAAGAAGCAATTTCCTGGTACACACAATGCTATTTTTTTTCTTTTTTTGCACAAATTCCCAGATCCAACAAAGAAGGTGAGCACGTGGATTGACTTGAAGCACCAGAATGAGCCCTGCTGAGGCCAGCGGGACCTGCCACTCGCTCACGCTCTTGGCTGGATCACGGCCGAGATGCACGCAAGCCTAATTGATAATGGATCATTTATAAAGCAGTGCAAAATATACAAGTTCAGGGGCATCTTCAAAAAATCTCTCTTAAAAAATTATTCCAATACATTTCAGTAAAATAAATAAATATGGCTGACCAGTTTACCCTCCCTGAGACCCTTAAAGGAATAGTAAAAACTGGAAAAGGAATGTCTTTGCAATATCCCACTAATGTTAAAATGTGGATTGAGATATTCATAGTATTTAAAACTATGTATAATAAATTGTCTTGATGCTTATAGGAAGCATCTGTTTTCCTTTGGTTAATACTTTTAAAAATGCTTACAAAAGACAGCCTATACTGTGAATATAAGCAGAATTAAGTTGGGGTGCCCATGCTAATGTTCAGAATAAAACCACTTCTGCTGAGGCACTGCCACTGCACATGCCTTCAAGCAGGGGCCCTACCAGATCCCTTACTCACACATTTGTGTCACCAGTGTGAAAGGAACCTACATCTGCTACTCAAAACCACACAGATTTTAAAAGAAGTCTTAAATCAGTTGCCTCCACAAAGAGAAATTTCTCTTGCCAAGCAAATAATTCACAATATAACAAGCAGGCACAAAGTTGTCAAAATGTGGCCCTCTTTCATCACGCCCAAAAGTAATGCATTTGATGTCAGATGAAGCCACAGCCTCTGCACCTGAAATTACTGCAAAGCACCCTGGGGCCACTAAATAAAGATGAAAAGCCAAAGAGGTTTGGGGTTTGTTTTGCTTTTTTAAAAAAAGTTTGTTTCACCTCTTCAGCAGAGTGTTTTAGCAGGATAATGCATGGAAGGTAAACTGTAAAGCAATACTAACAGGCCAGGAAAATAAATCAAAGTCTGGATAGCTTTAGAGTAAGAATGAAGGAGATGCTGGTCATGAGCATGAGCCACACATCGCTCACTTGCCAGCATGAAAACTTTTCCCTACTTTTGCTCCCACAGCAGGAGACTCGGAAGCGTCCGAACGCTGACAAGCCCATCACTGGACAAGATGCTGCTCAGAAACCACTCTTGGGACACAGATGGACTTCAAGGATAAGAGCCACCCCAACAGCATGGACGGGACAGAGGGAACAGGGCTGACAAGCACCGACCCACCTGCGGCTGGAGCGAGCACCAGCTCCATCCTGAACTAGGGATTGCTCCCAATCTGCCTTCAACCCACAGCAACCACTCCAGCTCTAGTTACCTCAGGCACTGGGGCTGCTGGCTGGAATTCAATAACAACACCAACACGTGTGGGACTGGCTGTGCATGACACAGCCACGCTCATGTTAGGAGCACACGGATCTGGGGTGTAACACCAGCAGTCAGGGTGGGAATGCTTCCGCTCCAGCTGGGCACGGACCTGCACATCACCAGCCTGAGTGACCCTAGGGAAACACCAGCTACCTGGAGCAATCCTCTCTCATCTCACATCCCAAGCTGTAACAATTCTAACCGTGTCCAGTACACTTTAGCCATTGCTTAGGGAAGAAATGGGGAAGGAACAAGAGAGAACAGGTCCCATCCAGGTTCAAACCTTCAGGAACACTTTTCACCTAAGACCAGTTCCATTTCAGTTTCAGTACTTTCACACAAGGGGACTGTCCCAGATCTTGAACTGTTCAATTATTTTGTTTTATCACTTCACAGTGTTTCAAGCACCAGCGTTTCCATGTATTGGTTTCAAATAACCCTTTATATATATTTATTTATATATATATTTATATATAATTTATATCAAAACTGATAGTACACAGTATAACTGGAAGAAGAACTGAACTTAAAAAGGATATGTTGAAAGAGGATGGAGTTTGTGA
This sequence comes from Chloebia gouldiae, assembly GCA_003676055.1. Taxonomy (NCBI): domain Eukaryota; kingdom Metazoa; phylum Chordata; class Aves; order Passeriformes; family Passeridae; genus Chloebia; species Chloebia gouldiae. Next base: position 3,078,507 of record QUSF01000031.1, on the reverse strand, counting down.
ATGCAATAAATAAAGCCCCCTTCCCACCCACCCACTCCCTATCCCAAAACAAAAAGTTGTCATGTTCATGGAAAATTGTGCACAGCAGATATTATAAAAAAGTAGATTCAGGAGCACATCCAATTATAAATGATTGTTAGGAAAATCATATAAAACAATGGAATACATAAAAGTGTCAAGAGTAATCGCTAGGGTGAGAAATTCCTTGGTGGCCAGATGCCCACGGCAAGCAGAAATTATCCTGGATGCATCAGTAAGAGGTCGATGTCCAAGAAAGTGTGTTCAAGCACAAAGAGGCTCTCCGGGATTTGAACGGCGTGGGCAGGTGGAGTGTTTGAATTTCATACCCTGATTCATAGTTTCCACAACTCCATGTGCAATTTTTCAGAAAGATTCGTCGTTGACTGCCGACATGTCCCCCTTGGGCGTGGAGGAACGGGACGAGCCCTTGTCTGTGCTCTCAGAGCCCGAGCTGCTCTGATTCTGTTGTTCTGATCCTGCACTGGAGGTCACTGTAGAAGACGACGTGGATGAAGAGCGAGTCTTTTCTTTAAAGTCTGTGATAATTACTGTGACATTTCCCACTGTGACTGCCAGCTGCTGTGCGGTACTTCTGTCCACATTTTTCAGTCTGGGTCTAAAACGAATGAGAAGACATTTATTAAAAGGATAAAAATAAAGGAGAAAGGGAAAGTTTATTAGGAAAAGCATTTGGAAACAAACTCGGTGTGACTTGTGCTGCCTTGCCTGTGCAGACAGCAGTGGCTGGGAGGAGAACACAGGCAGGCAGAGCACTGCAGAGGACAGGATGAAGGTGTGACCTGCTCCCTGTGCCAGCCAGGCTCCCTGTGCCTCTGAGGGCTGCTGGGCTCACTCAGCCCCAGAGAAGAACCTGTCTCACAGAGCTCTGCACAGGGAGTCTCTTGCAGGCTTCTCCCTATCCAACCCTGCCAGAAAGGAGGACACCACAGCAGAGCCAAGCCAGACAGAGCAAAGGATCTCCTCCCCAGGGGGCAGATGAAAGACTTCTCTTATCTAAATTCACCATCTCATCATGTGCCCTGATGTTATGAGACAAGGCTGTGACTGCAATACAAAACCACATGAAAGCATTCGGCCACAGCTCTTTCATTCCCCATGTTGGAACTCTGCAGCTGCAAACAACACAGGCACTGGGACAACTTGGCTTCTCTTTCAGCTGCTCTGAGCTTATACAAATCAGATGCCCAATCAGCCTATGGATAAAATAGCTCATAATGTTCCTTCTGGAATCAAGGCTATTGTAAATAAAATCCAAAATGTACAGCGGTATTTCTTGCAGCCAGAGCTTTTGGTTAAGGGAAAAAGAAAAGGGGACAGAAAAAAACCACAAAATACCCGAAAAGAACCCACTGGTACTTATTGCTCAGGATTATCCTGGTAATTTGCATGCTGTGCTATCATTCAATTAGTAATGTAGCTAATAAGGGTCGAAGCTCTAGGAAGCTGACATTCAAGCACATTTCACGGGCTGGTCCAAAGCTCTGCTTCAACAAGCCTTGGACACTCCTTCAGCTACCAGCAAATTCCAAGTCAGTTGCAGAGACTGCTGTAATTTACAGCTTTTGCTCCTAATTAAGGGTCAGACTTAAGCAGCAGAATATTCCCAATAGGGAAATTAAAAAGGAGAGTCTTTATACATCAGTGAAAAGTAGCTTGCTGAGAGCTGCCTTATTGAGAGGGATGGAGGGAAGGTTAATTTACTTTGGGATCAAGCTCCAGCTTTTAAACCACTCTGCCTTTTCTCCTCCTCACTTGCAGCACACAAGGCTAGTGCAGTAAAACAGAAAAAGAGGGAATTAAGCTCATTTTCTACTCGCCATGAATACTCAATGGCTTGCAGTGGTAAGTTAACAAGGAGAAAGTCCTTAAGCAGCAGTCATCCAAGTGGTATTCCAGAATCAGAAGAGAAAAATGCATTGAGGACAGATGTACAGCTTCCAAAATAGAACAATTGTATTTCTGCAAACTTCCTCACCAAAAATAAAGTTACCGCACCAAAAATAGTATTTTCTTATCTAACCTAGGAGGCTGCTGCAATTTTTAACAAGTACCACAGGAAAAGCATTTTTAATACACAGAAAATACAAACAAAAACCCAAACTACTACTGCATGGGGCTAACACTCAGTAAAACTCCTACTTGCAGCAGCCCCTTCACTCCAGGACTGGCCTTTCCAAGCCTGGAGCTGTGCTCTGGATCCCAGGGCAGCGAGATGCACCCACGCTGCACAGACACACTCAGAGGAGCTGCCAAGCTGCACAGGCAACCACGGGGAGATGAAACGATGCCACCTGGTTTGTGGCTGACAAGAAAGGCCAGCTGGCTCAGCAGGTTTTGTGGTTTCCGCCGGCAGATCCCGCGCGGCCGCCGCCGTTCCCGGAAGCGTAGCACGAGGACGTATTTTCCTCCCCGAGCCCCCAGCTCCTCTAGGAAACCCAGCTCTTCCTGTAATTTGCCTCGGTCATTTGTTTCCTCTTGTACTCAGAAACAGCCAAAATGCTGGCCCAGATACCGGAACAGAGCCTGCTGCCTCCACCTTCCCACAGGGTTGGATGTGAACTCCGGCTATTGCTCGTTACAAGGCAGCTCTGAGAGCTGTAATTAGCTTTAAAAAAAAGAAAAAATGGAACTGCCCGTGCATCTTTAAATGCCAGGACAAAGTAACATGGAAGGGCTATGGGAAGCAGGGCTGAGGTACAGGATTTCCCCACAGTCCCACTCACCAACATTTACATTATCACTTTTAGAACTGAGCCTCCCAACCATTTCCCTGGGAGGTTTTCAGGGTTTCCCCTGTACAAAGAGTTGATTAAGCACAGATGGAAACCACCAATCTCTTCAGCACATGCATACAATTTTTGCTTCTTACAGAAGAAAGGGATTGGCCCACTCATGTTATTTTGCAAAATTAAACACCCTGATGCTTCAGGTTTATAGCAAAAGGGTTTTATGGCCAAATAAGTGAAGTGTTTCAAAACATTCAATCTGAAAGTACACAGGAAGGCATGGTATAAACCAAGACATATTGTCAGAAACAGGCATGGTATCCAAGAAATTTAAACAAGATTTCTTAAAAATCCAGAGAGCCCTAAAAGACAATTTACAAAAATACCCAGAAAAACTGTTAAGCAATCTGGTCATGAAAAAAACTTAGCATTCTCTAAAAATCAGAAAAATATTCTTGACAGCACTCCTGAGAACAATGAATTGCAAGAAAAGTTCCACTAAATAAAACACTTAAAAAGTTTAAGTAGTAAAGGAGATGAGGCATCCTTTAAAAATACCCAGCTAGACCTGGTACTATTAAAGCTTAATTAGGCCTGGCAAAAGCTTGCCACAAAACATGGACTAAAAGACTTTGCAGTAGACAGAGTGACTCCTTTAATAAGCTAAAACAATTATTTGATGTAATCTCTCAATTTAATATTATGCCTTTAGTTAAGTACATGAAGTGTCCTGCATCCTAAGTCTCAAAATAAGTACTATTTAAAGAAGGAGAGGACAAGAAAAGAGTCATTGCAATAAAGCTGCCTCTCTGTAGCTCTTAAGTTCAATAATACAAAAACTGTTCTGTGATGCTGAATTTTTGATTTTAAAAAAATGGAAGAACAGTATAGGCAAGACCAGGAATGAACCTCTCTCCATACGCTCATTTCAAACTTAGACAAATACCAAACCAGCCATTTGTGCTTTTTGTTGATAGCAAGATCCCAGCAAATCTGCTCATGTATGCTTAGTTCCTGTGTATACTTGGAAAATTATCTTGACAATTGCAGTGACTGAATTATGGATAAGGAAGTAAAAAAGTAACCTTTGTTACTGCTATCAAGTGATGATAAGAATTTGATACGATTACTGGTTAATGTTTTTCCCCCACTGTGTCTACAGTAAAAAGCATTACTACCCAACTAACAATACAATTATTTTAGCACAGAAATGAAAACAGAATGGACAACAGAGTTACTATTTCCAAAGCCTGAATCTGTCCTCACTGTTCCAAGTGTTCAAGTGCTTGTACATCAAAAAAAGAAGCGTTTGCTTTTTTACACAGTTCTCAGATACCACAGGCTCAACTTTAGTCTAGAGTTACCTTGAAGTGTGATTTGAGTCGCTGGTCTTTGTTGTAGTATTCCCAGATTGTATGCTGTTTGCTTCACTAGGAGGATCTTTCACAATATCTGACTTTGGTCTGTGAGAATTGGAGGGAAGAGGGAGATTACAATGTTGGTTTAACTGCACAATTAACCAATGCACAGTGCTACTGAAATCACATCACATTTAATACTGCATCCTTCAAACTTACTTAGTCTTCTTGTTAGTGTTCTTCTTTGTAACACTTGGACTAATTTCCTTCTCTTTGTCAGGTTTTTCTTTGTCTTGTTTTTCCACTTTCTCCTTCTTTTCCTTCTTAGGTGGTGGTGGGGTTGCATATTGCTGGGCAACTTGTTGTGCCACCAACTGAGAGTTTATTCTCGGTTTTCTACAATGACAATGAAAAGAGAGATCTACAGTCAGTCTTACACAGTAAAAATAACTACACTGAGAGCAGTATGAAGATTTATTTATTTCAGCAACCAGGGAAGAACATTCCACTTAAAGAACCAAATGGATGCCCTTATTTGTTGTGAAGTACTACTGCTGTTACCAAACAAGACAGAAACATTAAAAGAAAGAAATACTCTGAACTGCTGTTTCATCAGGTTTTAGCATCTAACATTATTAAGTGTAATGCTCTCTTTCTTCCTCTATGTCATGAAATCACAGCCAATTTTGAGGGGGACAATACTGAAAAATCGGCTTTCAAGAAGCTGCCAGCCATACACTGTGGCTACATTTTAAGAAAAGGAACAGAATGTGACAAAAAAAAAAGTTTCCTGATAAACATCAGCTTCTTTCATATCCTTCAGTTTAATTTCTCAAATAAGCTTCTGGGTCAGCAGCAGCAAACCTTGCACAAAAAACAAAGAAGAAGAGAAGGTAACTGAGATGACTTTGTCCCGAGGGCCAGGCTGGCAGGAGCACAGGAGACAAGTGGGCATTCACACTGGCACTGGGAACAGCCGTGCCAGCCTCCGACACACCGTCCTCACGCCATTGTCCCCAGTGCTCAGACAGAAAACACAAGCAAGCTGCCTTTCAAGGGCTGCTTCCACTGCAAGTTATGGCTGACACTGAGAGGAGCTTTGCATCTAACCAATATCTTGGTTATTGATCCTCTCATATCCCACAGGAATTGGTACCTTTGTCTCTCCTGCATTCCTCGTCCAAACTCTAATGTTCTCTCCAGACAACTCAAAAACTTTCCCTCCTGGCATATCACAGAGCAATTTATACTCTGAATACTTTGGCTGTTCATGATCAGTTTGATCCCTTCAACACTCCAGAAAGATCCATGCTCCCTGTGAACACAGCTCATGGGAGAGCAACAAAAACAGGTAATCAGCTCCCTTAGTCGTCCCTAATAAACCAAATACTAATTGCAACAGTTGCCCAGGCTTGTCCAGAGCTGTTAAATTGCTCATAAATACAATTCAAAATTACACAGAGATCAGACTACAACAGATTGCCAGTGAAAGCTGCACCCAAGTACCATCAGCTCTACAGCTGGCACACAGAACCCGAGGGGTTTGTGCTGCAGGGCTCTGTCCCTGCACCCAGCTTTTACTACAAACATCCAGAGAGGTTTCAAGAACGTATTTAGGGGTGTGATGTGTTGAAAAAAAGTATAAAATATTAATTGCTCACACATGACATTTTCATTGAGAGATTATACACACAAGGGAACAACCAGAGAATTTCTACTCCCTGTCATGGGAAAATCCAAGTATCTGCTAAGCCTTTCTTGGTACTGGTTTCCTGTATGATGTACCAACATGTTTTTACCAAAGCCAGATATACCCAAATATTTCATTTTTCTACCACAGATTATTATGAACTCTATGCAACAAGCTGAAATCAGGTCCCTGACCCATCTCAACACATCTGGCATTTGGACTTTTCACCCAACACAGAAACTGTAACTCAGGTGATGCTACAATCTGCATACACATTTGAGTGAACAATGATCTGGTCTTCAGCCTTAAATAACTGTGATACTGGAACATTTGTAGATCAGATCAAGCAGTTACCTGCTCCAGAGAACAGTAAAGATATTTAGCATCATTGAAATCCAGTACACAGCAATTTCTGTGTGTATGACTGAGAAGAAACACGTAAAAAGAAGTGGTTTGGTTACATGGAAAAGATTTTCAAATTGATGCAACCACACTAAAAGCTGACAACAGTAACTTGTGTCAAGCAACCTGCTCACCGCCTACTAAAAAAAAGATAAAATGTCAAGAAGTCTTCAAAGAGAGGGCAGATACCATCTCCCTGCATGATTATGCATGATTACCTCACTGCTTGAAGATGCCACTTCTGCCCAGACTTACAGTTATTTGTTGTTTACACAACCAGCTAAGTCAGAAACTTGAGCCATTCATGGGAAATCCCAATTCATGAATCTGAGAGGTTTTCCCACTTTACACAACTCTGATGTGATCCTTGTGATGGGATTTCCAAGCCTTGTGCCCAACCTGTGCAGCTGCCCTTCCTGTTGCAGGAGTGCTGCACTGCTTGAACAGAGATACAAATTTTAAAATGCAAACTAAAATAAAAACCAAACCTACATAAATATGTCCCTCTGTATTTCCCTAGAGAAGGCTGGAATGGCAAAAGGACCATGCTTAAAACACTCCTGTGGAGACACTGCCCTGTGCTCTTCTGCTCCTTATCTGTACCTGTGACTGCATTTATTAAATTTGATCCTTTTCTGGCCAGTCAACGACCTAACCAGCACAGCTTCTCCAAAACCCATATTTACATAATCCCTCTTCCCCACCAGGATGGTTTGCTGGTGAGGGCAAAGCCAAAACTGGAAGGGAAGGGAGCAGGAAGCAGCCAGGGACCCGTGAGGAGAGCCAGCCCTGCCCATGGGTTTGCTCCTGCCATGAGGGAGGAAGCACAAAGCTGCTGAGACTTTGGTCAACACTGAGCATCTTTCAAGGTCTGCTGCACTACTAGAGCAGATTTTTTTTTTTAAATAATGCAAATAACCCAACAGCGTTCCAGTTCCTAATCTGTTTCACCCATGCCAGCAGAAATCTTAGGAAAAGGGTAAAAACCAGGTAATTTAAGTAACTGGCATGGTAATAGTAATAATTATAGCAGTAATAAAATCCTTTAAGTAAGGCCCACACTGCCAGTACAGTCAGGACACACTGGTTAAAAGCCCTTTACTAAAAAGCCAAGCAAAGCAAGTTGAGCAGCACATTTTTAACCACAGCAAACTATAACCATAGGAACCACAATTGAGCAAAGCAGCTACAACATCCAAAACTTACTCCAAGTTTCCCTGCCTACCAAAAATCATTTATTTGGCCACCTCCAAAGTGACTGCTTCAACCCAATTACACCACTATTATATTAAAGTACTTATCACTTAGGCAGAACAATCTGAACAGAAAGTTGTAACTACTTTTAAACTTTAAGAATAAACAGCTACAGAAACAAGTATTAACCATTTCTTATCCCCAAATCTTCTCATTGGTTTACTTTCTGCAACATTCAAGTGTTCAGGTACACAGAGAATACACCTAAGTGACAAAAGTAGAACCCTGGCTCAGCCTCTTCAGGGCTTCTAACCAGCACTCATGCTTAAGGAACTATGTTGTAACCTCATAGAGAGCTGGAATATCAACACCACTCAACTCACAGCTAAAAAGCCTCAACTTCCCAAAAACTACCTGAAGAGATGCAATACTTAGTGTTAGACTTCGTTCTTGAATTTTCAATGCAAGTATCTGAAGTAAGTGTGTTCTCTCCTACTTGAACTTCTTTATGATAGTAAAGTTATGCTTTGCTTGGGCAATTTTCCCCTAATTTAGGTGACAGCCTGAGTAAAGATCCAACACTGATGTGACAAACAAATACACATAATTTTTCTTTTTACAACATGAAGAGGCTTGTCTTCTCCCCCTCTAAAACTCAGAGCAATTAAACAAAATTAAACTGCGCTTTCAAAGTTATGTACAGACAAATAAATTGTTTCACATTAACTGAACTGTAGTTTACATCTCAGGAGCAGACATTTGCACAACAACTCATGACCTCTGCAGCAAGGACACACTCCTGCATGAAAAAGCTGAAATATATTTGTCTGCTCTAAGAATGGCTGTGGCACCTGGGTCTCTCCACCATCAACTCCAGTAAATGATGCACACAAATAATCTTTATTACTTTTTAGTAACAGACTTCACAGAAACACTGTGCCTGCAAATATAAACTATATGCAAATATACATACATATATATATATACACTATATGCAAATATTGTACCCTCAGATTGCCATGTGAAGTGACACTGGGATGTTTCACTCATGGGAAGTGGAATGAATGCACGACTTTTCTGAAGGGTTCACTACCTACACTGCTGTTCTCTTTTAATAAATTAAAAATTAAAAAGCGAAGTGTAACTTTAAGGTTCTGGTAAGTAGTGCTTCACCACTTGCATTTCCTTCTGTATCTCAAAGCTTCCCTTTAAAGCACACCTCAGAACCAAATCCAGGAGTATGGACACCAAGGAATGCTGCTCCACTCACAACCCCTGCAAGCAGGCTCAGGAGCGCAGCAGCATAAATCACCACACACCCAATGTGGGAGTGACTCTGTCCTGGATTTCCAGGGGATCTAGGAGGATCAGCTGCACCTCGTTTTCCATGTGGCTAATTTCTGTATCTGTTTGGGATTTCTCTGGCCCCGCTGCCTTGAGGAAAGGGAAGGCACCTGTCTCCTGCAGGCACCACAGAACAGGGAAGTGACTGGGCTGTATCCCTGCAGCACCACAGACCTGGGGGAGCCGGCAATCCCCAGGAACGTGGATCTAATTACAACTGCTCTGACTTCCCTACAGCTATGTTATCAGAAGAATGAAAGTAGCATCGAGTGGGATTTCAGAGTCAAAAGCCTCATGTAACGTGAAGTAGGGAGGATTTGGATAATTTCATGCTGTTCTGGCTTTGATGCACGTGGTGATACCAGCTGACCTCTGCACGGCTCCGCGGTGCTTTGAGAAAATGTGTTTCATGCACTGTGCAGTGTGAAGTACATGATTATTTTAATAACCCCAGTCACACATGAATATATCTTCGCTCAAAGAAAAACAAGAAAACAAGACTAAAAGTATTTACAGTGTTTATAAAACAGTTAGTGCCAAAACACTTATACAACAAGCATCCTTCTGAGCATGAAGCAGGATTAGAAACTAACCCACCAGCACAAACTAAATTAACATCTCCTCAAAGGAATTTTACATCCAGAAGAACCAAAGCTTTGGAGAAATACAGTTGTAAACATGATGGGGTGAGCCCCATTCCTACATGAATATTTTCCAGCTCATTTGTGATGACCACAGGGTCCTTTTTAGCAACAAGAACAAAGATGAACAGACACATTGTCCTCAGAGTAGAACAGCAAAGCAGTATGGAAGCTGTATACATTTATCTCTAGTTCTCCACATGACCCAGGAAACAAAGCAACAATTACAACAGTAGACTAGAAGGACAAACTGCAAGAAATATGTGACTGAGCAATATTTTGGTGGAAGAACAGATTTTTCCTTTAACACTGATGTGCTAGCACTGTGTTTTTATTTAGAAGGCAAACATTTAAAAATACAGAAGTCCATCTAAGGAACACCTACTTGTGGGCCCCAGGTGTTGGGCACAGCAACAAGACTCCGAGTGTAAGTCTGAATATTTTAGGAAAAACATGAAAGAAACAACAGCTTCACATAAAGAAAGCAACTATTTGTCACAAAATAAGCTAAATACATTTGAAAGTGTACAGCCACCTCCAAAATCTGTTTAAATGTTTGGTTCTCCTTGACCATCAGTCCCTGCCTTCCACCTCCTTGGAAGAGTAAAGAACAGGCAACAGAGATAAAGAAGGCTCAGCTTTGCTGATAACTATTCCTGGCCATGACTACAAACCTTGAGCTGTTTCACAGTTCAGAAGTGTTTTAAACTTTTTGTTTCTCCGCCAGAAGTTTTTAGACTCCAGGTCACTTCTCAGATTGAACAATCCTCCCCCGCCCCCACACCATCCCACACTTATGTTTGTAAACTTTAAAAAGTTCAAACTTACTTGGAGTAGTTAATATTTACTGGGCTCACACAAAGCTGCCAGTTTTTTTGACTTTCTGAATGAAAACTTGCTTTTCTTCTATTTTCCCCAATTTTCTTTTGAATCAAGTAAGAATTAGAATGTCATTAAATGAAATGAAAGCTGCCACTGGCATATACAGAACAGGACAGGCATTTCTGGTCACTGGGAAGTGTCTGGTCAGTGCCACCAGAGGAGAGTTGAGACTGAATGATGCCTGTAAAAAAAAATTCTCCATTCTTGCTTGTTACAGGAGCCTCAGCACTACTTTTCAAAAATATCTGGGCATGTTTACAAATCAAAGTGTATAAATAAAAGAGGTTTATTCCCAGAGTTGCCATTGCACAGATTCTGCAGCTCACATTTCTGATTTTTTTTTAGTGAAAACATGCAAAAACAGTTCTAAGAGAGTCCCATAAATGCTCTATAAACTATTCCACTATGACTGCTCAACAGCACAGTGTAATAAGTTTTTCTGTACTTTTCCAGTTCTTTTTTAATATACATTGTTCCATATAATCTCATTACAAAAATCTGAAAAAAAGGACTGTAAGATTATTTTGGAAGCAGTTTGACCAGAATTTTGCCACCCCAAAATGAAGTAGTGACAGACAACACTCCTCAGAACACCCATTCTAATACAGACAGAACTAGAAACTGCAAACAAAATGCAAACATGAAAGTAAATCTGGACCATTAAACTCCTATCAAATTAAGAAACATCTTATATGGTGCTTCTTGCACAGCTGGACTTAGGACCTGGTGGGCAGCCAGCAAGAAAGGAGCCTTGAGCCAGAAAATGGGGCTCTTTGGGATTTTGTTGGAAAACTTTCAGCAGAGAAGCATCACTGCTTGCATTTTTGCAAGCATTTGGCCTCTCTTTTGGTTTGTTTTGGGCTTTTTTTCCCCACCAGGAAACTGATAATCACAGAGTGGGCTTTCTGGTTAAAAAGGGCTGGACCTGAGTGACCACAAACCTGGGTCTGTTCTATCAAATCCCATGGGCTCTGCTCCTTGTCCATGCCTATCACACAACACTATAAAATCATTCAAAAAGAGATACCTAACACAGTATGGTGCATGTGCTTTGGAGCACAGGTTTAGCCTGTGGAGGGTTAACCCTGTGTTAAATCCTCTCTGGAGGGTTCCTGATACCAAGCAGTTTCAAGACAGCAGCAAACAGCAGCTTCTGTGCACTCTGGAGAACAGAGAGCCAAAAGCAAGAGTTAAACAGAAGTCATTCCTCAGGCTTCTTTGCTACTGGAGTGAGGATTGCAAACAGCAGTGATGATGAGTAACAACGCTGAGTATCAGCTATTGGAACAGAGCCTGACGTTTACTTAAGCGCTAATACCGTGAAATTTAACTTACTGTGTCTGCAGGAGGCAAAACAAAAGTCACACTGAAGTTCTGGAAGAAAGGCTGCTGTTCCTCCTTTCAGAGGAAAAGCCTGCCTGGAAGCACAAGCTGTGCTGGCAGCCTCACCTGCCTGCTCACCTGCAGCACCCATCTAAGCTGATTATTTCATATCTAATCTGTGCTAATGAGTGCCAGTGAAAGCCCCGAGGCTGCCCAGCAGAGGCTCATCCCACAGTCTCTGACTAGTCCAAATCCCTGGAAAACACTTGGATGGCCCCAGCCAGTCCCAGCTCACCCCTGGAGCTGCTGCCTACAGCTCCCTGTCAGGGGGCAGTGCAGGAGCTCTGGGTGTGTAAAAATAGAAATATTCACACACCACAGCCAGCAGGACAGCGCTGAAGAGCTGTGTACTCTAAGGATTGTTCTGCGCTCATCTGCTGGAATTAACTTCCAACAGGAAAATCTTTTAAGGACTAGAGTGGGGAAATGTGTGAAATAGCTTTTTCTGCTTTCATTTAAAAAATAACATTTCCTTAAATAAGGGGTTTAACACCCTTAATTAAAGAAGTATAAAATTAGCAAAGAATTGGCAAAACACCAAATTTACCATGCTTTAAGATAATTTTTGTCTCGTTTGATGGGGAAGCAGAAGTGTCCAAGTGATCACAACTTCATTATGCTTACAAATACTATAAAATTACTACTTCTGATTCATGACTATATACAAAATATTCCCTCCCTGGGAGTGTTCAAGGCCAAGTTACACAAGGCTTTAAGCAACCTGGCCTAGTGAAAGGTGTCCCTGCCCATGGCAGGGGGGTGGAACAAGATGACCTTTTAGGTATCTTCCCACCCAAACCATTCCAGGATTCTGTGACTCTGTAAGACTATAGTACGTAGCCAGAAACACAGTTTTTCAGATGGTTTCTTGCTCCATTATTTCACTTAAAAACAAAGGTTCTATTAAGATTTTTTAATGGTCCATTAAAAAAAAAAATCATAAATTAAGAAAATACAGCACAATACATCTCTTCTGCTTAAAACAAAACTTGCAATATGTAATAGATTAAAATGGCATCAACTTCCAATTGCAACATCACCCTAAATTCCAGATGAATAAAAACAACTTTACAACTCTCCTTCTTGCCCTCTACTACCAGCAGTGGTTTGGTCCAGGCCTATGCATTCCAGAAAGAGCATTGCTTCCTATTCATTTATTGCATTTACAGGGAAGAAGTTCCACAGCAACAGAAAAATTGGGTGAAAATACACAAAAAACACAACTGAAACGAGATGCAACTGGAAACATAAAGATCATCCCGAGCCCAAGCTTGAAAAGATGGCCTTGAGATTCCAAAATCATTCCACTTACGTATGCCAATTTCCTTGGTCACCAATATTTTTATTTCTATGTTGTGCTGCACAAGCTTAATTTCTGGAAACTTACTGCAACTGCCCTGCTCGTGCTATTGACCCATCACAGATCCACTTGGAGCTTCAGTTTAATCCATCACTGAAAATTCCAATCACTACTTCACACTCCCAAAGAGGAGAATTTATCATGCAGCTGCTTCTGGTGTTTTCATCTATGGCCATACCTTACTGCAAATACCAAATGTTCCATGATTTACAGGGACTTACAAAGTTGTTATGGAAAATCACTGATCTCAGCACAAAATTTACTTGCCTACAAGCACCAGAATGATGATAAAACTAAGGCCATTTTACTTGCTTGACAAAAATAAGCTTCTCTCACTAGCAAAAATTTGAAAAGAGTTCATAAAGCTGGCAGCAATCAAGATGTGTGTAATAAAATACATGGATTTGCTACAAAAACAATTACTTAAAATACTTCTTCTTTAACTGTTTATTAAGTTACATGTAATCCTGAGAAAAGCACACTGGCTCAAGACTTCCTGGTGAGTAACAAAGTGCACTTGGGCAGCATGAGGGGATAAATTGAGTCTGACAAACATTTAACATGTAGATTCCCCAAAGCAACTGCTTGTGGTTATTATATTATAAATTCAAATAACAAAGATACAAGGAAAGTAGATTTTAGCATTAAAGCTAGAAACTAGGAATACCAGGCTTCCAGGTGTTATAAAAGTACCTTATCACTGGAGCCAATATATGTATTTCTGTTTCAGACACTGAAATCCTGACCAATAATGGAAATTGTCACATATAATCCAGCTTGACATGTCCCATCTGTGAGCATCTGCCTCCAGGTTTTGGGATACTCGAGTCTCACACTTCAAAATCACACCAGGAGAGAGACCAAAATGGAAAGCAAGGAACAAAAGTAGAGATGCAGAGAAAATATACTCCCTATCAAAAAAAAAGATATGTCAGTTAAATTGTCAAGCTGATCTCCTATCACCAGTCCAGAATTTGGAGAATAGTGCTTAAATGCACATATTTACTGTGTGAAAATGAAAATCATTTGAATACCCAACCAGTGGACAGAGAGGCTTTTCTTAAAAACAATGAAAGAATTTCTACTAAGCAACTCTTGCAAAGTGCCCTCAAAATATGTAGGCTGGTTTATCAGAGCAAAATTCTGCTACACTTGCATGCCACTGGAATACCTTACACTTTAAAATGAAGAGTTCTCTATCATTTACCAACCAGAATAAGTCCAGATAGAAGCAAAATTACAAACTACCATTTCTACCACAGATTCTGAATAAACTTAATACACCCGAAATCTCTAGGGATGCCACTAAAAGTAAAAAAAAAAAGCACCAATTGAGCAAGGCAGTAATTTTAATTTAGCTACATCAGACACTGCAGGCTTTACCTAAATGAGCAAAACTTGAGCTTTTCCAGCAAGCCAAACCTCCTTTTTATTAAAAGAACATCAATGAGAGGATTTCCTTTCATATGAAAGCAGCATTTCAAGAGCCCTTGAACAGCCAGGAATGCAGCTTCATGACAAAGCCCCAGCCTGCAGCAGCCGTGCACTTTGAGAGACACCAGGGCTGCTCCAAGGTGGAGCAGACACTGCCCAGGAGGCAGCACAGGGAGCTGGTCCCACTGGGACCCTACCTACTCCTTCACACCTCTGTCCCAGCACCATCAGCAGTGAAAAGGTCACTGCCAGTGGTTTAGAGAAAACCCCAATAACCCAGCTAGCTTTTCTAAACACGCCAAGAAATAAAAGCTGCTCTGAAGGACGGGGCAGGCAACATGCGTTTTCAAAAGGCCACCATGAGCTCAGAGGAGCTCTTTTTCTCCATTGTGTTCTCTGAACACAATGTGATAAGTGAACACAGATGTACCAGTGACATTTGGGGGTGCCCAGCTCCATCAATCCTGCACACGCTGTCGCTGCCTGGGAAAGCTGCAGGGAAAATCAGGCTGCCGTCGATAGCTGCTGTGCAGGCACCGTGGGAACAACACAGCCCCAGAGCACTGCAACTTTTGCTTTCAGAATTATTAATCCTGGGCATGAGGAACTGACCAAGATGGTTTCAAAATTTGCCAGGAAACAATATTACAATACTTAGTTTAAAAGCTCTTCCTCCCACTAGCTAGAAAGCCTTAGAAGAAGCTACTTAGTAAACTTTGGTTCCCACTTGGAGTACCAGCGTGAGTTACCTGTATGTGCCTAGCATGATGTAGGACAGGCCAACACAGCTAACTTTACAAATAAAACTAGCATAGAGTGCTCTCCTGCACAACAAAAAGCCAGGAATAACTAATTACAACAACAGAAACATTTCCGAGTTCTCTGCGAGCCAACTTCTGATCTGTGGATAACAATGATAACTACTTGTCCAGACAAACTATCATTTTTCAAGAACGTTCTCAGATAATCTCAGATAATAAGATAATCTTGAGCCTAAATGGTGATTTTATTGTCCTACCACTGTTTTCATCCTGTTGAGTCCTACTTTGCAGCTTTGCATATACTCACATGGCTTGTGTTTATTTGTACGTACATGAACACACCCAACCAAAATCCTGAATTGCCATCAGTCTGGTACAAGTCCCAGAGAGGGAAAGCAGGCAAATTCAGTGAAGAGCTCTTTTCCCCCTGCTTCTTAATTCTTCAAACAACTCTGGTGTTCCACCCTGGAGAAGCGGTTAGTCTCACTGAAAACTACCGGTTACACTGTGATCCTGCGCCAGCAGCAAATCACTCCAACTGCCCTGGCACCATCATTTAAAGTCATTTTCCATTTAAAGACTCTCACATCAGCACCAGCACAGCCTTTCATTACCCATCCCACTTAATACCCACAATCTCTCCACAGCTCACTCGCTCGGTCTCCACTGACCAGGCAGCACACAGAGACTGATGTGTGGATTATTGGGATTCCTAATGCTTCTCTCCCCGCTGGCCAAGCACGGAGCTCTTGGCAGCCTGCCTGACCCGCAACACGTGTGGGTTTGTCAGCCTAATGCACTCTGTCATCTGCACAGGCTCGGGGCGAAGCAGGCCCCCACGGCTCCCAACACTTCCAGCTACTCCACTTCCCAGCCCTGGTGGGAAAAGAGGTGCAGAAGTGAGTGTCTGGGTGTTTGCCACCGTTTGATTTTTGAGAGGCAAATATGTGAGGTAAGAACAGCAGCATCCAGCATAATGCTTTAACCAAAGGCTGGATACTCAACACAAGGCTTTCTTGTACAAAACATCCGTCCTCGCTTGACTGTTGTCTTGCAATGACTCAAAATCTGCGCATCAAGAATATAGATCTTGAGTAATTTCTTTTTATATAACCTACCTTCTGTTAAACTAAGAAATGACAGTGAAAATTCAAAGATACGGACTCAAAAATTATTTGTGACTAAGTCAGTTGCCACTCATTAAGTTGAAGGTCTTGTTGTTAAACTGTGCCTATGCCCGCCAATTAGTCAGGACAGAAAGAAATGAGACTTGGGCATTTTTCTGTATAAAAGATATACTGAGGTATTTTTAGGTGTGAGACAATGCATCAGCCCTGTAAAACCCACTGTAAATTCTGACAGGATGAATACACAACAGGAAATACCATGCAACATGCAAAGAGCAAATAAATGCAAATTTACCATCATATGTAACTAAGAAGTGTAATGAAAAGTGAAACTGGTTTGTAGATGAATGAAATACAGAAGCCGGCAGAGACCTTACTTGGAAATTGAAGAATACTCAGAACACAGCTGAAGTTTCATTTCCTCATTACAACAAAAGAGAACAGAAAGCTCAAGAACACATGGCACATCCTCTACAACCTCCTCAGACAACACACACTGCCCTGACACACTGACATTGTCTACTTTATATCTGATGTCATGTTACAGGTATTTTGTGAATCATATGAGCATATGAGTAAAGAAAGATAAAACTACCAACTATATAACTAAATAGAGGGATTTTTAGACAACATAATACAAATGTGTTTTGGTGCTAATAAACACATACAAGTTCTTTTAGACTAGCAAACACTGTATCAAAGTTTTTTTATTAACAAAACAAGTTGTTTTGTTACCATGTCTGCTAATCTAAAATGCCTGACACTACTAAGCTACACTGGGTTGGGTTCTGGTTCAAGTGAATCATCCAGCTCCCAGTGTTACAATGCCCAGGCACCTCAATCTCAGGTGTACTTAAGATACCCCTTGTTTAGGGTTTATTTCCATTTAACTACAGGGGAAGGTTTTTTGAGCTCTGGGACTACACCCCACTGGTGATACACATCTACCAGATTAGAGAAATTACTCACTTCTGGAGATTTACAAAAATGACTCAGTGGGATTCTACTATGCTATGCTGCTTCTTCCTCTAATTTCTTACCGGATTTGTGCAGCTAAATGTTTATCACTAGAATTTCCAAGTTAAAGCAAGCTAAAAACAGAACCTTGTTTTTACTCTAACGCATTGCAGAAAACACAGTTGAGCAACCACTTCCTAAGGAGCTCCTACCCGCACTCTGCACCAAAACTGGGGAGTAAAAGAGCACAAGCTTTGGGGTTAGCATAACTCTGTGAGCAATTACACACATATGAACCATCTAGAGGAAAACAAGAAAATATTTTTCATCACCATCTCTTTTCGTCATGCCTGGAGTCACTTAGAGCAGCAGCAAGTGCCAGGATTCAAACCAAACAAACCTCCCCCATCTGTCTGCACTGTCTACATGAGACAGCCCTGCCTGTTCCTGCCATTCCTGCTTCCCAAACCCACCTATTCCCCCTTGATGAACCACAAGGCCACAGGGCTTGGCACCAGTGCAGTGGCAGCTTTGTCATTCATGGTAAACGGTGAGGAAGGTTCTGAGTACTGAAGCCCCAGAATGAGTATTTACAGCCTGACCTGGAATCTAAAATGTCCAATAATATATTTAAAAGCTGAGTAGCAACTTGGAAAAACATGTAGGCTTAAGGTGTCTACTTGAAATTGATCACTTCTACTAAAAACTAGGGTATGTGTGGCAGAAAAGGTTGAAGCAACCCCTTCATCTGCAGTTACACAAATTTTTGCTTTTCCACCAAGTTTCCTCAGAATAAATTGAAAGCAATCAAACACCACAGAAAAACACATGGAAATTATCATTATGGCACAAAAACAAAAGCAGAAAAGCTTTTATGTGCCTCCTTTTAACAAAAGAAAGTCCGCTTGACTGACTTGAGCCCACGCCCCGAGGCAGGGGCTTGGTTTGGTTTTGTTTCTGTTTGTTTCACGGTTTCCCTGTTTATTCAGCTTCTTCCCTCTCCCGGTGGCAGCCAGGGCAGCAGGGCAGGAAGCTCCATCCAAGACCAACAAGCAGCCCTTGATCGTGACAGTCACTCCATGCTGCTCTTTGAAACACAGATAGCCGCTGTCCTTGTGAACCTGGAAAAAGCTTCAAGTGTCCTCTAAAAGAAAAGGCAGCAAAACACCGCAGAGCTTCCTTGAAAAGAATTCCTGTTTGACCCCAAGTGTGACATTAAGCTCAAAGAAGGTGGTGGAGGTGAAGAGGGAAAAGCCAACAGGTTACACAGTCAAAGCTTAATGTAGCTGAAATGCCACTCACATGGTGGTTAAAAAACTACCAGTGTGAGCTGGAAGAGGATCCTTTGCTTCTTCCCTGGAGGCTGCAGACATTTCCCAGAGATGTTGGTACAGATACCAAATGCTTGGGAAGCATCTGGCTTCTCTGCCCACAGACAGATGCACTTGGGTGGTGTTTCAGATAATACATCCTACAATGAACTTTAACTTCAGTGACACCAATTCCATCAGGTTCAAGCCTTACACAGGCAGTGGACTGACTGAGGGATCAGGGCTGAAGGAAGAGTAACATAAACCTTTTAAATACATTTTTTAGCAGAAAACCTGGATACTAAACGTCTTTTGCTCATTTTGACATCCACAGCAGTGCTCTTCTTTGCTCTGCTTCCTTTGGGAATGGTGTGCTTGCATTAAAATATAATTCTCACTCTCCTAATCTCAGGTACACCCAGCCAGCAAAAATGCAGTGTGCTTTTCCATCACAGTTCTGCCCCAACAGTACACTTTTCTTTATAGTAGGAGCTGAAACACAAGTTTCACCAAAGACAGACTACCATCAAAGTACTTGGTAAAAGAAGTCTCCAAGAAAAGGTTTTTCTCAGGAACGTGGATTTTTAATCTAAGCAGGTGTTGTATCAAAGAATACCATGTCAATGACTGACATGAAATACCTGATATGCTTCTAAAAGAACCTTGAATGATAAAGTCTAAAGAAGCTGACCAGTTAATAGGCAGCATCTGCAATGCTGACTGCAAAACCAGAACACTAAGCCTTTGACAAGCTATTTCTTCACTGCTTAAAAAACAAAAAAAAAAAACACCACAACAGCTTCACACTCAGCTTCTTTCATAACACAGGTTCCAGCAACAAAATAATCTTATGTATTTCTTTTTTTCATATCAGCAAGAACATCAGGTCATATATTCCCCTTTGGTCTACTCACAGGAGAATATGATTCCCATACAACAGGGTCTGAGTTTTCTGTCAGAATTTTACAGACCACAAAGTTCTCTGTGCAGATAAACTATGCTAATCCTGTATGCACATACCCTCCCCAGCACACACAGGTGAACAACAAACCTGCCTGGATTACAAGTGATGAGAAACCTTCTGGATCCTGCAATACTTTTTAACAAGCATTTCACAGAAAGCAGCAGCAACAGTAGTGCTAAGTTTAAGTTCAATAATATCTACAGGAAGATACAAGCTTAGTCTAAGTCTACCCCATGGAGTTGAAAAATAGGTCCTCAGACTTGCATGCCTCCTTGCAAGGGAACCACAGAAAACTGGAAAAGTTATTCTAAGTATTTCATTCATTATTACAATCACAGCATCTCTCAGATTCTTTCAGCCTAGGTAAGACATTCTTGTATCAGCTGGACTGATTTTTGTACTGATCTGAACTTCCTCCTTTTCACAGCTGTTAGGAACAGCCCACCCACTACCCAGGTCTTGGCAGTAAGGTTCTTCCAGATGCCTCAGGACAGAGAAAGAAGAAGGCTGGTAGGAAAACACTCCTGGAAAAGCAGGAGTGAAAGAGGCTGTGAATAACTAATACCTGCCTACCCACTGAAGCACACTAATTATAGAGAATAATTGAACAACTGCTTTCCTTACGCAGGGAGGTGCAGATAAGAGGCATGGGCCTTCTCATACCTCAGATGGGAGTTTAAAGTGCTCTCAGCTGGCAGCAATGCACAGAAAAAAGTCACCGGCTGTGACAATTAACAGCTTCATTTTAAGTCTCTTTTGTTCAAGTAACTCTTCCACTCAGACATATTACATGAAACAGCCCTTCCTCAACTAAACAGATTTATTCAAGGCACACAGCTACAACCTGAATGTAAAACCCACAAAGCCCTTGATGTTGGGAAGCAGCCACACTGTGTTTTAATGCTGTGGAGTTAAAGGTGTAAAGTGGACCAGGGGTCCGGTGTCCTCCTAAAACCCCGGCAATACTTCACTGTATCCACTCATTCCATTTAAAACCAGGTTCTCAGGGAAACTCAGAAACAAAGCCATGCAGCAGCCTGCAGAGGAAATGGAGAGATGTCTACAAAATGAGTTGCTTCAGGACACGCACAGACATGTGAAAAATGACCTAGAACTTAGGGTAAGCAGCAAATCCTTAAATGAGATGTAAAGTAAGGTATGGATAGATTTCATTTAAGTAGTTGTTTACTAGCAACATTCCAGGAAAAATGTACTTCAATTAACAGACCTATGGTGATTTTATCTACAGTCTGTCCACTCAGTGTTCCTTGGAACTGGATGCATGGTGGGAATTGAATCTCTTTGTGGGAACAGGTGTGAGCATCTGCTGGAGCTGTGTGCAGTTCTGCATTACCTCTGTTCCAAGCACAACACAACCTTCATTAAAACCTCTCTTCATTAAAACATCTCAGTTGTGAGATTTTTGTGCCACTTGCTGTCTGAATTTGAAAAAAGAAATAACACCTTTTTCTATAATATACTTTACACAGAGGCTAAAAAGGGACTGCTTGCATAACAAGTCTTATGCAATTTCCCAAATAATTTTCTACCTTTGTAGGGGGGGAAGATTATGATGACTTGAATATTTTCAAAGCTGCAGATTTGGGTTTGAAAGCTAAGAGTCCACATGCCATTCAAAATCTTACTGACAATTATTGTTACCACATCAGCACCCAAAGATCCCATCAGGAACAGTCATCCACTGTGTAATAACAAATACACAAAATACAAAATTTACCACCAGAGTATAATCTCTAAAGAAGAGGCTGACACCAGCTAAAGAAAAACAAAACCAAAAAATATCACTGAAGCACAACTTTAACTTTATGAGCCACCTTCAGCCTGGAGTACTTTGCCAGAACAAATACAATAGAGAGTGTCTCATGTGGAAAGCCTAGACTAAGAAAAAAGCCCACTAAAATACCATGCAACTGAATGATCAACATGAAGATGTTTAAAAAACAAAGAGGCTTCACACTGTAAACAAGCAGGTATTTTAAGTCACAAACAATCCAAGTAACTCCGAGAGCAAAAACAGAGAAGCAAAGAATTAAGCCCAAGCAGCAGCACAGAATAAAATAAGAGAGGCAAGGGACTTGTCCAAAAGAAATTCTGACAATGTTTTCACAGGACTGAAAAATCTTTTCTTCTCCTTAACGTTTTTTGCCTTTTTTTTTTTTTTTTTTTTTTTTTTTTGTGATTTGGCCTTTTCTCTCCACTGATGTTTCTCTGGTTTCCACTTAGCCCCCAGTGCACAGGGCTGGCAGTGACATCGACCCTGCTGTGGAACAGGAACAACCAAGCCCTGCTCCAGCTGCTGCTCCAAGCAGGAATCTCAAACCCCAGCCAGGGCACAACTGCAGCCTTGGAGCTGCACTGGGAATATGCTGGAAGTGTCAGTGATCCAGAAAGGAAAAGAAGCTTTAAATTCATTTTCACTGAAAATTGAAGAGGTCCACTGCAAGTTTCAGATCTTGGAGGCCCAGGGGATTTTCAGCAACAGCTTCAGCTGGGTATCAGGGAGCAGAAGAGCAACATCAACCCTGGCAGAGACAGCACCCATCCCTCCAGAAACTACAGACATTAAATGACATGTTCACAACTGAGCTAATCAGTCTCATTCCAAACAGAAGCTGCATTTATCATCGCAGAACAGCAGACTTTTTTCTTAATTATCCAAGGTCAGTGGCAGTGAATATTGAGCAAACTGACTTGGGGAAGCAATATAGATAGAAACCAGGAGAGCAAGCAACCTTACATTTGAATAGCAATAGTATCCCATTTTAAAATAAAGTAGCTCTTTTTAGAGAGGACATTTACTTTCTAATTAATCACCAGTCAATCACCAACCAACCAATCACATTTGATAAGGTACCTTTTGAAAAACAGAAATACTATTTTCTGTACCAGAAAAATTCTGCCTTTTCCACACAATCACATAAGTTGGAATAGATCTTTAAGATAGAGTCCAATCCTGCAGAGCCAGGTCCACCACTAAACCATGTCTCCAAACACCACACCTACACATCAGCCAAGAGAAAAAAACATTTTTAGATGTTGGAGGGCAAAGGTTTAAGACAACTGAAGTGTTCTGCAGTCTGCTCAAGCAAGAAAATTACATTAATTTTTATCACATTCACCCAGAATTACAATTTTGATCACCATCTCTGTGTGCATAAGATATTCACAGACATTAATGTAAAAAACTTGAAAGCATTACATATCCAATCCCTACAAGACAGGAGGTCTGAGGTGCACAGACTCACCTGCTGCCTTGCTGAAATACAGCTTTGCCTGACAGGTTTGAGCTTGTCACAAGCAGAAATTACTCTAGAAGGCTCAATAGCCATTTCAGCTCCCCTAAAAACACAAGTGGTTAAGGGCTGACAGGTACTGCATAGCAGAAAGGTATTGCATAATTGCCCTGAAACGTCTATTCAAAAACTCCACAACAGAAATGAGCATTATTCTCAGAAGCTGGGGAGGTTTTCATGTGGCATTCATAATTACACAGCAGCCAAAGATTTCTGCAAACACAGAAGCAAAGAATAGTTCCAACAAGCCTAACATGAGCAATGTTCTTGTGTTGACCAGGGCCTGATGAGGAGGACATCAGAGAAAAGGAAGGGGAAAGGTGCAGAAAGATTCCTCCACAAGTCTTGTGAGGGAACTGACACACCAGCAACAAACCTGCCCTGACCATAATGGTCCTGGGACAAAAAGCATCACCCTTTAACAGTGCAGGGATTGCATGGGGCTGTGTTCTTTCCAAGTTACATCCTGGCTTCCTAAGCTTGTTGGGTACATTATATAACTATTAATTACACCACTGTTCGGCGTGCTTTTAACTGCAATGATTCAAACTGCTTCCAGGAGCTCGCTAATCCAAAGTACAATCCTCTTGACAGCAACTGACAGATTCAGAATATTCAGTTCTAGCTGAAAGGAAGACAAATCAAACCCCTCATCTGTCTGCTGCAAAAAGAGCCAATATTCCTGCTGACCAGACCCACAGCTCCGTCAGGGGCTGGGACATCCTGTCCACAGGGCAGCTCTGGGCAGCAGCCACAGATTTCTTCCCAATGGCCACCTTCAAATTTATAGTGAAAAGAGAAAATTGAGTCTGGTTTGCATTTCCCCAGAGGCACTGAAAGGTTTCAGCCATCAGCTCCTGGACCCAGCAGACACCCTCCTTGGGCACGGGCTCTGCCCTTCCCAGCCACTCTGCCAGCTGGGACCTTCCCTGCAGGCTCCAACACAATTCTACATGCATTATTTATCCCTCCTGCTAAGTCATGCAGTGGGATAATTACTTAACTATTGTAATGATATTTTGCAATGGCTGTACTGTTATACTGATTTTCATGAACTTGCTTTTGCTGCATGTTTTGAGAAAAGAGCATATTTTTCTGGAGTATAAAAAAGCCCAAGTCTGATTCATTTTAAGCCTAAGAGATGGATGTCAAAAGTGAATTTTTAGAATTAACAATGTATTCTTAATTAAAACAATGTTAGTATATTACTTGATTTCTGATGTATCTGCTAACAACCACAGAAGACATGTTTATTCATTAATCTAATGAAATTTGAAAATAGTTATTAACAATTTGTACATGTTAATGACAAAGTTTTCCCTTCTAATAGAATGATGTTTTCCTTTTAAAACTCTTCAGTTAGCATAATTACAGAACATCTGAAAGCTGAGAGACTGGCAACATTTTTATTAACAAACTTAAACTCAAGTCAAGACACATTTGCATGTCTTGCTTACCACCACATTAAACTTTACTGGGACAAATGCTCATCTTCAGACTCAGAGAACTGTAAAACACTGTTTAGAATCAGTTTTTTCTATATACTCAACATGATGTAAGATACACAGCAGAGCAATTAAACAATTATTTATGTCTCCCTACCCCCAGGATGCTCTTCAGGCTATGCATGATTCAAGGTGTACTCTCAGCAGTTAACAGCATTTCAAAAAATTCAACAGTCCCAGCAGTTCAGAACTGGCTGGAAAACTTTTTCTGCCTGGAGCCAGCAATTCTTCCAGGAGGAACTTCACTTTAAAAGCTGTTAATAATAATACCTTGAACTGGCACAAGCGGGGAAAGCAGCAAGTCACGATAATCGACCTGTCTTACCCACTAATAATCTGCTGGCTATACAAGCAAAGACATGGATACAACTCCAGGGAGAAGGAATGTAATCTTTTTGATACAAGTGAACACATAGATGAGGCTCGTTGAAAACTGTAGTTCTGCAAAATTTGCTGAATCTCTTGGGTTTTTCTGGCTATTTTGTTCTATTCTGCTTGAAAACAAGAAAATGTTTGGTCACAGAGGTGCTCTCTTTAAAAAAAAAAAAAATAAACCCCAAACCAAACAGAAAATAACCAGATCCAGAATTGTAGCAGTCTCAGGCCCTGTTCAGACTTTAGAGGCTCCAGGAAGACCAACAGCAAAGAGTAGTCTGAGGAGTGCTCTGCTTACATGGACACAGAAAATGCTATTTCCTGAAGTCTTTGTTTAGGGCTTTATTCAACACATTTCTCAAATCTTTTTTATCTATTAAAAACATCTACTTGAACAAACAGTCTTGGGAAAAAAGCAAGATCACAAAAGACAACCATGTTGTTTCATCTCAACTTATTCCTTTTCTTCTCAGTGCAATCAATCCCAGAGGCCTGATCCAGCCCTTGCAGCTGACAGCAAAGTGCTGCGCTGACTTCTGCAGCCTCTGGACATGACTCAAAAAATCAATGCAAGGAGCAAAAGGTCACATTCTCCCCAAGCATCAACTACCTGTTGAACCAAGACAGACTTGCAGATGCCAGCACACTCGGAAATCAAGTGACCAACTGTTATTAAATTTATTTCTAAGCACAATGTCTGTATTCCCACACCCGTGACTAAATAAACCTGCTCCTCACACTACACCTTTGTGGGGGGAAAAAAAAAAAACCACTCATGCTTGTGACAGCTTTTATAAACAAGTAAGTGCAATACACAGCTGTACAACTTGAGAGTTTTGAGTTCAGAGTGCCAGTGGGAAAGTTAGTCTCGCTTAAAACTCAAAAAAAAAAGGGCAAGACAGGAAAAACTAGAGAGATGGAAATAAAACCAAACTACTGCTCAGTGCTATCCTTCACTGTCCCTGCATATTAGGGAAAACCCTGAGAACTATAACAGGTACATTATTACAGATCTTTTTCCATTACTTGCTTGACATGCTGGGCCACTGGCAGCACGAATGCCTCTTTCAGGCACAAGAATTGAGACTGTCCTCATGTTTTACATCTTTTTAAGTGCACAGGCTGAACATGAAGGTGTGATCTCCCATGCACTCACAGAGTAGGTATGCAGCACACGGGCATGATATCCTACCCATGCTCTGTTTGTCATTGATTTTCCTATCAATTTGTTAACTTGTAATTGGAAAAAAATTCATCCCCTTCACAGAGACAGAACAGTTTTTCCCCAGCCAGAAAGTTTCACTGCTGCTTTTTTGAATGCTGATTCAGGTGTCTCAGCCCAGCAGTGTAAATTCCTTGTACATTCCCAGCTGATGGAAGCCAGGAACCTCAAGGAACCCTTCAGAGGTTTACAGCTCTGAATGCAAATGTGTGGTCCCAGCTGGCAGAGGTGCTGCCACACTGTCACTGTCAATAAGTCATCTAATGAAGCTCAAAATTTCAGTTTGAGCTCTGCTATTCCAGCCAGTCCCTGTGGACAGCCCCACAGTCCCATGGATGCTAACAAAGCTTGTCTCAGATGCATCAGATCTTCCTGACCTCAGAAGTTAAGCAACTTACAACTAACTTGACTCACATCCGGCAATAAGCACTCCTAATTAATGACTCTTAATTGCTGCCAGAGCCCTGTATTCCCATACCCATGACAAAGCATGCTCTGGTAACCCCTATGTAAAATTGCACAACTCTGACAACCCCATGCCTTTAGTACCACACAGCTGAGCCATTCCTCTTCGGGAGCAAACACATCACTGTACCCGAGAGAAAAGAAGTGTACAAAAAGTACCCACCACACCATTCCAGCAGCTCAACATCACTTGTTTTCTGATTGCCCTTCCTCTTTTTTTTAACCGTTATCTATACAGTTCAGAGAAAGGAAGATAAATACTGTTTGTTCTAAGTTGGATTTCACATGCAGATTTTGAGAAGACATTTCAGAACCTAAAGTGCTTCCCAAAAATGAACTTTATGTCCTACAGTCTGTATGTGGACTTCATAGTGCATTTACTGTACAGACAGGTAGATGTATGCAGGTGAGTGACCTAAATGTCCAGAGTCACAGCAAGTTAAAGCTTCTTTCCCCCCCCAGAAAAAGTCATGTCCAAGCTGCCAGGCCCCTGCTCACAGTGCTGGAGGGTACAGAAACACCCACCAGCCACTCAGAACAACCCTGTCCTCCCAACATTTCCAGCTTCTGCGTGTGCCCTGTTGGAACTGACCGTCTCTGGACACAGATTCTGCTTACACGAGCTTTGCAGCCTTGTATCCCACAAGAGGAGCACTCCTGCCCACCTTGAGGGAAATCCAAGCTTGCTCCTGATGGGATCATTGCTGTGGCTCCCAAGAGCCCAGAAAGGAGCAAAGCAGCCATGGAAGAAGAGCAGTTTGCAGGTTAACTCACCCTCCCTGGGCAGCCCAGGTGTCCCTGGACAAGCCACCCTCCCTCACTGCCTCATGCTTTGCCTTTTGCTCTGACAGAAACCCAGTGCCACCAGACTGCTGCAGTAACTTCTGCAACCCTTTCAACACTTCTCCTCCAATTAAAACCCACTGCTTTTCAAATCAGCTGCCTGTCTCTTCTCCACTAGTCAAGCTACCTGTGTGTAAAACCAGAATAATTCAGCGTTTTTATGGGCAGCATTTTTACATGATGCAGGTTTACAAATTGCTAAGATCATGCTGAATCATGAACATTTCCTAAAGCTTATTAAATATTTCTGTTAAATTGATCCACACCTATAGATAACAAATGAAAATGGTTTTATTTCTCTTCAAGGCACCTATAATAAGGCAGCAATGGCAGCAAACAGGCACCAACCAGCTCCCTGGCCCTATTAGCATTACAGAGGAAAGCCTCCCCTTCTGCTGCTAATGATGTGCTCTACCCTGCATCCCCAGGAGACAAATGACTGCACTGGCTGATTGACTCCATCACAGGGCCATCATCCATCAATGTATTGCCTCTCTTATTGAAATCTCATCTCAGGAAGAGAAAGTGCTCTGTGCCACTTCCGAAAAAAACAGTGAAAGCACTTTCAGAATAAGAGCTCCAAGATGTGTAAAGAGAGCCAAATATTTCAGCAGGGACACACATTTCCAGCAACCTGAACAGATCAGCATGCTTTGTCCACCCAGGAAAAGTAAGATTTATGTCCTTCTAAACTAGAGCTTTTGAATTAAACAAAGGAATGAAACACGTACCATAGACATAAATTTCTTGATCAAATTATAATACAGTGAATATAATCATACAGATTAAAAATGGCATCCTGAGGATATTTAGCTAGCTGACTTCCTAAAGGGTGAATTCCAGCATCTCTTACACAGGCTGAAATCACATTAACATCATACAAGCCCCACTGTCACCCCACTGTCACAAACAGAAGTGAAAGAAAATAAAAATCCTTCCATTAATTTATTTACTACATAGATAACAACAACAAGAAAAAAAAACAGCAATTCTATTATTTTAATAAATACCCCTATAATTTATAAAACATTGCACATATGAGAATGGGGTGCAGGGAGTAACCCACACTCTCCACTCATTGGGGGCAGTTTTCTGATCAACTTTACACCACTGAAGCCACCAAATCCCAGGAATTCTGCATCCTCTGTCCACCTCCCCAAATCGACCACATGAAGCTGCACATGAATTACCCAGACACAGTTCCACGTGCACGAAAATAATTTAGTTCAGATAAAATATTTTAGATTATGATCAGTCTCACTTCTGTCTACTCAAAAATATAAATCTGAAGAAGACAGCTTTATCTCAGGCAAGATATTTCGTCTCACTTAGCACCTCTGCATGTTACAAACAATTCATTATAACTCTGAAATCCCCATAAACAATCTGCTCGAGAAAACATGTCTAAACATTTATTCCTTGTTTAGCCCTAAACAAAATCCAAAACTGACTTGTTTTGCTTCCATTTTATTTAAAGACAACCAATCTGGTAAGATCCTAAAACTAAAATTTTTGGAACTTCTGAACAGAGAATTATAGAATGGGTTTGAATGGGATTCTAAAAATCACCTTGTTCCAACCACTCTGCCATGGGCACCTTCCACTATCCCAGCGAGCTCCAAGCCCTGTCCAGCCTGGTCTGGAACAGTTCCAGGGATGGGGCAGCCACAGCTTCTCTGGGCAACCTGTACAGGGCCTCACCACCCTCACTATGAAGAGCTTCTTCTTGCTCTCTGTCCAGTTTGAAGGCATTCCCCTTGTCCTGTCCTTCACACACTTGCAAAAATTCCCTCTCCAAGGTTTTAGTACCTTTATCCTTGTGGCATAAGGGTGTGCTCCACAACCCCCAGCCAGTGTCTCAGGAAAGACCACATACAGTTCAAATCAGGTCTCCTGGTTTCATGGATCCCTGTTTTAGATCCCTACAAGCCCTTTTCCTTGTGAATTTCCAGTATTATTTAACAGAAGATTGGCTGCGGGTGTACTTTGAACTTTCAGAAACACAGAGAGAACTTCAGGAATAAAATATTATCAAAGCCACACCCAGTTTTAAGCAGTTAATTTTGGGAGAACTTGAGATTCACATGATTTGGAATACAATGAGTTACTGAAAAGTCAAACAAAACCCAGTGGGCCAGCAAAAAGAAGTGATGCTTTTCTCTCTCACTTATATTTGAGCCAGTCAGAATTACTACCTTTCCCATGTTTAACAGGCGGTGATTTTGCTGGTGCACCAATTAGCACTCTGCTACAAAGAACATGCTCCTAATTAATAGCTGGTTTATGGGAAGAGCAATGTTAAGGATCTGGTTGTACCTCCAGATGCACCAAAAAGTGCAAAAGGAGCTCTGCTTGATGTAAAGAAAATCTGTCTGCACAAAGAGACAATCAATGTATTTAGCATATGTCAGCTGTAAAAGGAACTTACATAAACGTAATGGAGGCATTTCCACATTATTTCTGTTGTATCCTGTAATCCTGGACATCTGCTTAGGGTAGCATGGATGGGCTACTCAGTGTTCCTGGTCTGCTTTTTTTGCTGTGCCCTTAACATAAAGTGGCAATAAGGGAAATCTGCCCTCGCCTGTCTGAAACAACTTTAAATAAACATTCATAAACCCTCCTGTAGGACCCCTTCCCTCTGGAAATGGCCAAATTTCTCCTTTTACCTTGTGAAGAAATAGCCCAGTGCAAAGAGACAAAGTACAGCTGCAAGACACAGCCACAGAGACAGTTTGTATGAATCCTATTTCAGGTCAGAGCTATGCATTACAAAACTCCAGCACACCTTGCAAGTGACCTACATTGCAGGATTGGAACCCACTAACCTACAGAACCACCTGAAATCCCACAAAATAGGTCAGTGGGTTTCCTCCAAAGAAGAATTCCCCAGACAAGGAGGGATGCACATGAAATAAAGGACAAGCAGAGCACACGCTTTGCCTGATGCAGGAGCCGTGTGTGTCACTCTGCTGCCATATTCCTGCAGACAGCAGGACTCCCCAGAAGTGCTGTGAACTTGTGTTCCTCACCAAGAGACCCCGGAAGGACCTGTCTGTTTGTTCAAGAACAATGGAGCAGGAAGAAAAGGAGCAGTGCCATAGCAAGGAACAGTAAGCCTCCCAATAATGCAAAGCAGCTGGAGTATGAGCGACACCCAATTCAAGATGAGCAGTCAGCTCGCCTGGAGTTATGGCAGGGGTGTCCAAATTACAGCACAAAAGCCAGGTGCAGCTAGCCAAAACAATCCATCCAGCCCACAGCACACTTCTTGACTCCTTTCACCCCTC
Organism: Chloebia gouldiae; assembly: GCA_003676055.1. NCBI lineage: Eukaryota > Metazoa > Chordata > Aves > Passeriformes > Passeridae > Chloebia > Chloebia gouldiae. The sequence goes on along the minus strand of QUSF01000031.1, from coordinate 3,047,918 downwards.
ATGAGGGTCTTGGCTCTCACACATTTTCTTCAGGGACCTAAAAATTCAGCCAAAACAGAGTCCCAGAATGCTGCATGCTGCTGGGTAATGCCAACACTGAGCACACGACACTCAGCCAGGATGCCACAGGGAACCACACTTTGCATCCACCACCTCCCTTCTCTCAGCTATCACCCCGGGCAATATTGCACACTGTCTTATTTCCAGTTCAACCAATTCCTCTTACCAGACAAACCCCACATCAGGGTGCAAACACACCCACCAGCCCTGCAAAGGCAGCAGCAGCTGATGGGAACATGAAACAATCAGGGCAATTAAGAAAGGCATGCAGAGAAAGTTGCTCTGCATTCCTCTGCCTACCAGTTCCCCACAAGGACCTGTTGGGAGCCAGGGGTCAGCATCCCAGTGGACACCACGTCTGTTCACAGCAATAAAAGAGAGCTGCATGCCCTCTCCTCCTACACACACATACACACTTTGATTTAGATTGCCATCTCCCAGAAAAGCAGCCTATGGAGGAAAGGAAAAATTAATAATATCCACACTAAATATTATCAGTGATGTATTAACACACTCAGTGTTGCAGTTTATCTGTTAGATCTTCAGAGAGTCTCCACAAGAAATCAGAGATTAAACCCTACCACCCACAATTAATCTAAACGTACTCTACATAAATATTATCAACACCCCTTTTCCATGCTGAAGATTATTTATTTTAACCAAAAGATCTTTTTATTCTAATTTAAAAAAAAAAGGAAAACCACCAGGTATAGCTATTGTTACTTAGTAGGACATTCAGACAAAAAGTGGTAGAAGAAAAGTGAGTCACAAGAACCACCATACTCCCTACTGAATTAGCCACCCACAGTTTCTCAGGTACCCAAATGTGACAACCATAGCAAAGGGGTATTGCCTTGGTGCTGCACATCAACACTGAGGATTCTCCCTGCTGAGAATGATTTCCCAGAGGTGCTGAGATCTAAGAGAAATCCCGGGGTGATGGTAATGAGATCATTAATCAGAGCCAAACACCGCAAAGAGCAAATCAGGACACAACTCTCACTTCTTTCAAACAGCCAAAGTACACGACACAGATCTTATGCCAGGGTTATGCTTGCACCAGGCTGACAGATAATAGCTGATCTGAAGCTGAACAGCTTCATCTGCTCAGTTGAAGACTCACAGACTAACTCCAAGCTGGTTTAAAAACTAAGTGTAGCATGAATCTGTACCAGAAGTCAGTTCATAATGGATCAATACTCCGAGCCATGTGGCTGAGACACATGTGGTTCTGCAATACAAGTCACAGATTCAAACTTGGTGTGTTGTCAAACCACAGCCCCAGAATTCAGGGTTTGCTGTGAACCATCAGCATTGTCTGCTTGTCAGATGGTGTTTGCTCCTGCCCTTGGCTCCTCTGCCCTGCTGGGTTTGCCAGACCTAGCAGCAGCACTCCCCAAATCCACAAAGTAACAGCCACTTACTTTAGGCAGTGCTGGTGAATAAGGGATGAGACAAAAAGGATCTCAAGAACTCCTGGCACATGTGCAAACATTTTGCAAGCAGGTATTGTGCATTCCAGCACTCAGCAGTACCAAGGCGGAGTTACACTGCACCCTCCCCTACCCCAAGAGCAGTCCCTGAGGGGACACATCCTCAGGATGTGGATGCTCCAGTAGAACACTGCCACAGCTCCAGGCTGGTACAGCCCATGCCTCACTCCTCCTAATCCAACAGCCATTTAAATTCAGCAACCAACAGGAAAAACAGGGATGCTTTAACAATAGATTCAAACAGCCAAACAGTAAAACAAATATTCCGAGTAAAAGCACCAACACTGCTTCCACAACAGCTTTTTTTAGACAAGTTGCATATTCCATTTTTATAGAAATCAAGCCACTTAAAGGCCAGCTATGATGCTAAATAAAGCCCACCTTTATGCAAGTGAAAGCTAACTAACTTGAGAGAACCATATTAAACCACTTGGCTTCCAACCTACACCACAGCTACACATCACTTCAAGAGTTTTCAGAGCAGTCCTGCAAACACATGGCAAATAAGCAGGGCACATATTATTTGTATGAAGGTCAGGATCATAAGCCTGATTCCTCATTCCAGGAATAGCAGGACTATCTGGTGCCTATTCTGGTCAGCCCAGCATGGGTGAAGAAGAGAGTATTTTTCCATGGTGGCATGGACAGGAGTTTGCATCCTTGAAGGTGGTAGTTCAGATCCTGCAAACATGAAAATTTTCTGCAGAACTAAAGGGAAACAAAGGCCAGTATCTGAGACATCTGTTCCATACAACAGAATTCAGTTTATAAACAGTTTTAGCTCGGTCTCCCCTCAAAAATAAGGATGGCAAAAAGGTGAAGCACTACTGCCATCAGTCCTTGGGCACTCTACAGTGAAGTGTACATTCACATCACTTGATGCAAACTCCAAACCTTGCATTTCAAGCATAAAGGTATTAGCAAGAAATAAAACAGAAATTCTTGCTCAATTGATACTTGCAGAGGACACACTTATTTCAACTCAATTTTGTAGTAAAAGCTCCAATTGTTTTGTTAATTTGTATATCAGACATCCATTTGTTGCTTTCACATTTTCCACTGACTTTAAGGGCACTTCTCTGTACTCAAGGCATATTCATAAGAGGATGTGGAGTTTGGAAAATAAAAGCATTCATCCCAAATTTAGAGAAAAATTAACATCAGAGAAGCTCTACCACATTGCACCACTTGCCCATTCATCCAAAAAGACAGTTCCAAAAACCAGTTTCCCTGAAATCATAAGGAGGGAAGCAAATATTCACCTTCACAATGAAGTCTGAAAACAATCCCATGTAGAAACACTTACAGCCCTGCCTGGGAGGAGAGAGGAAGTTACAAGAGGTGTACAGGAACACAATATATGTAAACTATCAGAGAACCAAAGAAGAGGAGCAAGAATGCCATTAAATAAAAACAAATAGAGAGTCATCACCTACCCTCAAGTAGGAACTCACAGGAAATATGAGGCCAAATCCTGCCCTCACATTCTTAGGAAATCCAAAGTAAACTCTCCTTCCATGTTTGAAGAAGTAATTGAAATTGGAAAGGAACATGTTTCTTTGGAGCAAACTTCCTGACTGAAGTTTCAATTCCAGTCTTCTCCTGAGTGCAGGAGCTGGTGCTGCTGCACCAGAGCAAACCACAAGAAGAGCCACAGGACACAAGTGAAAGTGGTGAGCAGCACCAGTTCCCTGTGCTCTGACACCAATAAAAACCTCCAGGAAAGGAATAAGGCACTGTAAGCCCCAGCAAACAGCTCCCCACTGCTCACTCTGCAGCCAGCTAAATCATCATCTCACCCAGCTGAGCTCTGTGTTGAACAGAGCTGGTGTCTTTACCATCATCCTCACAGAAGGAAAACAGTAAAAAACCCCATCATACTTGCCTAAATAGAAAGTAGTAAAAGTTTAACTATAAAATAGCAAGAATCCAGGTGAGAAAAGGAAGTTAGTGATATACTGTAACAAAGCCAGTATTCAACTGCTACAGGTTTAATATAATCTTTCCACAACAATTCTTCAGAGATGGATTTGACCTAATTTTTATTTAAAAGTGCACCTGAAATATTTATAAACAGCTCCTTGAAAAAAACAGTCGAGTGCAATTTAACTGTTTAGCTTCTACAGTGATCTTGACTTGGCAGGTCAGCTCTAAAACTCACTGTTGTTTGAAGCTCCTTTTACAAGATCCTAGGGAAAGGAGATAGTTGGATCTGAGAAGATAAAACTTCTAACTGCTGCCAGCCACCCCTCCCACACACCAACAGATTATATTGAGTTTGAAAAAATATACACACGGTGAGAATCAGGGCCTCACCAGTTCTTAAATAAGAGAATATTTATCAGCCAAAGTAAATTCCACAACAAATAACTGGCTTCACAGTGGAGGGAGGGGGGAAGTAGGTCATACCAGATCTTAAAAAAATCCCTGGGCATGCTGTGATTGCACACAATAATTTGATGAAAAACAGTTGCCTCACCATGTCTTTCACTACTTGGTTGAGTTTTTTTGTTAAAGTGAGTTTGATAAATTTCCATAAGTGTTACTGAAGTAAGTCACAATGAAGCAAGGCAGTTTTAACTGTGGAAAAGCGTCATCAACTTGTCAAATTGTAACTTAAAAGTCAAGCTCATCAGACACCTTATATTTCAAGTAATAAATTATCAATCATAACTCATTAAATATCTTTACATCAGTCATTTATTTTAAAAATTCTGAGTAATTTCCCAGCATTGACTCGTACATCACGTACTATAAAATTCAAAGTAACACCACAAATAGCTCTGACCTCCCAGAACTTCCCAACACACAATGCTCTCTCACAACACTCAATCACTCCTGCTTTCTGTTATATTTATTCATAAATTATACAAATATGCAAGAAGAGATGATGGGCCATTGAATATTTTAAATACTTTCTCAAATTCTACAAACAAAAGCCATTTTAAAAGCAGCAAAAATGAATAGAAAGCTGATGAATTAAATGAATTAAAATTAGAAGCCATTCATAAGGGTCCATTAAAAGCTAAACAGAATTACAATGTTCTAGACCCGAGGATCACATCTGCAAGTAAGGCTACAGCTCTTAACCTGAAATCATCGACTGCTATTGCTCTTAATGGCCCTTTAAAAGACAAACCATCCTACTACTGCAACAAACAGTTTGAAAATTATCTTTAAAAAAAAATAAAAATGCGAGGGCTTGTGAGAGCAGGCTGCTGCTCTCCAAAGGAACAGCAGCATGGTGGCCAATGAAAATAACAGTGTCTGATACAGGACAGATCCCATCTGGGCTCCTGCATTTCAGCAGGGCTCTGCTCCCAGTGACACCCGGGCACTGGTGTGACACTGGGAGCGTGTGGGGACTGCATGGCCACGCTCCGGAGGAGCAGCTCAGGACCAGGCAGCTCCAGGACCTTCCTACCGGGAACCCGAGGAAGCAGAAACCCATAGGAATCAAATGTGCTGGGAAGGTTCAGCTGCACGACTAAATGAGTCAAGAATCATCTCCAGGTGCATACAGAACACTGCTGTCCCAAAGCTCCACCTTACCCAAAGCTCTAACCACGCTATTTACTGGTTTAGGTTCAACACCTCCGTACATTTTGTAAAAAGCACAGATACTTGTAGCTGACTGCATCACCAAACGCAGAGTGAAGCACTTCAGCGCTGTGTTACTGTAACTCGGAGAGTTTCAATGGCCCGCAAACATGCTCCCCATTAAAAATGTAGGCACTTCACATTGTCTAAAGCACAGTGCGAACAATAACAATCCAACACGCTTTCACCTCCTTTGTCAATCAAGCCAAGACAGCCAAGTCATGCAAACAGCCTGCTGATGAGAGCACCTCAATACACAGCTGCACTCAAGGAAAACGACGCCTCTCACAATGGAAACCTCACAGACTATTTCTTTGGCAGAGCACTGCAATGGGAACTCAAATTTGGAAGGTACAATATGAACAAAATCAGAAATCAACATGGTAGAACAAATCACAAAAATAAAGGAAAGGCAGAGCACCACATGCCTGCTTCAGCATCAACTGACACCGCTAGGACAAACTTTCTAAACACTCGGAGAAATAGCAAGTCTGGGGGCTTTTTTGAGATTAAATTAACTACTGCATGTCAGACTCACCACCTCACAAAGACCTCCACAGTTTCTCAGAGTAAGGCAATCAGAGAGACCTGACAGCTAAAGCTTTCAAAAACCCGCACCATTCCCACACAGAGCACAAAGCCGATTCCTCTCTGATGACAAGTCACCGAGAAATCAGCATCTCAGGGAGAGAGGGTTGTTCTCACGGCATCTTTAGTTTCAGCCGTTTCCTTTCTCGCTCCCTAATCCTAAATCATTCCTGCTCCTGTAGAGAACGCAGGGAAACCTCCACCCAAACCACAAAAAACCATCTGACCCAAAGCATAGTCAGAGCGTTTCTGGCTGGCTGTGCATCTCCAAAAGGTTCTCTGTACACCAGCAACAACAACAACAAAAAAAAGCACAGAACAAAAAAGACTCAGGTTGCTGCCACATCCACGAAACATGTCTTCCAGCTCCAATTAAAAGCTTGAAAGAGAATTTTTAAAATCCACAAGCTTTTGAACAGGGACAGAAGGGACCACATCGGGGGAGAGAGGGGATGCAACCAGCCGATATCCAGGCAACAGCGGAAAAAAATCAACAAGTCGGCGCAGCCCAGCGCGGAGCAGGAGCCGCGTTCAAAGGTGCGGACGTACCTTGTGGAGGTGCCTTTCCTGACATCGCAGATGCTGCATTTGAAGGCTTCGGCGCTGTTCCTGAAGGTGCACACGCTACAATCCCAAAAGCCTTCGTCGGCTGCAGGTTTGGCTTGCCTTTTCGGCCTTGAGGAGGGGGAGGGAGAGGGGAAGCGTGTGTGTGTACGTGTGTGTTTGGGGAGGAGGAGAGAGGCGGCAGGAGGAGGAGAGAGAGAGAAGGAGGAGGAGGAGAGAAAGAAAACACACACATGAGAAACCATGTTACAGAGCCCCGAAACCCAGCGCCTGCTCGCACCGCCGCTCTCCCGCGGGGCCGGGAGCAGCCGACGGACCCCGAGCGGGGCCGGGCCCGGAGAGGTGCGGGGGGCGCCGAGCTCCGCCCCGGCCCCGCCGGGCCGAACCCGCCGGGCCGGGCCGCCCGCGTCCCCCCGCCCGCGGCGGGAGGGTGGGTGGGCGAGTTTGCGGGCTGGGAGGCGCGTTCCCTCCTCCACCTTGTTAAACCTCCCTTTGTCTGGGAGCGGCGAGTGCGCGGAGCGGGGAGTGCGAGCGAGCGGAGCCGCCATGGCTGCGCTCGCACCGCACCAGCCCTGGCACCGGCGGCAGGCTGGGAGACACCGGCACTCCTCCTCCTCCTCCTGCTGCTGCTGCTGCCCTTCCACGCTCCCTCCATCTTAGGAGCCTCCCTCACTCTCTCTCCCCGCCCGCGGCCCCCCCCGCCCCGGCCCCCCGCGTACCTGGCGGGGCGGCGCGGGCTCGCCGCCCCCTCCCCGTTCGCTCCCTCCATCTTAGGCGCCCCTCGCCGCCTCCCCCCGCCGGGGCCGAGCGCACGCCGCCGGCTGCCAGCCAGGGCCTACCCGCCGCCATCCACCTCGGCCGGGGCCGGGGCAGAGGCGGCCGCGCCGCGCTCCCTCCATCTTACCGCCTCTCCCCGCCCGCCCCCGCGCCCCCGCTCACCTGGTCGGGCTCTTCTTGTCGCCCATGACCATGGATCGGGGCCGCCCCTGCCCTGCGCACAAAGAAAGAGGCGAGGGGAGGGAGGGCGGGGGGACGGGGCTGCCTCCGTCCAGCAGGCTCCGGCTGCTGCGCACCCCCGCGCCGCCGATCCTGCCGCTGCCAGGCTCCGCTCCGGACTAGCAGCGCAGCGCAGCCCGGCGCCCTCCCTCCTCCTCCTCCTCCTCCCTCTCTCCCTCCCCGCGCCGCGCCGCTCCGGCGGGCGGAGCTGCTGCCGCGCCGCGGCCAATGGGGGCGGCCCCGCCGCCGGCCCTGCCGGGGAGGGAGCGGGGGGGAGCCGGGAGCGCCCCGGGAGCGCCCCCTGCGCCGCCCCGCCGGCTCCCACCCGCGCCCGCGCGGAGCTCCGCGGGCCGCCCCTCCGCGCCGGGAGGGCTCGGGCTCCGCGCAGCCCGCGGGTGGCCCCTTCCCGTCCCTGCCCCCTCGGAGGGCTCGGAGCCCGCCTGTCACCCGCGGAGCGGGGCTGCCGCGGGCGGGACGGCGGCGCGCGGGGCGCGGCAGGCCCGCTCCGTGAGGGGAAGGGCGGCCGGAGCCGGCTCGCCCGCCCGGTGGCTGCGCTGGGAGCGGCGGGGCAGACGGAGACAGCTCCCGCGGCGTGCCCTGACCTCGGGGACGCGCTGCCGGTGCCCTCGCGCTGCCGCCTCGGTGAGCCGGCTTCAGGCTCGGGGTCGCGGCAGCGGCCCGCCCAGAGGCCGAGGTGTTTCGACAGCGCTGCTTCCAGAAATGTTCCCATCAGTCCCTCAGGGATCTATCGACTCCACCAAGCACGAGCTGTGCTTCTGCGAAACTCCCGAGGTGGCAAAACGTGGCGTTCCTAAAAAGGGGCATTCTCGTTTCGCGAAAAGCATCAGTCCTGCCCTGAGAGCCCCCGCGGCTCCCTGGGGCGGTGGGAGCGCTGGCAGGGCGGGCTGGCATGGTGACATGGCAAGAGCGAGCTCCAGTGTCTTTGCTGAGCCCCTTTCACATGGGGCTGCTTCCTCTGCAGCAGCCAGAGGGGATGGGGGCCGTGAGCAGCTGAGGAAGGATGGCACAAGGGGCGATGAGTGAAGGCAGAAAAGTTGGTACAGCCCCACACGACTTGCAGTGCGGGCATTCTTTCACTGTGCTTTTCACTGTGCTTTCTTTCCCACTTGCTCAGCGGTGACAAAGCCAGGCAAACATCTCCCATCCCATCATGAACAGCAAACTTCATCCCCAGGCAAGGCGCAGGGCAGGCAGGAGGGATGTGGGCTGCACGGGGCTGTACCTGAGAGAGTGGGGAGTGGGGCTGCAGGGAGAGCGTGGAGACAGTCTGAGCGGAGTTAATCCATGGCTGAGTACAAGGCGGAAAAAATAAAATTATTGCTTAAAAGCAAACCAGTGTAAGTGGCTTAAAGAGGATAGGCACCTACATGGCATGAGGTAACATAACCATGTCCTGTGCATTAAAGCTTCAGGAATCTGGACTCACAAGCCACAGAGGGTTTTTCCCTCCACCAATGCCCATTTTAACAGTCAAATCATGCTGACAGAGTCACCTCCTATATTTAAGAGCTTTGTGTAATCCATTTTACCCTACCCAGCCCCCCCCTCATGCCCACCTAGGTAATTTAACCCTTGCTGGCACCTCCACCAAACACTTTAATTTCCAGACAGACTTCCAGCGACTTTTTTCTTCACCACACAAGTTCCTGAACAATACAGCAAGACGCAGACATACTCCAAGGGCAGAGTTAAGGCTGCACAATTATCACATGTAGGAAGTGTCATTTTCCCATTGCATCTGCTGTTTTCCAAACATTTTTGCTCTTTTAGATTATAGCTGTAACATTTGCTTTGGGAATCTGTGTGGGAACAGGAACTCGGCAGTGCTTGTGGGGTCTGGTAAGCAGAGACCTGGTGTGCAATCACTGCCAGACCTTTGTGACAATGGAGAGTGTGGGGACAAGAACAGCACCATTCTTGGGGACAAGGTCAGTGGAGAACGTGAGAATCACAGAAAGGCAGAAAGCACTGGAATTTTGACTTAGGCATGGTCCAACTCCCGTTTTCTACCACAGGTGTTTCCCTTCGCTCCAGTATTGGTGTTAAGCAGAGTGACAGCCACCACAGGCATTAAGTAAGTTTTTGTGGAAACAGCAGGGAGCTGTGGCCCATTTTTAGAAAGCAGTTTATCTCCTCAAAAAGTTTCAGGGTTGCTGTTTTCATAGCAAAAGTTGTTTTCTTTCCAAAAACCTGCTACATCCTTCGTTATCAATTCCCCTGGAAACCTTCCTTCCTTGACAAATAACGTCACGTGTTAAAAACTTGGCAAGCCAAGCACAGCATGACTTCATTCAATCCCATACATCCATCAGGAGGTGATCATTCCCAATTTGTTAAGCACCCTTCAAGCCACAGTTTGGGGTCTTTTCCTTCATGGAGGGTTCTGGAGGAGTGCCATGGCCACTGCTGAGCTGGTCCAGCCAGAGATTTTGGGATGCTGTGTCCTGCAAGCAGCACTTCCCTGCTGCCCTCTCCAGACACCAGCACACCAAGACAGGAACCACTGGCAGAAGCCAGGACTGAAAATACAGTCAAACTAAAGGGCAATTGCCTTGCTGGGGGTATTTCTTTCACACTCTGGTATTGGCACAGTGAGTTATCCTGCCAGCCTCCAAATTCACTGAGGTGGCACAGGTAGCACATCCCTCTGAGCATTTGAGGATTTTTGGTGGAGTTTTGGCTCTCATGTCCTCGCAAGGCAGCTTGGGCAAGTTATTTAACACTTCTTAACTCCAGTAGTCTGAATTTCAAAAGTGTAAGGAATGAATCTTCTAGGCTCCCACATGGCACAAGTTTTCAAACTCATTCCAGCTAAATGGTTTGAACTTCACAGCGATGTTCAGCATGTCCTAAATCCACCTGAAGGAATTCCCACCCTTGCCTCCAGAAGATGCCACATGTGTGTTGTTTGAGAGTACTCTCATCTGTGAGAGGGCCCTATTAACCCACTTCTTCCCACCCTTCCCTCATCACATGGATTTTTAATGACAAAATCCTTGTAAAGAGACACTGGCTGCAGGTGTTTCCAGGGAACAAGAGACACTGCAGTGGGGAAAGCAGGTTCACAGCACAGGCCACAAACCTCTTGGGCCAACCTGGCAGCCACAGCCTATGCTGGGAGGTCCAGAGCAAACTACTTCAGTACATCCTTTATATCTCTTGGGATGAAACAGATGGAGCTTCATTCCCCCTTTGCAGCTCAGCATCCCCCTTACCCCCAGTAGTATCACAGCTACTCCTGCTTCCCTGCTTCAGCCTGAACACAGACAACACTCCAAACTCACAGTGTGGCAGCCCATACCCCTTCCCCAGAACAACTGGCCAGAGATGCTCCAAGATGCACTCCTGGGATAAACACCCTGTTAGCAGCTTATCCAGCACAGTGAGACCTCCAAAACCTGGGGTGCCAAGAACTCAGGGGTAATTCCCTGCCCCTGGACCATCGGTATAAAAGGATTTAAAAATAAATGGGGATGCTGCACCCAGCCAAAGTCACTGTTTTTGCATAAGGTTCAAAGCCAAATATAAATATTAACTTGAGCTTCTCAGCCCCCTTGGTCACTGTGGTAAATACACATTTTTGTAATTTTGCATCAGACATGTGTAATTTCTCAGAAGTAGCTGCTGCCCTGAACAGCCCAAAGTCTAACCACTAGTAAGCAACTTTTCTGTGGATTTAATAAGGAATTTGTTATATAGGAGTTGGAATCAGGCTCAGGACACAGATCTCTCTATTAGTTTGCCCAGACCTAAAAGGATCAGAAGTGATGCTGCCGCTCTCCGGGGCAGGGAAGTTGCGTATCACCACACAATTAGCACTTTTTAGTAGAAGTGGGTAGAAAGGGAAATTAGCAATTGTGGGTAGAAACGGTGAACCAGCTACACAAGAGCGCCTTAACAACCAGCATTCATTTTGCTGTGTCCTCCTGAAGAGGGTTAAATGTGTTTAGCCTCCACAGGTTTCCAGCATGAGGAGAAACCATCCAGAGGTGGAAGAAAAAGAGGCTGTGTGAAAGCCGGCAGACTTCACACAAAGCAGCATAATGTTTGCCATACATAAGAGCATCCTTGGCAAGGCAGGCCTGTGCTCAGAAGCCTGGAAGTCTTCACCACAAAATAAAATACCAAACCAGAAAAGAAGCATTGCCCAGAGGCACTGGTGGCCAGCATACTGCACCCTCTCTTCCTTCAAAGCACAGCATTAACTGCCATGGGGTTCCAGTACCAAAGCCAGAGAGAAGTCAGGAGGAAACTACTCTTGGAAATTTCACCTAGCACTTGACAACATCTTTGAATATATGGCCCAGACCTAGTTCACAAGCTTTTTGGGAAAAGCCATGTACTAGGGATTGTGTAAACACAGAGCTGGCTGATGGATGGCCCTGGTGCAACACAGAGATGTATGCATGCTCCAGCAAAATTTACTAAATTAACAACCATTTTGGCTTAATACAGGGACACTCAGAGGGTTCACTGATAAGTGGGGGTGTGGGGAAACAATAAGCAGAAGTTACCACACAGAGTTCCATTTTCCAGACTTCAGGAATGAGCTGGATGCAAGGTCAGATGGGCTATTTTTAGTTGTGCTGGGAGCACAAGCATAGCAAAGTGGGCAAGGGATGAAGCAAAAAAGAGCTGGAGAGATAACTGTTAGAGGTCCTCATAAAACTGCCTGGGGATGAACATTACTTGATACTTCCTTTAGTGACTCCATTAGGAAAAGGATGGATTGTGCTCATAACCTGAAGATGAGAATGTCACACTGGAAAAAGAGAGCAACTTTGAGAGAGCAAAATGGAAATGGGGTGAAATATGCTGCTACTGACTTTGACGAGCTGGCTGCGTGTAATCAGCCTTTGTCTCCTGGAGCAGAAGCGCATTGGTGTGGCACACAGGAGGGAGAAAACCTGCCTCAGGTGTTTGAGTGCCACTGGTGTGACTTAGCTCCTGGAAAGGCAGGGCTGTCAGAAGTACCAATGAATAGAGACAAGGAAGCATTAAACACCACTGAAGAGTGCACAGGCAAGATCTTGTTGGAATTCTCCAGCTGAAGACAAAAATACATTCAAGCAGGAACAAGCATGGAGAAGAGTTCCTAGGATGGTCAGGGGAATGGAAAACCTGTTTTATGAAAGGAGTCTCTACAAACTCAACTTTCTCAGCCTGGGGAAACAAAGAAGGAGACACGACCACTGTAAAATACACTGGGGAAGGAGGCAGCACATTGCAGCAATGAAAGATCTCTTAGACAAGAATGAAGAGTTCAATTGATCCATGCTGGACATGTGGGATGGAAACTAGACATCTGTTTGTAACCTTCAGAGGAACACGGAACAGAAACAGCTTTGCAGTGGGAGGAGCAGAGGCACTCAATGTAAAGATGGACCTTGATCATTTGCAGAAGGAATCACCTGGCGGAGCAGCTCACAGTCCCTGTGATCCCGCTGAGGTCAGACCCCAGTGCTGTCACCAGAGTCCTGTCTCTCCCTTCTCACCCACCCACACCAAAGAATCTCATCTGGCTTCTTCCCAGCTAACAGATTCTGGTAGATGTTCTCTTAAGGGAAGGGAAGATGTACAGGGAGAAGAAAACTCTTCATCCAGCTTTTGTGCCTAGAAATGGATTTCTCAAACATCCTGGGATCTCTGATTTGCTTCTAAATTTGGTATGTGGGTTTTTTCCTCCCAGAAAACTTAAAACTTCCTGTATTCAGCAAAATAAGGGTATTTTTAAAGTTTTCTTTCTTCTTCTTTTTTTTTTTTTAACTATTTTTAGATAGTCTTTCATAGTTTCTTTGGAAAAAAGTTGTAGAACTGAATTAGCAAGTGATCAAATGCCGACTATCAGGAACTTCAAACAGCAAGCCAAAAACTTTCTATCAGAAACAGCCTGCCGACGAGCAAGGAGAAAAAGGATCTGAAAGATGAGGAGCAATATGCAAGCAGCAGCCAGTGCCAGGAATCTCCAGGGTCTGTAAACCCTTAAAATGCCAGACAGACTGGAATGAAAAACAGCCTGAAAGGTAGAGAAGCATAAAACACTCTGCATGCAACAGCGTTAAATATAAAAGTCGGCTGAGTAGTAAAGAAAGCCAACAAAAACTAGAGGCTCTAGCTAAGCATCCTGCATGCTGTACTCTACAGATAGCAAAGGCTGTGCAATTTAAATCTGTAATCCCTTCCCAAGCAAAGAGGCTTTTGCAACAGCACAATCTGGATGTCACCAGCATATGAATAGGCATCTTGGGACTGATCTAGAGAGCAGAGGTCAAAGTTTAGTGATGTATGTACTTGTCTCCCTAATGGGTCTTATTGATTATTATCCATAGAAACAAGCAACATCTCCAAACCTGCCTCCCCCTTTGGGCTAGATGTTGGCAACCAGGAAAAAGCACCGTGATCTCTTAGGTCCACACTGTTTGTAGAACACTGAAGCCTGTGATAAGGAAACACAAGAATAGTCATTAGATCTGTGTAACATCTGCATAGCAATGATCTGTGGAAGCACAGTATCAAAAAATAACTGCTGATAAAATGTATTAAAAAATATTAGGATGACATGAGCGAGGGAAGCCAACATTGCAATTCAATCATCTAAGAGAATTACGCATTGTGGACGGGGCTGAAAAGTCCCAGTACAGGTAAAGTCAAATTCACAGTTGTCCAACCACAAGTATTTGAGCCAGGCACCTTAAATACTGCAGTGAAATTGTGCTGTGATACAAAGTGGTGATAATCCATTGCTATCTCCACAGCACAAATACCATTTTGTTGAAGCGTCTTCAACAGAAGAGCAAAAATGAGAAAAGCACAGGAGGATGGGACCAAAGGTACCAATGCTGTGTATTCCTACCACAGTGAGCACTGCAGTGGCAGCCAGCCAGCACAGTGGTGTGAGCAAAGCCAGCTCAGGTAGGAACTGGGAACGCCCTCGGGTGGAGGCTAAGCTGATAAATAAGCAAGGTAAGGGTGATTATCAGACCTCCTCAAACTTCCTGAGTTTGCAAGGTAGAGCCAGAGAAAGCAGGCTCACTCTGGAGACTTTTGTACTCCTGCTTCTAGCTGCTGCCAGAAACTGGAAGTGAGGAAAAAGTAGGGGGAAAAAAACCCAATCAGCTTTGTCTACAGTATTTCAGAATCTCAGAAGCCATCCCACTTGGGTTCAAGTTCAGGAACCAGCTCAGGTAGCAGAGAGCTCCTGGCTCTCTATGGAGATGTTTGTCCACCTCCATCAGCAAACACAAGGTCACTAAGGCTGGTCCTGCTGATGTGCAGCCTGAGATCTGGCTGTCTGCTCTGGCCAGCCTCATGCTCTCCCATCTCCATTTTGCAGGCTAAAAAGGGGCAGAGGAGTTTGGCAGGGCTTCCCTGGACAGCCAGAGCCATTTCCCACCAGTGACTCCTGCTCCTGGCTCTGTGGGGTGTGCAGTTTGCTAGCAGGGGTTGCATAAACCTGGTTATCCACCTGCACAGCCTCACTTTGCAAACAATGGGTCTGCACACCTGAAAAAGCAGAGAAGCTTGGGAGTATAAAGCCAAGTATGGACTGTCATGGATACCGAGCCACACAGCACAAACCAGAGCAGCAGTAGCTGTGTTACTCCAGTGGAACTGTAACAACATCCCAGCCCCTGTCAGGAATGTTGTTGTTCAATACACATCTAAGTCACACAACAGCAACAAGCCTGCTGCACCCTCGATTTTCTCCCAGGTACAGCAGATCTGGCTTGCTCTGGGGTGTGTGAAGGCACCAGCTCCAGGCAGCCAGAGATGCTGTGCTCTGTGCAGCTGGCATTGGGATCAGCAGCATCTGGGGGAGTGCAGCTACTCACTGCTCACCAAAACAGCAACAACAAAAAAGCCTCTTTTCTTATAGAGTACAGCTGATTTCCCTTCCTCCCATTCTCTTAACAGATGTCAGAAAAAAGCATGAATGGCTGCAGCTCTGTGCTCAACTCACAGATTTCACACTTGCTGCAGAGCTGGCCTTCTGCTTCTGAACCCAGTTCTGGAAGGTGTTGCTTTTTGAAAAGAAAAATAGAGAGAAAAGGGAAAAAACCCCTTAAACCCTTAATAGTAAACTCCTTCAAAAGAAAACTTGCTTCAAGCCAAATAACATTTGCCAAGTTTCAACTAAATGTGGATTTTCACGACTCTGTAATAAACACCTCAATATGGGGGTTTCAAAATGAGAATGCTGAGACAACTTTGCTCCAAGCAGCTCAAAAAAAAATATATATATATAATACATAACTTGTTTTTTAAAAAGAAAAATCCAACTACCCCAAGGAGACATTTTATGGTGTTTCAGTTACATATAAAAAACCCCAACCAAACACAGAATAAAACAAAATGAAAAGCTGTGGATTTGTGAGTTGCCCATCATTCCAGTCAGGCAGGAACAGGACTCTCCCCAGAACCAGATCATAGATCGGGATGCTGCTGCAGTGGATTAACCTGAGAGCACTACAGGAAGGAAGCATTGCCAGGTGAGAGAAGGGGTTCACTGCAGAAATGCTCTCACAGAACCTGCCTGGACCTTTTACCTCATCCAGACCCCAGGCAGCGTTCCCATGGTCTCTGTGACCCTGAGCCCAACCACAGTGGAGCTCCAGGTCATGCCCACTAAGGCTGTAGGTGTCAGAGGAGAGCCAGCAGTGCTCTCCACTGCCAGGTAGGGATGGAGTGAGCCATTTATCATTCCTGGGGCTGGAAGAGTCTCAGTTCCTGACCACTCAGGTGTTGAATGGCTTTTCCTGATGTATAAGGTGGGATCCCAGAGCAGCAGAGTTCTGGGTGTGAGAGATGAGCACATCCATCTCTGCTCAGAGCCAAGTCTGGCTGTTTTACAGACAGCCTTTGCTTTGTTTTGGAATACACCAAAACATCCTTAAATCCAATTTAGGCATTAAAGGGAAAATACCCCACGAGTGGCTCATGGCAGCTTTGCAGCCCCAGAGGCAGCTACAGCTTGTGAAGGGACAGAGGTGATCCAAACCAAGCTGCCATCGTGGTGCTGAATCCCTGCAGAGAGGAGCAGTGGGACTCTGCTGCCAGGGGACCAATGGCCTTAGGCTGGATTTAATTCTTTAATTCTTGCCAGCTCCCTCGTGCTGTCACGCAGAGGACGGATTGGGAAAGCTGCAGCAGGAGCACAATCCACATTTCTGCAGGGAAGAGGCTGTAGTTAGGATGGCAGCCATGAGTTAACTAAACTTGTCCAAATAAAGGGGGGAAAACCTACTTATGTTGTTTCCCCAGCCTCAGAGCAATATACTTCCCTAGGATCAATTCATAACAGGTTGTTGTGTTCAGAGCTAAAATTAATCTTACACCAAGAGAATGAATTAAAACAATGAAGAGTTTCCTGCATTCATTGCTAAAAAAATTAATCTTCTGAGAGCTTCCTTTTCTACTTTCCAACTGGCCACCTTGCTTTCATTCAAGGAAAGTCTGAGTAAAAAATTGTAAAACTGCTTCCAGGTGGTTTTGGTTAAAGCAAACAAAGAGCTGTGAATTGTGTCAGAGCCTGGTTTCAAGGCATGGCAGAAGGTGGAGGGTTAGCCAGAGAGAGAGAACCACCACTGCTGAGATACAGCCACTGGCCTAATTAGGTGGAATAGCTATTAGTGATTCCACCTAATTAGATAATTAGATTAATTATCTAATTAACTGAGATTGTTGTTAGACAAAGGCAGGTAGAGCTTCAGAGGTGATAAGGAAGACATCAGGGCAAGGTTACTCTGATTTATATTGATTTCTTTAACAGTTCAAGAACTCCCCTGGTTCCCACATTTATTTACCCAAGTCTTGCTCCTCTAGGGTTGTTTTAAAGTGATTAAAGCAAGGAAGGGGGAGGATGTCCTTTTAGAAAAAGAGAGGAAAAGAAAAGGATGTTTCACTGCAAGTTTCCCCCATGCTACTGAAAATCTGGGATTTGGCAGGGCGGAGGAACCAAATGTGGCCGGGGAACGAGAACTACCTGTGCTCCTCCTACTTCTTGTGCTTGGATCTTGCCATGCATCCTCCCCACAGACCTTTTTGGCTACACAGTGTGTTTGTCTTTGGGGAGAGAGACAACACGCGAGCTAATGATGCACCAACACCGAGCGGGAGCTGTGGCTGGCAGCTTTTCCTGCAGCGCTCGCTCTGTGCTGGCAGTGCTGGTGGGAACCACAAGCCAATTAAGGAGGCCTGGTTGTGGTAGACATGGCATAAAAGGAGCATTAGAACATCCTGCCCCAGAGACCTGGCAGTCCTGGATACCCAAAGGTGAGAGCAAGGCAGGTTTGCCAGTTTAATAAGCCAAGTCCTCCTCGCTCAGGCATGAAGATAATATTATGCCAGGCAGGCCCAGGTGGAGGAGGCAGAGCTGGAGCCTCCATCTTCCACAATTTCAGCCACCTGCTTTGAACTTCACCACCACAGACTTAGGCCCACAGTGCAGCCCAAATTTTAGTTGGCACAGGAGGGGATGCAACTGAATCCACCTTGTCATTCCTGTCCTACATCTATTGTTAGATGCATCAAGGAATTTGACCCACTTTGAAAGTTTCTGGTAATTTTTCACATTCCATTTGTCCTTTCTGACTAACATTTTGCACTTGTTTGTCTCAGCCCTGGCTCTGCTTCCTGTGGTGGATGCTCAGATTGCTGGAAAAATACCCAGCTGCTGTATCCCACTGTGTTTAGGGCTTCTAAGCTCCGAGTGGATCCAGGACATGACCCACACTGGGTTTTGGGGCATCCTCCTTTCTCACTGAGCTTCCCTCCTCCAGCTGGCTGCTTGAATTCAAATCTCTCAGGCTTTGTACACTTGCTCACACCAAAACCACAAGCTCTGCACACCATGACATAATCCTTGCAGAGGCCCATAAAAAATGCAATCCCAGGTGGTCTTTCCCCTGGGTTTTGGAGCTTGGCTGGTCCCAGCTCATGCTGCAGAGCACAACAGCAATTAGTGATCTGGTGACTAGGATGTCCTCAGCACAAGGGCCCTTTGGCTCAGCTCCCTGCAGGAATCCTCACAAATCAGCCATATGGCAGAAGAAAATGCTTTACACACCTTGTCAAGAGCTCAGAGTGACTTACAGTTTATCTCCTCCAGCTCTGGTTGATCCCACAGATACACCAGCCCCTTCCCACAACAATTGCCTCCCCATCTGCCTGACTCTGCTCCACACCTCTGAGGTTTCTCTTTTTTATGCCCTCCTATCCCTTGACTTCTTCATTCAGCCTTAATACCTGTGTATAATAATAGCTTAATAACTTTATAATAGCTTCAGCCTGTCTCCTGGGAGGTACAGAAATAAGCCAGTCTTTCCTGGTTGCAGACACTATGTTAACAGATCTGTTATTGGTCACACCAGAACCATTGGAACTCTCAGCACCTATTGCCCCTACTCCAGTGCACATGCAAGATGCTCTTCCAGGCCACAGCAGCATCCCATGGAAAAGCTGCAGGGTGTCACTGACACAGCAGTGCCTTGGGTATCTCACGGGGCTGGGCAGGCTGTGCCCTGCCAGGTGTGGTATGTGGGGCTCCCACACTCTCTTCCTGCACCCCAAAAAGCCACAGAGGCCACAGCCACGATCTCGGGCAGAACTTGCTGCTTCCTGACAAAACAGCCACGTCTCCACAGGAGTTAAAGGGTTGCAAACACAGCCACATCCCTGTGAGCCGTTGGCCATCTGGTAAGAGTATTGGAGCGAGGGACTGTCAAAGCCAACAGACACTTACTTTGCAGAGTTTTTCCACTGTAGAGAAAAATCACAAAAATTTCTATTTTGTTGCGTCATAATCCTGGTAGCTAAGAGAGATTTTTATCAGTTTCAACAAACTCTGAAACCCTTTGCAGACCTTGGGGAAGGAGCACTCTTCAGCCAGCCATGGGATGTGGTGCCCAGGGAAAAGACAAGTCTCCGGGAATCCTGGAGGGTCATGTCCCCTCTGGAAAAAACTTTCCCCAGTGGTTTGGATGTCCTTGGCAATCTATCACCAATGTGCCAAGGCTGTTCCCCATTATTCAGCAGGACAGAGGGAGACCACAGGCTGAGAGAAATGAATTTAAATCAGATTTTCAGTCTCTATTGCAAAATCTGGCTGTTCTGCTACAACAGTAGTTCAACAAGTTGCAGGAACCAGGCTGCAAGAAATCAGGCAATAAAGCTGGAGGCTGATCACCCACAGAATCCAGCAGCATTAATGTGCGGATCACGTTTGGCGCTGAAGGGCCCAGGTGGGCAGTTATTTCATTTTTTGGGGCTTGGAAATGGACCAGCACATCTAACTGGCATCCCCAGAGCTCACACCCCCAGAGGACAGTAAATCAGGAATGGTGCACAGGCAGTGCATCAACACTCCTCAGCATAAATATTAATTTTCACACTGTGGTCAGGTTCTGTGAGTGTGGGGAATTGGTGTGGCAACGGGATTTTAACGAGGTCTGGCTGCGATTAATCCCTTTCTAGGCAGTTCCTCTAAAGACTCCATTCCTTGCTCAGGAATTACAAGACTAAAGTGAATTGTAAGAAACCACAGTGAACACACAGATGAAACCATCCAAGGATGGAAAACAAAGGTACTCACTGCAAATTATTAAAACAGCACAAAAACATGGAACTCACCCAAAATGGAAGGTACATTGGAAGGGGTAAGAAATATCATATTGCAATTAATGCGGTGCAGGACATGAGAGTGAGACAGAGCCTACCTATGAAACAGCGCTCCAGTACTGGAGCAAAACCTGCGGCCAAGCCTGGCAAGTGTGCTGGGGGACACCCATCCTGGCCTGGGGCAGATAGGAAGCAGCAGCAGCCCGGACAGAGCGAGATAAAGCAGTACTCTGCAAATAAACTGAGATCGGTCACTCACGTTCCGGCTCTTACAGCACCCCCTCCCTGCTTTTACCCCTGCGGCAGAGAAGATTCCCTGCCCAGAAGCAGCCTGGCTGGGAAAAGGGAGAGCGGCTTCGCTTTGCAGGGGAAGCGAACGCCTTCCTCCAGCCGATCTCCATCGCTCTTTATCTGCCCGCAGCTGCTCGCAATCTGGCCCCGCAGATAAGGCAGGCAGCGCTCCCCATCCTTCCCGTTGCTCCAGCCGGTGAGGTCTGGCAGCTCCGCGGTGTCTGGAGCTGGGGACGGCAGCGCCACGTGGCAGGCGAGAGCGTGGCCAAGTCCCACGGCTGTGGCTGGAAGGTGCCACGGGGATGGCAGGGCAGGCACGGAGCTCCGCACGCATCTGCTCCAACCCACAGCCCTCCTGTGCTTCCAGAGGGTGCTGAGGGCAGGGGCTGCTCTGGATCCCTTCCCAGACCCATCCCTCCTCTCCATCCTTTTTGCCATCCCTTTCCCAGCTGTAGTAGTAACTCGGTACCTTCCTTCCTCCAGCTCTGTCAAGTGCATCCACTGTAAAAGGGCCAAATTCATCCCAGGTGTCCACACAGAGGCTTAACCGGAGGGACGCTTGGGATGGATTTAGCCCATTACACAGCGTGTTAATCATATTACTGCAGAAATCTGACGCAGTTCCCAAAGCACAAGCCGATGAATCCTCCTGGAGCCCAACAGGCCTCGTTCCAGCATGCCAGAGGTTCTTTTATTCATTAATCATATTTGCTTAATAACCTTGTATCTCTCCAGCGGAGGGAACTGCCAGGCTCACAGAAGGTAATTGTGGGATGGCTCTTCTGGAGAGCTGAAGTACTGGCATTTTCAGCCCGTGTGTGTGGCACAGCCCTGGAGTCATTTCCCTCCTCATCCTCAACCACAAGGGCACGGGGAGAGATGCAAAGCCTTGCAGATGCTTCATACCCTTCTGTCAGTGCTTCTCTCTCAGTCTGGCAGCAAAGTTTACGACAGCAAATTTATGATCTTTTGGGTCTGAGCTGCCTCTTGATTGACAAGCCCCCGCCAAACAGCAGCAGCACGTTTAGTGCAGGTAATTACTGATGATGTCAAGGAAAAAATTGCAGAGAAGATCCTGTTCGCAGCCTGTTAATTGTAACTGTTCCTCTCACTAAAAGTTTTGATAGGTATAATCCATCAAATATGCTTTATGCAACTTTGCAGTGCTTGACTGAAGGCCGATTTTATTGCTTTAGCAATCAATGGGGGCTGCACTGTTGGAAGCAGAAGATCCCATTGGTGTTTCCCCATCTCCTGTATCAGCACCCGGTGGAAGAGAGGAAGGTGCTGATTCCAGAGCTTGTTTCTCTCTGCTGCTCACTCACTCCTTGAGGTATTTGCTGCTGTCGTCCCAGGAGCATATTTTAGCTCTTGTAGTCTATTAAAGCCTGAGATTAGTGCTCGTGTTGTTCCAGCATGTGGTCTCGCTTTGTAGCTGAGGTTCAGCAACTGCCCTTTTATTAGGCTTGCTGAGAATCAAGCTTTTTAAATATCCTGTGATTATATCACTGGAAATCTTTAACTGGCACATTTTCCAAAGTCTGTGCTGTTTGCTGTTTGTATGTGGTTTGTTTATCAATCATCCCAGGGTTCTCCATCCTTCAACACACTTGTTTCCATACATTTCCTGGGAGTCAGTCCCAGAGCAAGATGGAGTGACACCCCACTACAATCCCCAATCCCCAATGCATTTTTTCCCCACTGTTGTTCAAGGAAAGGATTCCCAGCTGGCAAATTCTGGGGGCTGGAGCATGGAAGGAGTGCTATATTTGATTGCTCATTCCTGTTCAGTGTTGTTCACCTCACCCACAACTGAGTTGCGGCCCAGGAGATGATGCACCATCCCTCGAAGGGCCAGGGGCTTGTAGGGGACTGGCAGCTCATCTGGCAGCTGCTGCTTCCTCCTCTTCCTCCTCCCAGGTGAGCAGTTTCACATCAGCAGTCTCATGGATGCTGTTAAACTACAGCCTGGACCAGTTTTAAATCAAGCCCAGATGATCCCTCTCCTCCTTCCAAAGGGTGGTAAATCCCCTTCAAATCCCACCGACCTCGGAGGTGTTGGAGAAGACCCTCAGCCTGGCAAGGTGCAGCTTTTACCAGCACTGCCTGTGCTGCCAGCACTGCCAGCTGCTCGTTAATCCCTCCCGTGAAGGACTGCCTTCATTCCCGGTTTCCAGCTGGAAAAATGCAGGAGGACAGGCACCCAGGGACAGGCGGGCAGCACACGTGAGGGGTGCTGCTCGGGGCACAGCAAAACCCTTCTCTGCTCCTCCTCCTTGGCTCATCCCACCGGAGCAGCACATCCCGCTCCAACGCAAAGCAGAAGTGACGCTGACGGAGGACGACGGGAATGTCAATGCTCTTCCCATCAACAGCACAGGGAAAACAGGGAAAGCATATGTGTGTGGAACTGTGTCACTCTTCTTCTTGAAATGCACCACCCCAGTCCCCATTCTGGAAATAGAAAATCAGGGATCTGCTGGCACATACGTATGGTGGGAAAGGACATGGAAAATTCAATTTAAATGATTTTAAAAAGTGAAGGGAAAGCCAACAGCCTTCCAAGACAAGGAGACTAAAAAGCACTTCATCTTACTGGGAACAGCCACAAACACAGGCTGGTTCTGGCAGAGTCATGATATTGTTTAATAACTGCTGGAAAGCTGATTGCATGGTTTAAAAGCAGCCTTAATAAAGAAGTAACTAGAAAAATGTTAGTTTTGAAGTTACATTATTAGGAGAAAGCAGACTAGTCTATGCTGTATGTTAATGGCTGATTCAATGCATTAGAGCAGGAATCTGCACTTGGTCTCACTGTATAAACCTGCTCGATATTTCAGCAGCCAGATATTTTTGCCTTGGTTCTCACAGAGAAAAATACACTCATTTATTTCTCTGAAATACCATATTATGATGGATGCAACTGCCAGGTTATAGCTAATGGATGTAACATGATGGAAAACATCATTATTTAGGTGTGGGAAATTGTTCTTTAGGAATCTGGTGTCTGTAGCAAACCTGCACTCCTTGAACCTCAATTCCACAATGCATTTCAGATGTGGATTTTAAGTGACTGTTTCTAATTAGTGTATCACAAAGCCCTGTCAAAATACCTTTTGGTGAATGGCAATAACGTGTGCACGGGATTTTAAACCCTGTCTAGAGAGCAGCTGTGGAGCTCGACGCTTGGCTGAGCAGCAGGAGCACAAACGTGGTGACCACCCCCGGCACTCGTGGGTGCTGCTGCTCCTGTGGCACTCATCCCCCCACGTCCTCTTACAGGGAAGGTGCCTGGGGACACAGAAGCTGGCAGTTCAGATCAGGCTGCTAACATGACATCTGCAAGATGCTTCTTCCAAGAGCCCTGCAGCTCCTGAGGGCCCTGCAGCTCCCGTCTCCCACAGCACGGGTACCCAAGGGCCACGCTGTGGGGGTGAGATGCCTGGCACTGCTAAGAGACATCCCCAGCTGCAGAGGGAAACTGGGAGCTCCCCAGTGGCACACGGCACAGGGGGAAGGCATTTTCTACAATTTCCCACAGGAAAATGAAAAGGAGCGATCGAGGAATGTGAGTGCAAGCATTCCAGCTGCTGCGGTGAAAATTCATCCCTGGTTTGGGATTTCCCCTCGCTGCCTGGGGTGATGGAGTCAGCCTGGTGTAACACCTGAGGAGAGCTCCAGAACCAGCCTGTGCTGAGCTTTCTTTGGCCATTTATTCACAGCACTGACTCACTGTAATGTCCCATCACACTGCCCGAGGGTCACAGATCACAGGTCCATGAGCCCAGCAGCCCCAGCCCAAACACACTCATTCACAGTTTTGACACCATTTCCTTGCAGCAGAAGAAACCCCTCTCTGCTCCCCGGCAAGGGCACACATACAAACATTTGCAGCTGGCTCCCATCAGCCACACAGAGGCGAATGCTTCAGGTGTTTGATAAATGCTCCTTGCTTCCTATTAATGCTTCTGCTGTGTATCAAAAGAGGCATTAAACCTGCCTCTGCAGCCCTAGCAGGGGCACTCTTGATGGTTTCTGCTCTGCTGGAATAACACGCTTTGCTACTTCTGTGCTCATTTGTGCTCCCAGAGCTGCGCGGGCAACTCCCACTGAATCAGGGCTGTTCAAGGGATGGGTTTCTGAGCACTCTTGTGGGTGCCTTAGCCAGTTTGAGAGGTGCCAGCATCCAAAGGCTGGGTGCTTTGTGATGCTGCCAGATCCTCCCTGTGCTCAAACAGGAGCGAGACGCCAGCTGCAGTTAATGTGGGCTGAGCCTTTCTGGTCACTCAGGCTTGGCTGGCACCAGAGGAGCCACCAGACCTGGCTCTTACCAGCTCTGCTAGCATTGAAAATGTACTGGCAATATTGTCTCTCATTAGCTGATTGAGAAATTAATGCTAATCACCTTGTACCAAGCCTCCATCTCCAGCAGTGTTGTGACTGTTGCTGTCTTGTGTACAGTTCTTTTCTGCTTCTCCAAATTGCCCCAAAAAGCCTGGTCCACGCAGAGCTTCAATTGACCACAGCACAAAAGAATGAAGCAGTAATCATTTTTTTTTTTTTAAATCCCAATCTTAGATAATTTCTTGCACCCACTATATAGTTTTAAGCAGTTGGCAAAGTCCTGGCTGTCAGAGGAAAATTCACCATGCTGGATCCAACAGCCCGGGGGGGCAGGCTGCTGCTGCTCTGTGCCCTCAGCACATGCACAGCACAGAGCCCACATACAGAGAGATACACTGATGTCCAGCTGGCCACACACACCACAGACAGCACTCATTAATGGGGCCAGCACCGATGGCCTCATCCTGCTCCCCTTCCTGGCTGGATGGAATTCCACTGGCAGGGTGGAATTCCACTGGCAGCAAGGTGGCCCATGGATCCCCCAACCTGCACAAACCTTGCCAGGGAAGCTGTCATGCTGCCAGCCAGCAGAACCATAGACTCACAGAATGGTTTGGATTGGAAGGAACCTTTAAAATCCTCCAGTTCCAACCCCGTGCCACGGCAGGGACACCCTCCAGCAGCCCAGCAATGAGAATGCTCAGTCGGCTCACGAGCCAGCACACAGCCCCTCGAGTTATCCTCATTAAAGCTGGTACCTGTTGCAGAGCCAGGCTGGAGGGAATTGCATTAGGCTGTTTATGGATGAGAGCAGAGCTGCAGGGAGGAGGAGGAGGAGGGCAAGGAGGAGGAGGGGGAGAGCTGTGCCGCAGCCACCGCAGCTTGCCGAGCAGGGAAAGCCGTGCCAGGGGGCAGCTGGGGAGCCACAGCCACCTCCAGGGCTGCAGGAGCCACAGGGAGCCAGCCCCTGCCAGCAGCCCTCGTGGAGGGGTCCCTGCCCCAGAGGAGTGGGGACACCCCCTCCAGCAGGCCCAGCACACGGGGCAGGGCATTGTTCTGGCCACGCTTTTCTCCAGCCCGCACAGAGGGCTTGCAGCTGCTGGGGGTTTTGTTTGGCTTTTTCTTCTTTCTCTTTCATGGCTGGCAGCTTATTGTGCATTTCCAACAGCAACCAAGTGACCCAGGTGATAATTCAGCTGCCACTCGGCCTGGCACCGGCACAACTTGGACGTGTTTCAGACACCTGGCATCACGCAAGGAGGGAGGGAGACAAAGGGATCGATAGCCTCTGCCCCAAAGGCAAACAAATGGCATCGATTAACTCCAGCGGCCATGGAGACTTGCAGGAATTATCTGGGATTCAGCAGGTCTCACGGAGACAAACTCCTCCACGTGTTTCTCTCCGTAGGGAAGTGGTTTCATCCCCTGTGCCTCCTCCCCCGAGCAGCGCTGTGGGGCGAGTCCCCATCTGCTCCTGCTCTCAGATGTCCCAAACCCTCCAGGAGCACACACAGGGGCAAGAGGCCCCAGAAACCTGCCAGCCCCCCTGGGATCACTGCTCAGAGACAAACATTAAGTAGAAAACAGAGGGATTTTGCTGCAAATAGCAACAATGCAGTTACAGGGTTTGGAGACAGATGTGCAGAGAGAGAAGCAATTCGCGCCTGTGGCTGCCAACGCCTCGTTTCAGCTCCAAGGCATCTCTGTGTGAAGCAGCTGATGGCTCTTGGGATACACACACAGCTCCCAGCAGCACGGTCTGGGACCACAGGCTTCCCCGGGAAAGGGTCCTGGGGTCTTTACACCACACTCTCCTCCTGGGGTGCAGCTCAGCCCCAGCCTCCCCCCTCAGCCCTCCCCTTGGCCGTGGTCCCTCCCAGCATTTCCTGCAATTCATGACTCCAGGCTTGATGGAGGTCAGGCGTTAACACTCTTCTCTAAACTAGTCCCTCTGAACTGAATTCCCCTCTAAATTTCGGAGGTGCTGATGTTCCCCTGGCAGAGCTCAGCCAGGCACTGAGCAAACCTCCCCAAATCCTGCCTGTGAACAGTCCCAGCCCCCTGAGAGGGGGGCAGTGCTTTGTGGCACAGAGCCCCATCCTCACCAGTGCACTGGCAGCCTGCTGCTGCTCTTGGTTTGTCCCAGGGGCTTCTCCCAGAGCTGCTGTGCTCCTGCTGCCTTTCCCTCTCCTCTCCCTTCACCCTTGCACTGCTCTTCTCGCTGCCCAGCTTGATACTCAGCCAGCAAGGACATAAGCCACTGATAAAAGGCTTTTATTTATTATTCAGCCATCTCCAGGGTTTCAGTGCCACAATGCATTACCCTACTTCCCATATCCATTATTTATTTCCTGGTTCAACACAGGTAAAGCTAAAGTGAATGTGAAAGATGTTTGAAGCCCATACACAAAAGATTAATCCAGCCCAGCTTCCCCAAGCTGAAATCCCTTCTCTGCTCAAAACTCGGACTAAAGATGAAATCCGGCTCCTGCTGAAGCCAAAGAGAGTTTTTAATAATGGATTTCAAGGGCTCAAAGCCTTCACAGATATCTGAAGGAGGAGTGGTCCTGGATGCAGGCTTCTCCTCCCAGGCAGGTCTGCCCCACCACCCCTGTGGTGCTGCCCTCACCATCTCCCACACAAATGGTTCTGAGCTCACAGTGCTGTGAGATCAAAATATCTTGGGATCTTGCTACTTTTTTTTTTTTTTTTTTTTTTTGGCATTGAGAATTCGAAGGGAAGCAAATTCAGGAACCGGAGATGTTCCCGAGCCCTCGGGTCACAGCCTTACTGCCATCTGCAAAGGAAGCAATCGAATTTCACCTCAACCCCCGTAAAGCCCAGGCTGGCGCCGGGGCCAGCCCTGCAGGATGCTGCCCTGCTCCCACCTCCCCGGGCTGGCCAGGGCTGGCACCTGCTCCAGGCACCAGTGCTGAGCTCCCCTAGACAGCATTTCTTCAGACAACAACAGGATTTCTTTGGATAAACTGTGTCTCCAGGAAGGAGGGGGAGGAATTTTATCTTCCACACCTCAGTCCCAAGAGGAGAGTGAAGAAAGATCAGCTGAGATTATTCAGGCATTTATATTCTGAAGAAAGCCAGCACTCCAGGAGAAGGGAAAAAATCCTTAAAAAGGCAGGGAAAGATACAAAAAAAGGGAAATGTTCCCCTTTTTTTTGTGCAAAGGATTGAAAAAAACAGAGCAGGTAGGCTCACAACACAGCCTTGAGAAATGCTTTGCCATCCTTAGACCTACAGCCTGGGACATGGAAGGGGAACTCCTCAGCACAGGGTGGCTGGCTTCCCTCTCTGCCTTCTGCCACCCTTCCCACCTGCTGTCCCTGCAGGCCCGTGCAGCTGGGGCTCCCCAGGCAATGTTCCTGCCAGGCTGGGCTCCAGGGACCTCACGTTTCCATGTCAACTCATGCTTCACCCTGTCCCTGCCTCCTTGCTCCAGAACGGCTTTAGGATTCGGATTCACCTTTTCAGCCCAGGTTTAGCTGTGCCCAGCGGCAGCAGGGTGTGGGAGATGTCCCACAGCTGCTCGCACGGGGCGTGAGCATCCTGCAGTTCCCTGCTGCTGCTGTGGCCAGCTCGGAGGAGCGGTGCCCCTCGGAGGGCAGGACACGGTGCTCAGCGTCAGGAATCCAAAATCCGTGCTCCCCTCCATGCCCCTGCCCTGCTCACGCAGAGCTTGCTGGAGAAGCGTGGCAGAGGATGGAGACCTGCGGAGCACCTCTGATCCCCACCTCCGAGAGCCGGGCCAGGAGAGGATGCTCCCCCTGCCCCTGCCACCCCAGGGGGCTGCAGCCCTCCTCAGATATGCGAGATCTCCCGGGCAGGAGTGTTGATACAATGATTAGCCTGTTTGTTATGTTAAATACCGCTACTTAAACACGCGGTGCCCTTCAGCCGAGCCCGTGTCAATATTGGCTTGGGAGCAGCAGCAGCAGATAAGCGGGAGGTGAGGAGTCGTCTCCCAAACAATGCCTTCGCCGTAGCTTTCAAACCTTCTTTGATCACTCCCTACAACTGTCTTGTCATCAGGAGAGGACTGCATCTCTTTATAAATAACATCAGCTTTGATGTAATATCGCTACCTTTTCTCCGAATAAAACGGCCTCGATTCATCCCGGCTCTCAGTAAATCCCATAAATATTGTTTTTCCCTCCTTAAGAGCACACTTAAGTCCCTCGGAGAGCACGGGAAGATGCACACATGCCCAGCGTGGGGAGGATTCATCACACGCCACAATTCGAACGTGCACTTAAGTGATTTACTGAACTGCAGCATTAAATGGGAAGCAGCAATTTCTTTTAGCTGCCTATAAATACCAGAAGTTCTTCTCATAGCTGGAGCTACTTTTAATGACTGGTGCTTAGCTACATCGAAGTTTTAAACCCCGTAGAAAAAAAAAGAAAAAATAAGCCCTACTTCAGCACATGGCTAACACAAAAGCACCACTTCTTGTCCATATGGAGAACATATTGGCTGAACTCAGCTATGAGGCGACCTTTATCTTCGCTCGTGAGATGAGACCAATTAAGCCGGAGGTGGCAGCGCTGCCGGTGAGTTATCACTCTCCTTCCTCGGGCAGATAAAGGTCAGGCGTGAGGCGATGGGATGCTCCTCCACCACGCTGCCTCTGCTACCTGTTGCCCTGAGACAGCTGCGGATGCCCAAAGGCTGCTGCTCCCTGCATGGCCCGGGGGCTCATTTCCAGCTAATTGGGAGGTTTTCCACCCCCCAACCTCAGCAAGAAGGTTTTTAAGTGTATGTGTATACATAACTATATCAAAATGCATACATACACCCCCTGGCACTGCGCACAGCAGAGCTCCAGCAGCCTGAACCGAACCCTCCCTGCGGTGCCAGGGGTTTCTCCCCCCGCCGCCAGCCCAGTCCCACCGCGGGGCACAGCTGGGGACCGCGGGGCACCCGGTGGCCTTGGAGGCATCCATCAGCACAGCCGGGTATCGCGGCCGGGGCGCAGGGCGGCCACCTCCCCCCGGGGATGAATTACAGAGCAATAAACCACGCTCGTCTCAGCGGCAGCGGTTTATGCCTGCCATCCATCAGGAGACACAAACAGCTCTGCTCCCTGCAGGACTGGCAGAAAGCGAGGCAGATCCTGGGGATTTACAGGGTGTCCCGCTCAGGATGGGCGTGCTGGGCACCTTTGTCTGCCCAAAGCTGCCCAGTTGAAAAATCAAATCACAAAGTAAAACCCCAAATCTGTCAGGAGGAGCTGGGGAGGGAGGTTCAGGAGCTGGGTCCAGGGGGGGCTTTGGCAGACGTGTTGCAGGTGCAGTTCTGCCATCTGCTCAATAGTTTGATCTCAAATTGATGAAAGAGCATCATGTGAAAAAAAACCCAACATTTTGGGATTTGAGGTTTTGGAGGGAGGGAGTTGAATATGTGTGTTTGGGGCTCACAAACCCTTCAGTGGCCATTAGATACCTCAGTGCCTTGTTGAGTATGGCCCTAAACATCTGCTTTCCCATTACTTACAATTAGGAGAAAGAGCAAAATCCAAGCTGGCTCATTTAATGTCTGTATTCTAAGCACAAACACCTGGACAGGGAGAATATCTTCACTTGATACCTGCTCTCTGGTGAATTTGCATTTTCCTATTAAGCTCCTTTCTCCAGTGGAGTGGAGCTGCTTTCTGAAGCATCCCAAGCATCCCAATTCCAGCGCTCTGGGGCAGCCAGCCTCTTGCGCAGACCTTAACCAAAAGGAAAAGGCAATAAAACTACAGACCCCAGCTCATTCTTCAAGAGGAAAGCTCAGGCCCCCGAGCAGCACACAGTGTGCAAGCCCGTTTCACTGGGGTGCAGAGGTTAAAAGGAGCTGCAGCAGCACAGTCACATCCTAACCCTGGAGCCCCTGGGGTCGTGCCCCCCGCACTCCTTGGGCAGAAGCGCTGCCTGGCTGGCCCAGGTGAGCAGCAGAGCAGCTCCTCCCTTCCTTCCCCAGGCTGATCCTCCCCTGGCACTGGGAGCACCAGGCTCACACATCTCCAAGGATCCCAACGTGCACCTTGTTTCCTGCAGGAGACACTTCAAGGACACGGATAACAAGGGATAAGGACACAACAAAGAGCCATTCAAGGACTTAGGAACGGGCTTTTCCCTGGCTCCAGGTAGCTTCTGTAAAGCCATCAGTTTTAATGAGTGTTTTGTTATTGCCTAATGTTTCAGGACCTTAATTTTTTCCTTGCTCTGCTAGGAAAGTTTTCCTTGCTGTTGTATAGTTGTTTTTCCAAGCTAAAAATAGGACTATCTTTTTACCAATCAAGTCGGTCTGGGATTATGTATTCAAAGAGCATGACATAGAGATGTGGAATAAAGGTTTTATGAATCACAAAATTGAATTCTTTAGGGGCTGGCAGCATTTTTCTGAATAAAACAACAACTTAATGTCCTATGTGTTGTACTTTATGAACTGGGACCTAAACTTATCTTGTACAAAGGAAATTACAGAGGCAATCATGGGAGGTCTTTTATTAGTATTTCTTCTCTCCCCGGCACAGAGGAGAATATGAATTGATTGTCAAAGATTTTTTAAGTGCCTTTGATTGAAGAGATGATCTCTGATAAGCTGCTGGAGGAAAATAGAAGCCAACAGCTGCTGCATTTACCATCACTTAGCCTCCAGTTCTGGCAGTTTGCTAAATAACTCTTTTACATTCACAAACATCCCTGTGTCACGGCCATGCCACCACACACCTCCCTGTCCTGTAGGTGTGGTGGGTGCCAGATATTCCATGGGGCTGCAGGAGCAGTGACATTGTGATGCTGGGAACACACCCAGGTCCTTCCCCATCTCCCCAGCCTGCACGCTGCCTTTTTCCAGCAGTGCTCCATCCCTTCTTAAGCTGGGAGAGAGAGAGAATCATTCCTGTTTTAGAGCCCAGGAGAGAAAATAAGCCACTGGTTGTCCAGGGCATTGTGTCTAGCAGATAATTAAAACATCAAGACTGAATCTTTGCTCTTAATGAATTTTGAAGGGGTTGCTGATCCCTGCATAACTCTGCCATGTGTTCCCCCCTGCGTCTTCCCCTCACAGCTTATTACACCAAGCCATTGTCAGACCCTTCTCATAACTCTGGTAGCTGCTTATTGCCATAAATCACCTTTGCCCGTGCCACACGATTTGTTTTTATTTTAACACCTTCACTGCCCTTGCACTTCCCGAGCTATGCACGGATCACAGCCTGCAGGTGCCCAGCAGGAGGTCAGCTCCCCTCCCTGCCCAGCCTTTGCCTCCCCAGGCTGCCAAATCGGGGCAGATGTGGGCATGACCTGCCCCAAGCCGTGCCAGGGAGCTGGGCAAGGGGCAGCACCAGACTCTGCTGCTGAGGCTGCTGGGTTTAGGCAGTCACAGCCGAGATCTGCTCCCTCCAGCGAGTATTCCCCAGGGAAAGCCTTTCCTGCTCCATCTCATTTATAGAATTAATCTAAATGACCTCTAGCTCATCAAGCAGTGCCAAATGCAGGGTGCACGTCTGCAGCCCCCACCTCTGCACATGGAGCAGCCCTGCATGAGCACAGCTGGGGGAGAAGAATCCTCCCAGGCCGCTGGTGACTCCCCCACCCAGTCCATGACAAACAACTGCCCTGGGCACAGGATCACCCTGCAGATGTGGGAGCAGGGCTGGAGCAGGGAGCAGAGCACCAGCCCCACGCTCCCTCCTTGCCTGGCTGCAAATCCTGACCCCAAAAAAAATTTACATCCCACACCTCTCCTGCAAGAGGTGCCTCGAGGCAGCAGAAATCAATCCCTCTGCACAGTTTTATTACTCAGTTCAAAGTGCAGTCAGAAGATGTCCAACACATTTCCTGCTCCTCCCTCCCTCCATCTGAAGGAGAGGAGGAAAATTAAGTTGCTGGCTGCTGTTGGCCCCATCCCTGCCCCGGGCACTCCCGAGCTGGCTCAGCAGCACTTCCACACGTGTTGCAGCCTGGTTTCTTGGCAGCCTGCATTTGATGCTATCCTGGAAAAAAGGCTCTGAGAAGCTCACAGGCTCTGCATTTAGCACAAGTAACGCCTTTTCCAAGGGAAATACTTAAAGGGTTATGCAAGAATAAAGCTAAAAGGGCTTGTAATTAGTCAGAGTTGGGCAGGGGCTAAATTAGCCAAGCAAAGTCATTACCCGCCTGAGATCCTCACTGCAAGGCAGCAGAGGATGCACACACATCTCTTCAAGGTGCTCTGCTAGGAGGTTTTATTTATCCCAGAAACCCCCAATGCCCCAAATAAAGCACAGCTGGAAACCACTGGCCCTGCAGAGCCACCACCTCGTCCTGCTGCAGCAGAGGAGGAGCTGATGGGAGCAGATAAACCCTGCTCCAAACCACCCTGAGCCAGCCTGGCACATTCTGCAGAGGGCTTCATGTCCTCTGACCTTCCTCACAGCCAGCTCTGGGGCAGATGGGAATAAAGCAAGGGATGCACTTTGGGGTGCAGCAGCCCTGGGGGGCTTTGCCTGCTGCCCCAGATGCTGCAGCTTCAAGAATGAGTGGAAGAAATGGCGGTGGATTTTGGCCATTGCTCCTGATGGGGCACTTGCCAAGGCAGAACTGACTTTTTCCTTCTGCCACAAGGCTCTTTCTGATGGAAAACATCCCTTGGACGATGCATGGGATTGAGGGATCAGAGCAGGGCACACAAAAAAATACCAGTTTGGGCCCGAGCATCGTGATCAGACCGTGCTGGGAGCGTGGCTTTCAGGGAAACTCCCCCAGCCCCAGGGGAATGGAACTCTGACCCACTGCCGAGATTCCTGAGCAGGAGCAGCCACGGCAGGGACAGGCAGAGCTCTCCAGGATGGCTGGGGGCAGTGGGGATGGAGGAGCCAGGACAGGACTGTCCACACAGGTTAGAGTGGCCCTTACAACATTTTCCTAACAGAAGTGGGGAGGTGTTTGTACCGTGGGTAGGTGTGAGATTACTGGAGAGATGGAGGGAAACTGAGGCAGCACTCTCTGCAGCACAAACAGTTCCCAAGGTGCTGGAGGAGCATCGCTGCAGTGTCCCGACCCAGATGGACAACTCTCCTGGTGGATGAACCTGCCTGTTGCTGGAGGCCACTGTACCAGGGCCAGAGCTGCCAACACTGTGACACCGTGGCTGTGGGACACCCCAGCTGTGCCAGACAGCACCCAAACACTGGAGATCCAATCTCCTCCTGGGGTCTCTGAAGCACAGATACAAATCTGTTAGAATTTGATTTCAGGATGCAATTGCACCGTAACTGATACCATAAATGTGGAATCAAACAAGCCCTCCTGCTCCCTCCAGGCTGGGAGTGCTGCTGGCCAGGCAGGATCCTGAGCACTGTAGTTATACCAACAGGCACCGTCCTGATGGCAGCAGTTACACAACTCCTGCTGCTCCTCAGAGAGTGCAACTCGCTGCACAAACCTCTGAGCAGCAACCCCCACCAAAACCCCACAGGCAAGGGCTTGGGCATCCCTGGAAGTGGCCAAGGCCAGGTTGGACAGGGCTGGGAGTAGCAGTGGAAGTTGTCCCTACTTGTGGCAGGGAGTTGGAATGAGGTGATGCCCTCCAACCCAAACCATTCTGTGAGTCTGTGGCATGAGCCCCCTTCCTGCAACACACCTGCCTCAGGAGCCTTGGGAGTTCCCCAGCCACTTTCACACTGCCACCTGTGTGCACAGCCCCCCAGAAAAGCAGAACACCACGTGTTTTGCCTGCACAGGCCCTCAGAGTGTTCAATCCACATGACAGAACATCTCCAATGCCTGCTGCCACCCCTGGCAGTAACACTCTCTTTGGCACCCAGGGTGTGTGGGTCAGCAAGGCACACTGGATCTGTAAGTGACACTGCTGATTTCCTCTTCTTCACCACACGCAGCCAGGCTAAAGAGCAGTTCTCTTGCTTGCAGCTCAGACACCCTGCTAGAAAATCAATAGTCATTTGGTGATACTCTGGCACTTGGCTGGCTGCATCGCAATGCCTTGGGAGGAGCAGCTCCCATTCTCCAGCCTCCCAAGCAGGCAGAAACCAGCAAGAGTCAGACTGGCCTTGGGCAGGTTCTCTGGGGCCATTTGAGCAGCACAGCCTGATAAATCCATCCAAACCTTCAGGAATCTCATTTTGTGCCTGTCCAAGGGGCTGCCCCAGCCTGTCAGATGGCAGAGAGGAGCCTGGAAATATCCCCTGGGCTCTCTGCATCCTCCCCATCCAGGCAGAGCACATCCCACTGCCCCCAGCACACCCATCCTGAAAGTCCTGGAAAACAGGGAGCACACCTTGCATCAGCCTCACTATAGCCCTGAGAGCTTTAAAAGTCAGGTTTGTATGGAACACATCCCAGCCTAGACCAGCAACAGGTGGACCCAGTGTGGGGTCTGGGTACCTGGAGCCTCTGTGGCAGGGAGGAGAGCAGGCAGGGAGCATCCCAGGACCAGGATCAGCCATGGATCCTGGACCTGCTCATGGATCAGCCACAGGCTGACCCAGAAAGAAAACAGAGCACAAAGCACAGGTACCAGCTTATTTACCTCACCTTGGCTTGTTTACCTCCACAAACAAAGCAGGAATTACAGCATTCAGTGCTAGAAGCAGGATCACTGCTTCAGGGCTGGGAAGTGCCCCTGGATTCCTAAACCAGTATGGGACCAGCCTAAAAAAATGTGATTCTGCTCGATGGCTTGACCAGGGAGCCAGGAGCAAAAAAAAGTGGGCATCAGCCACGGTTTAAAAAAAATCAGGAAGCATAAAATAGCTTTGAGCTGCTTGGAACCAAACCCAAAAGCTGATGGAGCGGATGGCATCTTTGTTTAATGAGGAACAGAAATTGCTCTTTTCTGCAAATCCAGGACAGCCCCAGCAGGGCTGGATTTCAGCAGCTTCCAAAGGGCAGCAGACACAGTACTTTCAAATGATAAATAAAATGTAATAGCCCGACCTCAGGAATACAATTGTCTGTTCTCAATGCTCCCCTGTTCCTTTAATTCTTCTCCATCAGGGCAGATGTATGAACTGCCACAAATCCCTGCCGCCTCCCCATCTGTGTGGCACAGCCACAGCACAGGACGGGCTCGGGGTTACAGCTGCAGATCCCTCCGAGGGCAGCAGGGGAAGGACATGACTCTTTCCCCTGGGCGCTGTCTGCGATAAGAGGAGAATTAAGACCGCCAATCTATTTCTAATGGAGAGGTTACGACAGGG
>QUSF01000031.1:2952074-3002502 GCA_003676055.1 Chloebia gouldiae | reverse complement strand
AGGAGGATGGGAACAGGGATGGCAGGGACACAGGGATGGCAGGAGGACAGCGGCTGTGGGAAGAGCTGAGCTCTTTCCTGCAGCATCAGTGGGCTGAGGTGCTGCCACAAGGTTCTCCCTTGGACCATCATCCCCCCCAGCATCACCCACGGCTCCAGGGGTATTTTTGTGGGATAAGCGGTTTTCATTCCTCCAGGCTCAGCTCGCTGCTCTCTATCTCATGAGGACCCCAATTATTTTGGGATGCAGCTCTGTCCTCCCTGCTGCACTCACTGCCACTGGGCTTTGGTGGGAGACAGCAGCAGCTGCTGGGGGCTGCCCACACAGGCTCAGCTCAGGATACGTGGGAGAAATTTTCCTGGCAGAAACTTGGCTTTAGGCAGAAATAAAATCATGTAGTGCCATCGTTTCCTCACGGCTTTGGAGCATCCGTAGGCTGAACAGGGTTAAGAGCAAGGCTGAGGTCTGCCCTGCAGCTCCCAACTTCTCCAAGGAGCACCTTCCCACTCCTGATCCCTGGCCGTGCCTGGCCCTCAGGAAAACCACCCCACGCACCTACAGAAAGCCCTCGGGCTTCTCCTCCAGCAGGCTCGCCTGCAAATTCACCCACAGCATCCTCTGTGCACGATGTTTCCAAACCCAAACTCAGCCCTTTTCTTCTGCTCTGTCTGGGGGATGGCCTGAAGATCTTTGGCTGGCAAGAAGCCTTTGAGGGGATGCAACAAATGTTCTCCATTGCAGCAGAAAGGAAAAGGAAAAAAAAAAAAAGAAGTGATGGAGCAGGAAGAGAGTTAAATTCCTTGCAAGAACCAGGGTGGGGAGTGAGGCACACCTAGACAAGGACAAGGATTTTATTCCTTCGTTCGTCCCAGCCTGAAGGGGGAAACTGAGGCAGGTGCCCTGAAGTGCCACCTGGAAACCTGCCCCAATCCCCCAGAGCTGACCTTGCAGCTTCCAAAAATGTTTGCACTGGGTGCTAATGAAGCCGGGATGATTGGAATGACGGGACAGGAAAGCTGCACAAACATCGATCCTCTGAAGCGTCTCCATCTTCTGCTGTTCCCTTAAAACAGGACGGATCAAAGCCCGACCCAGCAGAGCCCCGGGCACGCAGCCCGTGTTCCAAGGAGGAATTCAGCCCGGAGCAGCCTGCCAGCCCCGGGGCTTCTCCAGCCTTCATCCCGCCTGCCTGGGGCACAGGAATCCTTGGGCAGACGGGAGGAGGGTTTGGATGTGGGAAGCAGCTCGGAGGGGAGCGATGCTGGGTGAAAATATCAGCCACTGAGGCTCTGTGCAAAGCCAGCGTGGGGCAGGAGAGCTCGGCTGGCTGCTCCCCTCCTGCTGCAGAGAGCCAGCCAGCCTGTCGGATATTCATTCATTTTGGGTTAACTATCTTTTCCATTTCTGAACAGCTTCCATTTTCCCGGTGTCTCGGGGAATGGTTTATGAGGAAATAGAGCCTTGAGGGTGGACAGATGGAGAAAAATCTCCCTTCTCACCAAACTGATCGCTATAATCTTTCATCTGCTCAGCGCAGGCACGTGGAGGTGCCGCAGCCTTACCTGTGGATCAGCACGTCCAGAGGAGAGGAGCCTTTGGAGCAAGACTGGGAGGAGGATGCACACAGCACAAACCCAGAGCATTTCATCTGACAGAAGGAAGAGGAAAGGAGATGGGGGAGTTCCAATTCAGAGTCCTGCGCAGCCTCAGGGTTTGCCCACGGAGAGCACTGGCACAGATTTAATTGCTGCCCTTGCCCCCTCCCTCTGCTACTGCTGTTCTGGGGGATGAAGGAGCTTCACATCACTGCTGCTAATAAGGAGAGAAGAGAAACCTGCTGTCCTTGTTATGAAGCACTTGTGTAACAACACAGCCACGCCACAGGCTGCAACCAAAACTCTGGCAGGGACTCACTGTGGGACCTGCAGTGCTGGCAAAGTTCAGGAAGGGGTTAAATAAACAAAGAGCTTCAGGGAATTATTTGGACACAGATCAACCTGCCTGAGGGCAGGAAAATAGACCTTGCAAGGTCTGTTCCCTTCTGGTGTTCCCTGATGCAATGACATCATAGATACATTTTTCCCTGCCCAGTTCTAGGGTTGCTGAAAATCTGACTAGCTCAAGCTGGTGCCAGTGGAAGAAACATCTTCCCTCAATGGGAAATATTGGTTAGCTGGCATTGAGCAAAATTAATAAAATAGGAACATGCAAGGAACCATCCTGATACCCCAGATTCAACCAGGTCTATTGGGAAGAAGTGGAGCCTACAGCAGCCTGCACATGGTGTAACTCAAATGCCCGCACCCAGACCAGGTGACTCGTTTGAACATCACCCTTCTGGTCCTCAGGCAGTTTCTCAATCCTCCTCCTCGCCCAGGGCTCACTTTTCACTCCCAGGCTGTCCAGGCTGCTCAGGAGAGCAGCCCCAGCCTGCCCGGTGGTGGCCCCCAGGATGGCAGGACACTGGCCCAGCCGTGGGGAGGTTTCTTGCCAGGACCTCCAGCAGCAGAAGTGAATCCATGCCTGGGGTGGACACATCCCTGGGATGTTGGTCAAGCCATGGGGTGAGGCAGCCTCTGAGACAGCCCCCAGGGAGATCCCCCACATCCTGCTCTCCTTTGGCTCCAGCCACTCCCAGGACTCTCAATTAACATTTAAGATCTCACTGAATAGCTGGCTGATTTATTTCATTTCTAGGGCCAGTAATTTATGGAAATATATTCTTAAAAATCAAACAGAATGCACTTTACTAATAGCTGGGCCATTCTCTGGCATTTTGCAGAGTAAATGAGCATTTGTGCCCAGTGGCGTGTTGTCCCATGACTGAACCCCTATAAAGGGCTTAAAAATATCTATTAGCCAAGTTCATTAGCTTAAATATCATTAAAATAAATTATATTTCTCTACACATAGGCCCCAAAGTGAACACTACTCTCAGTGGTTACAGGTCAAATGCTCACTTACTCTAAGGACTCTGTGCTGAAAATAGAAAGGGTGTTAAAATTAGTTTACACATCTGCAGTGGTATAGAAATGATGTGCCCATGCCTCACTGATCAGTTTAAAAGTGTTAACGTTGCATATGCTGAATTTTCTTTTCCAGAAACATCAACTTAACGATTTCCTGCTGGTTCTGTGAACATTAAAAAGATCTTTACCTTTATTGTGCAGCTTTTTAGATTTATTCATGTATCCATTCCTCCTGCTTAGAGACCCAGCTGAAGGGAATAATTCAGAGTGGGTTTATTTTGGTGTAGCTCCGTTTCTCCCATTTCTGGTTTCAGTTCAGGGGGGTGGTTTGTTTATTTTCCCTTTTAGCGGGCGTAAAATAAACAAAAGCAGCACCAGCTTCGCTGCAACCACACCAGCTCAATTAGGCTGATTTAAAGCCCTCCCCATCAGCAGGGCTGATTTACAGCCCCTGCCCGGCCCCGCTGTGCTCCTCTGCCTCCAGCAGCTGCACCGAGGGACTCGCTGCCCATCCCTTGTCCCCAGCCTGGATGTGGCAATGGCTGGCCCACAAAGCACCATCCTCTCTTGAAGGATTCGTGGGATGTTAAGCCTTAAAACTATTCACAGTCCTCCACAGGTGCTCAGCAGAAGCTATGTAATTATTTTGCTTTGACCCGCCGTTAACAAAAGTTGTATTTTTTTCATGGATACATGTCTAAAACTGGGAGATGTGACCCGTAAGTTTAATAAGCCCTGCATAATGGATGTAAAAATAAGTCAGAAAAGTTATGATCCATATGCTTCAGGGGAGAAGACACAGCAGCAGGTCAGCTGTGCCCGCTGATGGAAGAGACTGGCTTTTTGGTTCTTCACACAACAAACAAGGCAGCGTGTACAGGGACACCTGGAGATGATGCAGCAGCAGGCAATGGACCTTCAACCCACAAAGCAGGAATTTTTGAAGAGCAGAGATGATGATTTAAATGGTGGTGGCTCTGTTGAACCCAGACTGCCAAAAGGGAGCTTGTCCTTCTCTTTCTTGTTATGCCTCAACATCGAGCTGTTCCCAAAATTCAAAATAGTTGCATTTGTGTGATTGTAGGGGCTCAAAAGGCTGGAGAGGGACTTTTCACAAGGATTGCAGTGACGTCCTGAAGGAGGGCAGGTTTAGATTTTACACTAAGAAGAAATTCTTCCCTGTGAGGGTTCTGAGGCCCTGGCACAGGGTGCCAGAGCAGCTGTGGCTGCCCCTGGATCCCTGGAATGTCCAAGGTCAGGTTGGACGGGGCTGGGAGGTGTTCCTGCCATGTCAGCAGAGACAGAATCGGATGCTCTTTAAGATCCCTTCCAATTCCCATCCTGTGATTCCACGATTTTTGTTAGAATATGGAAGTTGATAGGATGCAGTGCCATCATCAAGGACAGAACTGGGGGTGTGATGGCAGAGAGGTCACACAGCCCTTGCTGTGCTCTACTCAACCCCCTGCCATGGGCAGGGAGATCCGGGGTGGCTCCAACGGCCCTGGGCTGAATTTGCAGAAGTTCAGGTTACTGATGAACAATCTCATCACGGCACAGCAGACACGAGAAGCCACAGAGTGATTTTCACAGCCAGCTCCTGACAGGCTGAAGCAACAAGACCTTTTGACCTCAAAAGAACACCTACCCAAAACGCTGCTTGGGCAGGTAGCTGCACCCCAGCCCTGCAGCTGCTCCAACTCAAACCAGGGCTGCATCTCAGCCACCTCGGGAGAGAAAAGTACATGTTACAACCAAAGCAATCTGTGTGTTGCTATTCTCAAAGCATCCCGTGAGTTGTATTTTCCTTGTTAGCAGCACCTCCAGAACATTGCTGGCAGTGTAAGAGAAACCCAGCACTGAGGTCCCCGGTCCAGGCTGTGACAGATTGCTCGGAGAAACAACGCGGTGATTGAGGAGCCGGACTAATCACAGCAATTGATATAAATTACCGTGTCAGCTACACCGATGCCGCAGTCTGCAGGTTCACACCTCATTAAGCTTCCAAGTGCCAAATGAATCAACAGGGTTCAGCAGAACCATTCTTAATTAATTGTTGTAGCAATAGGGAAAAAGTAACGGAAAAAGAGACTCAGAACTCCCGGGGCAGGCGGGCGGGCTTGCACAGACTGAAAATCTGCCCCGATTTAGCATTTGAGATTAAAGACGCCCACGGATTAATCTCAGCCAGCAAAGAATTGCCAGGGGCCGGTTTTGGACTAGGGTGGAGTGAAAGTTCAGGCTGGCGATTTTGCAGGCGTTTTTCCTCGAGTTGTGGAGAGCGTTTTGCGTGGAGCTCTTCTGTCGGCTCTGAAATCTCCAGGTTCTGATTTCCCACCCCACCCGCAGCGGGCAGAGGCCACTGCTGGGCACCTCGGAGCCTCTCGCAGCTGATGGAAATTGCAGTTCAGCATCTTATTTTTAAGCCAGATGTGTCCATTTTTTTCCTGTCTGTATTCCCCAAAGCAAGATGCAAACTTACCAGGGAGGGAAGAGGCCAGGAAAGCTGTGGTCTCACCTCTGGCCGAGCTCCCAGCCTTTCTCCATGGGCTCTGCAGTGCCAGGCTGCTGGAAGGACACGAAGTCAAGCTCGGGACAGAACAGCAGCAGCCACAGCTGGGCTTGAAAGGCAAAGGACTCTCCAGTCACCATGTCCTTGTCCTCACAGGGGGCTTTCCTCCAGCACATGGCAGCACCCAGAGGTCTTCTCAAAGCCTGGAAGTCCTGGAGCTCAGGGAATGCTGAGGAAAGGCCAGCACAGCCTGTGGGCTCATGGCCTCTCCTGTGGCTGAGCACGGAGCCAGCCTCCAGAGGCAGTTTTTGTAGCATCTACAGGATGGATTCCACCCAGCAGCAGCAGCCAGCCCCCCAGAGCGGAGTTAGAGCAGCGCGCCCGTGGAGCGGATCCAGCCGGGATCACGCTCTCCCGGGGAGGTTTGGATCTCTTCTCCTGCCTTCCCTCACGCGCGTTCCGCCAGCTTAAAGCCTCCCTGGAGCTCCCATCTGCTCACCACACAGCTTGTAATTGTGTGTGTAATGCGAGGGGCAGTTCAGCACTCAAACCACATTCCCAGCGTTGGATGTCTCCGGGTGGTTGCGCTTTCCCCACCGCTGCCACTCTCCCTGATCTGTAAAACATCCATCTCGTGTGATAGCTTGGAGCTGTCACTGCTCTGCTCCAGCGTTCAGGCCCAGTTACACCAGATCACCCCGTTTCTCTGCACCACTGATTAACCTGCAACCTGCCAGCAACACGTAAATGGGAGAGAAAAAT
Source organism: Chloebia gouldiae (assembly GCA_003676055.1). NCBI lineage: Eukaryota > Metazoa > Chordata > Aves > Passeriformes > Passeridae > Chloebia > Chloebia gouldiae. The sequence goes on along the minus strand of QUSF01000031.1, from coordinate 2,996,259 downwards.
GGGATGTGAACGCAGATTTCACCTCTTTCCTGCTCGTGGCTGGGGAGCACCACTGCCTGGCAAGGGAGATTTACTGCTGGAATCTTGAGGGATGTGGGGTGCCAGGAGTGGAAGGGAGGTGCCCATGGTCACTCAAGAAAACGGAGTCATGAGTCAAAATTACCCATCCTCAGCCCTCAGTGTGCCTGGGGTGGGATCCAGTGGAAAAACCCAGGCAATTTAAAGGAACTCGGGGCTGTTTTGAAGCAGCATCAGCAGCCAGGAAAAGCTGATACTGCAGCTCCAGCCCTTTCTGCAGGGCCTGGTTGGGTCAGAGCCCATGGGCAAGGAGCATGTGGATCCCTGAGCAGCCACACTCTCAGGGCTGGGCATTCCCAGCACAAAGCCTCCTTCATTCCCACAGACACGTGCACCAGGGTCTGTTTCACATTATCAATGAAAATATCTTCCCATGACTCACCAAAATCCAGCAGATTCTTTTAATGGACTGGTCTGTGACATTCCTCACATTGAATCACTTCTCCTACCAAGCTAATACATCACTATTTTCTTCTTTTCCCCATAGAAATCTCTACTTAATTAATAAAGCCAGCAATTCTTTAAGAAAAAAAAATACCTAAACCATATTTCTAAGCCCCAGAAATACTGTTCTAGCAACTAGCAATATTAAAAAAACATATTAATAGCAGTCTGAGAATGAGATTTTGATAAACACTTGTATTATAAATATTTATATTATAAATACTTTTGTTCTTTGACGCTTATTACTACAAATCAGCGTGATAACATTTCTGCCCTTGTTTTATTTTAAAGGAGTTAAGGTGCAAATTGGAGGATTAGCAATCCAAACAGAATAGCAGGAGTACAAGCAGGCTTCCAAGCCCACGTGTAAAAGCCAATTGCCAAAGAGTCTCTGCTGTCAAGCGAGGAGCCCAACACGGGAAGGCAGGTTCTTGTGTGGAAAGTCTCTTCACACCTTAATTACAGCTCCTGCCAACCACTTCAGCTCTGGAGTGGGATGTTTTCTCTGGTGAGAGGATACCATTAGCGCAAGGAGCAGCATCCAGGGAAAGCACCTCGCGGGGGGAACTCCTCAGGCTTCTGTTTTTAGCCACTTTGAAAAGCAAATTGATTAACACACGCACGCCTGTGCGAGCGCACACACGCCCTTCCCTGCCCGTGCTGGCTTGGCACTGACACCCAACAGCTTTGCAGGTTGTAATCCAAGTGTGATTTAGCACTTTCCATTAGGGTCATTAAGAGCAGGCTATTAAGGCTCCACGAGCTGTTTCAACTATCAGAATCCTGGAATGTGCTGAGTGGGAATGGACCCGTACAGATCGTCCAAACCCAGCTCCTGTCCTGCATGGGCCACCCCAAGAGTCCCACCCTGTGCCTGAGAGCATTGTCCAAACCTGCTGTGTCAGAAATAGATTCAGGGAAGGCGTATCAGGGCAATTATTCATAGCTCAAACCTCCAGGATTTCAGAGCATAATCATGTTAGCACCAGGATCTTCTTGGAGTAGAGAATTATCCCAGTTTTTAGGCAGGGCTATTCCCCCAACCCTCTGTGAGCCTCCACCAGCGAGACCCATGGGGTTTGCTGTCGGACATCTGAAGGTAAAAAGCAACTTTCCACTGGCGCCCCATGCCAAATCCTTGTCTAATCCTTCACAGCGTGGATAAAGGACTGGAGCGCTGCCAGGTTCAGTTTCACAGCTCCTGAGCGTGACACCCGCAGCTCTTTGATGCCGCCTGAGTGGATGCAGCTGCCAGCGTCCCGCACGGTGCTGCAGGATCACCTGGACACAGCCAAGCCTGCACAGACCGTGTGTGACTCCTCACAGCACTGCCCCGCCGTGAGGAACCCACAAAAAATAAAATGCTGAGGCGGTTTAAAACACCGCAGGACACACACCACGATTTTAACTTTGATAGTGTTCCCCCTCCAGGTGTGTTATTCGCATGTCACAGCCCCTGCGTGTTGCTTGCTAGGTGGCTCACAGCAGGTTCTGGGCAGTTTTTACAGGCTGATTTGCGGAGTTACCTGCTGGCAGCAGCAGGAGGACGAGCAGCACATCACCCCCGATCCATCAGCCATCTGGGAGCGTGGCAGGGCGAAGCAGCTGTGAGAATTCAGCTCCTTGCTGCGGACAGCAGCTACTGACAGCTCATCCCACGCTCTCCTGCTTCTCCCTGCACGGGCTCCCACAGTCCTGAGCAGCTTCTTCCTAAATCCACAGCACAGAGAAACGCTCTCGCTGTTTTTGTAATGTCATCACTGGAACTCAGATTCACTGCCCGGATGCTTTGACCTTGTCTGCTGCGCTCCTACATTCGGATTTTAAAATTAATCATCTAATTCCGGGTAAGTGGTTTTAAATTCGGCCGAATGGGGCATGAATCTTGCTGGATGGGAAATGCGGGTCTCTGCAGTGAGATGGATGAAGCCCTGCTCCACTCTCCGTTTTGTTCCAAGGCTTCAGCGGCAATTGCCGGCTCTAATTCGAGGTGGGAAGACTCGCTGTAGGGTAATTAAGCACGTGGGGAGCTCAGGAGAGCCGCCTGCCAGCACCTGGCAGTGGGATTCCCCTTCCAGAGGCACCTGCACTAAATGGTAATTCCTTCCCTCCATTTCCCACTTCAGTCCCGGCGCTTCTCCCGGCAGCTCGGAGGAACAGATGGAGCAATCACCCTCCTCCTCTCCCCAGCACGGACCCCTGCTGCTACCCAGCGCCTCGTGCAGTTGTAATACACATAATTAGGCAAATCAATGGACAATGCAGCGTATTAGAGGAGGTGGAGTTACATCAAGGCAAAACACGCATCCCTATTTATTTACCGCAGGAAATGGGACATTTCTGCGTAATTGCCAAAAATTGCTGGCGGGAGATGAAATGTAATCGCAGCCCTGGCAGGTAGGGTGCAGCCAGCAGGTCACTTACCTGGCTCGTCTGGAGCACAGCTGAGAGGAACTCGGTCTCATCTTGATATTCTGTTGATTTATGCTTTAAACATCTCATTACCATTGATGAGTTACACTCCCAAATCTCTCACACATCCGTAATTAGAGAGAGGGATGTTTGCAGCCATTCACCCCACCACCGACTCCACACCAAAAGCACAACAGAAAGTTGCAAAACGCAGGCAGCAGCAGCAGTCCCTGCCCTCCCTGGGAAGCCGAGCACACACAGCTGTCGGCTCCTGACTCAAAATTCTCCTCCTGGGGCTCCCCAGGCACAGCTTTGTTTAAGGTCGGCGCTGCCTCGGTGCTCCCTGCTCAGCAGCTCCTCTCCTTCTTCAGCCCTTGCAGCTCCCACCCCGCGGAAAGCAGGACATGGTGAGCTCTCACCATATCCCAGTGGCAGAACGAGAAAATCAAAAATAATATGAAATAAAATATATTGACCTAAAGAACGGGTGTACTACAGATGAGGACCCTGTGAGCAGAGGTGGGACCTCGTGGAGCAGGGAAACACTCAGGAAGGGGGTTCTGACTTGCATTTTTAGAGGTTTCTAGGATCTAATTTTGGTCAGCTTTGTCAAATTTCCAGGGATTTAGAGGAGCAGTGGTGTGGGTGAGCACCACAGCTCCCAAGGCACTGATGGCTTTGAGTCACTTGGATATTGATACACAGAAAGGTGTTTAAGAATACACCAGAAGTTGCAGATTTTAGCTTCTTGCCCTTGCTCTGCACAAGTCAGTAGCAGACAGAGAAATCTCCACTGTCAGATTTGAGTTTTACTCCTTTTTACTCCATTTCTGTGCTCCCCTTCCAGAGTCTGGACCTTCCTCAGTTAGGCCTTGTACCTATGTGAAACTGTGGAAAATGATTTCATTTAAGTCACTCAGCACATCAGCATTAGAGAGGGACTGAGCACAGAGCTCCTGGGGTCGCTGGGCAGTTACATTATCACCTTCTGACCTGCTGCTTTCTAGACCTGAAACTTCTTGTCCTTTTCCATGCTTTTCCCTTCTCGCACAGGAATGAGCTGCTCTTGGGTCAGAGCTGTCCTTCATGGAGCTCTGCCAACATCTGAGTCCTCACCTAAGGGACACAGATCTTGTTTTTGTCTCCAAGCATCCTCACAGTGCCACCAACTGTGCTCAGTTTCTGCTTTGTTGTGGCTTATGATATGAGAAAACATTTAAAGAAATGCAAACCAACGTTACCAAGTGCATTTTGGATCTGACCTCAGTCAGGTCACCAAATTCAGCATTTGTCAGAGTGGGACTGTTACTTCTCCAAAACCTAAGGGTATAAAAATAGCCTGATTTATGGGTACCACAATACTACAAACCCAGAGTTCTGGATCAATGCAGAATCATGCCTCACATGTGCCCACACAGCCACGGGCTGCAGCCCACGGACCATGAAAAAGGGGAGGAACAGACCCACGGCAGGCTCAGGGAACACTTGGGTGACTCAGACAAGTGACACAGACACCATTTGTTTGTTTGCTGTGAAGGTATAAATATCATGAATGCTGAAATGCTTCGGAAGGGTCTGCAAGCTCCCATGGGACACTTCCCTGGTGCTCCCCCTGCTCCCTGCAGGCTTGGGGACCCTCTCTGCTCCCTGTGCCACCGCCCAAGTGCCACCACAGCAGCTCCACATTCATTTTCTTCTCCCAGCTTATCTCCCCCCGGCTTTGGAGTGCATTCTTCTTTATCTCGGAGACAAATGGCCTCCACCGAGAGCTCTAAACAGCAGAGCCATTTATCTGCCTGACATGTGTTTCCCTGTTTGTTTTCTGCAGCCTTGAGCCATCGGCTGGGCTGTGACAACGCTCAGCTGTGGCACTGGTGGAGGGTCACCCGGCCCCTGCACTCAGGGCTCTGAATCAATGCCTTGGCCATATTTATCATTTATTGCAGTAAATCAAGTCTAATCGATGCTTTCTTGTTTGGACGTGCAGCAAAGCCCTTACAAGCTTTTCACAAATCTGTTTGGAATTTTAAAAAAGCCAAGGGGAAAAAAGGTATTTAATTACTTCAGCTCTTCTAATTTTTGATTTGGGGAAAGAGGAAAATGTGGCACTGTTCCCATGAGAAAAAACAATAAAAATCAAAACCCATTCCTGTTTAGCTCTTTCAGATGGTTTCCAGTATTTCACTTGTTGCTTTTAACGCCTTTAAGTACTACATGAATAAGCATGTCCCTAAGTAATCTCTATCCTTTTCCAGCCAACTCCTGGATGCAAAGGCCTCCCTCCCTCCCTTCTAAATAAATGTGACTTCTCAGGAGTTCCTTTTTGTGTGAATGACTATTTGTTTGTTTGGGGTTTTTTGTTTTCTTTTTTTGTTTGTTTTGTTTTCCCAAGTGTGGATACTTCAGACTCAGTAAACCTCAAGGCTTCCCTTTCCCAGACACGGCTCATCCTGAGCACTCCACGTGTGCTGGGTAGTTCAGCCTCAGGTGAAATTCTGATCACCCCACAGGCAAAAACTTCACACCCCATCCCTACAGAGGTCACATCAAGTTGCCATCAGCCCATCCACAACAATCAACACCCCTTAGCAGCTCCACAACCAGAAAACAGAGTTTTACACAGCCTTCTCCAGCCCCTGGGCAGCTGCTGAAGTTCCTGAGTTCACCCCTGGAATTTGGGGAGAGCAGGACCACTGCTCTTTTCTTCTGAAGTGCATTTCTCCCCTTCTCTCAGACTTTGGCAGCCCCAATGTGGATTTTATTGCTGGCATTTAGAAGAATAAGTGCTCCCTGCCACACAGGATGGGAAAGGTTTCTCCCCCAGGGAACAGAGCAGAGACTGATTAAGGGAGCAGCAGGTATTTAAGAACGTAAAGAATATTGGCAGGTGAGGGCTGCAGGAGCTGGTGCAGGAACAGAGCTCACCTGCTGATTTCCAGCAGGGAACAGCAGTGGTGAAGAGTAAGTCCTTTAGCTTGGGATTTTTACACACTTTTTAATAAAAAAAAAGGTTGAAAAGTAATCAAAACTTGCTTCTCTTCAGATGCTCCTGGTGGGTCTGTGCTCCTGCTGAGCCACACGTGGTGGCCCATGCTCCATCTTCCCAAATCCTTCTGCAGAAATTGGCTAACAAAAATGCAGGTGACTGGGAGCAGCCATCTGATTTCAGTAACATAAATTAGCTAACAATCTGTATTAACCTGACTGGATTATTTGAACATTTTAAAGGATAAATAAGTTGGCCAAAGCTGTGGGCCAGACGAACAAAGCCAGGACTACCCAGGCCAGGCTTGCTCGCAGTCCTGTTCCAAGATCCACAAAAAGGTGTTGTTCCTTCACTCAGGTTAACACTGCTGTGCTGGAACTGCAGAAAACCATTAAATAACGGGGATTTCTGTTCTTTAAACAGCAACAGAAGTGTCCACATGTAAAAACTGTTCAAAAACAGCACAAAAAAAAAGAATACATGACAAAACTGCTGAACAAACTTATGAAGCCGTGCAGAAATATAAACTTCTCTCTCTTAGGCATAAAAGACACAACCACTGGATCTTGTATTGATGGCATAGAAATTTCCTTTATTTTGTACTAAAAATAAAGAATTTATATAATTCAAAATAATTTGCCATCACTATTTAAACTTTAAAACTTATAACCATTATTTGAAATGGTTTGCTACGAAGAATTTTAAAGTAACAGTACAATGTCATAAACAAGTTATACAAATATAATCAGGATATTTTTCAAGTAAATCCCAACAGCTAGAGAAAATTAAAATGAGTCATTTCAGTTGTATTTGATTAGGACATCATTCTATCACTGAATAAGCTTAATGAAAACAGTTTCTAGAAGTTTATTGAAATTATACATTCTCACATGAAATATTAGACTGTTGAATTGGAGAAAAATAAAAATTAACTCTTGAGAGTATCACACAGTCCTATCAATTCTTTTCAAAGCAGTCTTGTCCTCCAACAAAAAAAGAAAAACATCTTTGTGCAGCACAGGACAGCCTTGGGACAGCTCGTTACAGAACAAGCTGTGAGCTCGGGGGTCACACTGTGCTCCTGCAGGGTCCTTCAGTCCTCATCTTCATTGGTGCTGCACAGAAAAAGCAACGGGTTTGGCTTGGGAGACACCTCCAAGAAATTTCCCTTCCCAGCAGCATCTTCTGAAAATCTGTCAGGCTCGGGTACGGGGTTTTCTTCTTGTTCCTGTGAAATGCAGCCTGCAGTAGCCAATCCTTCAGGCTGCTCTGAAAGTCTCATTGCAGACTGGATTTGCATTTCTAATTCTTCTACCAGTTTTCCAGGAGGAGTCGTAGATTGCAAGGAAACCTTTGATTTTCCATCACTGACCTCCATCGCCAAAGTGTCTGTGCCCTGCCTCAATCCATTACAGTCAATAAGTGGAGCTGTCCTCTCCTCCTGGAGTGTGCCTTGGAAAGAATTTATTTCCCCATCTTCGCTGGTCGAGGACTCCTGCTCATCTGAATCAGAGCCTTCTGTCTCAGATGATGAAGTGCTGCTGGATTCTTCAGAGTCACTTGTCTCCGACTCGGAGCAAAGCAGCTGTTGCTTGGAAACTGTGCCAGCAGCTTTTAACGCCTTCTCTTCCTCCTGTACCAGCACTGCTGCTGCTTCCAGCTCTTCCAGCTCCAGCCCCATGTGGGACTTGCTGAGCGTGGTTTTCTGCAAGGACTCACAGAGTGCAGCCAACTTTTTTGACCTTTAACGAAGAACAAGATATGTTATTGAACCTGCCAAAAAGAACTTTCCCATTTGATAATGAAAACACAAACCTTAAACGTTTCCTCCATTTGCTTGGTATGCAAACAACGTTCCTCTGCAACCCTGATTGTAAAAGTGGATGTTACAGGAAGAAAAATAATCAGAAGGATTCCTAATTACAATTATTTAGGGTAACTTTTCCCACAAGGTTAGACAGTATCCCACTGAAAGGCTTTGAGGATACCTTCCTGAAAGATCCTGCTGCTGGATGCTTCAGCTGTGCACAGTGAGGGAAAAGAGATTTCAGAACAAACTTTTTCAGGTTTGCTGAGTTTAGCAGCACACTCTGCAGCACAGAGCTGGCTGGCTGAAGTTTATGTGCAGCAAAATCATTTTGGTTTCCTACCCTCCCAGACATATCTGTGAAATGCACATGAACCAAGAGAACGTTCTGATTAGTGATCCGTGCTCCTCCTCTCCCACCATCACGGGAGATGTTCTGTAACTCTGGCTGCAGATGTACTTCACCCTTCACTTGGAATTGAGCTGAAATACAACTCAGCAGGAGCACCAGGACCATTTAGATAAATGCCCCCAATAAAGCAGACACACCACACTGGCTCCAAATCTCTGGTGCAGCCCCATCCATTTCCTCGGGAGCTGGAGGGCAGCACGTGCTTCACCAGAAAAGGGCACCACAGGTTTATAAATAACAGAGTGCCTTGAAATGGAGAGGGGTGAGGGCAGAGGGGAAAACGGGCATAAAACCCCAAACATACATCCTGTTTCTTGTTGTGGACTTTTGCCTCAGCCTATCAATCAGCTTTTCACCACTTCCTGCAGCAGCAGGTCTGCTATAAATCCTGCAGTAACTGACTGGGTTTCATTTCCTCTGCCAGGGCTGTGAACCTGCAAGGCACGACACACTGACACTGGAGCAAGGAGCTGGGGATGTAATACACAGCTCCTGCAAGGCAAAGTTAAAGTGCTTCTTCTCTCACTTGAATGATTTTAAAGATCTTTATATTCTATTTCCCAGGGGGCATAATTACTCAGTATAACATAGATGCCTTCACTTTTTTTTTTTTTGCTCCTAAAGGAATTGAATTTTAAATGTAGCAAGGGAAATTCAGTGCAGCTTCTTACACATTTTACAGACAGTGCAACATTTAAATGCTTTAAAAACTCGGAATAAAACACACTAGACTTCCTTAGTTCAACCCACTGACCAGGAAAACTGAAAAATAACTTTCCCAGAAGTAAAGCAACAAGAAGCAATTTATATATATATATATTTCTAGAATTCTGAAATCTAAAGCTAAGAATTAATGCAACACGATCTTACCAGCCTCTAATAGGAAAAAGGGCACCAAATTTTAAAAACTTATGAGAATAATGTTTTCTTTCTGGCAACTTATTTCCATTTTTTTGTCAAGGACCTGCATTTTTCTTGAAAAGTTATGGGGGATTTGAGAAATTGCCAACTTAATTGGGAACAAAGCAAGGATTCTCCCTGCTCCATCAGACAAGAGAAAGGAAACGAAGCCAAGTGATGCACTGAGAGGTTCATGGAGCCTTGCAGGTAGGTGGGAACAGAACAAGTGGCTGCAGGGAAATTTGCTTCCCGAGCACACTGGGGAGAAGCTGATTTATACCCCGAGTCACAGGAGTTTATATCCCTTTCAGAAAGCATTTTGCTTTGCTTTTCCAACAGCCTCTTTCTTCCTTCAAACTGTCTCTGTGCAGGTGCCTCCTTCCCCCGTGGGAGCTGCTCACACCATGAAGGTTCAGCTCCTTTTCCCCACTTGTTCCCTGCCTGTCCACAGCCAGAGGAGCTCCAAAGGCTGCGTGTGCCCTGCCACAGAAGCCTGCTTTGTCCCCCTTCACCTGGCTCCCTCTCATTTCATTGACACCACCAGCAATTCACCACACACCCTCTGGCACAACAATTCCCCCCAGCTCCCACTGTCTCACCCCTGCTTCACTGCTGCCACTATGACAGAAAAGCAATTTTCAAAGTCCTGCTTCTCCCCACCCTTCTATTATAGCTGTCAATTTATTTCCCAATTCCATACTTTTTTCTTTTGCTTTTTCCTATTTTTGCCTCTTTTTTCTACCTTTTCGTGACTATTTCACCTGCTCCAGACTCTCAGTCCTTAAAAGACTCTCCCCTTCCTTCACTATTTTCTTATAATGCAGTTTATATATTAAGATACAGAAATATATCACAGAACTGCACCAAGTATTAAGGAGCTGTATGACATAATGTGCTTTTTTTGCATCAATACTTTGCTGTGTCCAGGTTACCCAATGCCAAGTTTTAAGGAAGAAAACAGACAGGGATAGACTTGTTTGACTCAACACACATTATGCTACTAAATTCAAAGTGGTCCTACTGACAGATAAAAGAATGATTCCCTAAAGCAATTAAATTGGTTTTTTAGCTCTCAGCCACATCAGGTATTTGCTGTCCCTGCTCATTGCAGAGGGTTGGACTAGATGACCTTTAAAGGTCCCTTCCAACTCCAAATATTCTGACTACAAGAAGTCTCATTTCAGTTTTCTCAGTAGGTCAAATGTTCTCAACTTTCACTCTTCTCATGCAGTCTCTATCAGAATCTACAGAGCTCAACTTTTAAATATGAGACAAACTCAAAACTGTCAGCCCTTGAAAATTTTATACATAAACTGAAAATTTTATACATAAACTGCTCCCCAACTCTGCAATCTTGTATTAAAAAAAAAGCAACAAAGAACACTTGAAGAACAGTGTTGTTTCTTTTCTGCCCCTGTGCAAGGGACAAAGAGAATTACAATTAGCCATCAGTTCATCTCCTTTAAGGTAGTTATCTAACTTGAAGGAGAACCAAGTTTCAGGAGTGCATTTCACATCAGCCTTAAGAAAAGGTGGCAGCACTCCCTGGACAAAAAAAAAAAGTGGCAAACAGACTAAAAACCAGCATGGAAATGCCTTCAAAGGAGGCCGTGGGTCTCTGAGCTGATGGTTTCCCAAGGTGAAAGACAAGCAACTACTCAGGAAAACAAAAATGAGACCCAGAAACAAGATTTTGTGTATGAGAGACCTGCAGTAAACAGGCCCTGCTGTTTCCAAAACCTTTCGAGTAGTGTTTGAGAGATTAGACAGCAAATACTTTAATTTTTCAAGTATGATTAATGGAATCCATGATTACTTTAAGACATGCTCATTCAGTATGCACATTTGTGGTAATGATATCTTATTATTATGGTAATAGTGTTCTTACATAAACATGCATAATAGGTTTTAAAGGTGCTACACATGATAATTATTAGTTATCACAATGTCAGTTGCTTAAGGAAAATGTTTAATTACAGGTTAAACTGATCAGATGCATGTTTTGTTTAATGCATAGCTTTGAGGAACAGATAACAGAAGCAACTCGGGGCCTGTCCATGTAGTCTGGAATTAAAATTCCAAGACAGGACTACAGTAATCCTTGTCTAGGCACAGGAGAGTTTCTTCAGGTGCTAGAAGAAGAAAAAAAATCATGTTCTACAGATCTTAGATTATAAAGGAGTGAAAATGGGCTGAAAAGAACAAAGAATCAAAGGAGATTTAGCAAATAAAGGGAGATGGATAGAACTCTGAGAAAAATAAAAAGAGGATTATGGCAACAGGAAAGGGAGATCATTAGAGGTTTACAGCAAAGGCCACTTGTGGCAGCCTGAAGAGAAGAGATGGTGATGGCCCTGACTGCACGAGTGACAAGCAGGGTGGGAGCAGAGCAGGACACAACTCCAGGGAAAGCCAAACTCCTTCAAGCTCCAGTCCTGCTTTCTGTTCCAGGGAGTACAGAGAGCACAGGATCTGAAAAGTCAAGATAGCTGTTATCTCCACAACATGGAGCTATGAGGAAGAAGTCTCATTGCAGACAGACACCAGGGATTTGATTGTTTCCAAGGAAGATTCCACATAAGCTGGAAGACAAAAATCAACCCAGTCACAAAAACAAATGCAGGACTTGGGGGGGGGGGGGTGTACATCCAGCCACAAAATCCTCTAATTTTTCCCAAATGATGAAGATAAAAATAATTATGCTTCTGTATACTATGTCCATCAGTGAGCACTATGTAAGGAAAAAGGTTCAAAGAAAGAGTGTTAATAACTCAGACCTTCCAATCTGCCTGGTACTTCCCTTACATGCAGTACTCTTGTTTTAGCAGTTATGTAAAAAAGACCAAATAACTCAAAGAGAACTTGAAAATATAAAAATCAGCAGTCTGTTCCTCATTCTGAATGATGGTGGTACTGCATACTCAATCATGGCAGGGGAATTACAGACCTAAAACACTCTGTAGATTATTTGCAAACATGGGGGTGAATGTCACTGCCCAGAGCAGGATCCTGTGGATCTCTGGAAGTGTCCAAGGCCAGGCTGGACAGGGCTTGGAGCACCCTGGGACAGTGGAAGGTGTCCCTGGTTGAAACTGGTTGATCTTTGAGGTCTCTTCTAACCCAAACCATTCCATGGTTCTGTGAAAGATTCACACTGGTAGCACAGCCTCCCAATGCTGCAGCCACTAACACCTCACTGTGGAATGGAAAGTGACTTTTCCTGCACAGGCACAAGCTCCAGCTTGCTTTTGTTTTTGTAAACAATAGAAGGATTATTTCTACTGGCTCATCAATTTGGCTTTGCATTCACAGATGCACACGAACATCCCCTGTTCTGAAGTACTCGGTGTAAACAAGGTGTAAGACATGGCACAGCCCAGCAGAGTCTCTCTGGTATCTCCCCTGGCCAAGTGACAGCTCGGAGCTGCCAGGGCCCATCAAGGTTCTCCTGCCCCAGCACAGCAGCAAAGGAACCAAGCACGGGACCCTCAGTGTCACAAACACTGAGAGCAGCTCTGCTGGCCAGCCTGGTGCTTGAATGGGACCCAGCTGATCTTGGAATTAACTAAAAGTGATGTTGTTGCTCACATGTGCTTAGGGCTCACTCAGTGTTCCAGTGGGAATCAGCGCTCCACGCTGGCAGGGCTGACAAGCCCTGTTTTAGAGTGTGAAGCACTTTACATTCATTATCTTTAAGCCTTGCAGGCAAGATAAACAAGTCTCAGAGGCAGCAGAGCCGTCAAGCACGGACGTGCCGTGCCTTGGGAGCGGGCGGGCTGCAGCGACCGAGCGGGGCCGCGTCCGCCCCGCAGCTCCTCGGCATGCATTCAAACATCCAAACACAGACCAGCAGCCTGCTGTGCGCTCTGCAGGGCTGACACACACTGAAAGGGCTGTTATTTAACTTATCTCCACTCAGCAGGAGCTCTGGACACACAGGATCCATCTCCTAGTAAAGCTGCTGCATTAAGCAAAAGGCTTCCTGTGTGCTGCATCACAAGAGCCTTCATTTTCTATCTTTAACACACAAGGAGCTACCAAGTTTAAAGAGAAAGCATCAGGATATATTTACACTACCTTTCTCCACGAGGTCTGGCAAAACTCAGAGGAGAAAGTTTCACAGACAGCTTCTTTCTTTGATAAAACAGATAAGATACCAAGCAATACAACCAGACCAGTATCCCCACTTTAAATGTGTTCCAAATTACATACCTGCCAGCACTGCTTAAAATTTCCCACAATTATTCATTTAGCCAGAGGCACTGCAAGTATTAAGACAATTCTAGAGTTAATATTATCTCAGACATCACCAGATATTATCCCAGAGTCTCAGCAGTTCAGATACAGAGAGTGTGCAAATTTACTGTCTGTGAGACATTGAAATGTCAGTTAAACTGCAAGGAATAGTGAAATTTTCTGCCTTGCCACCAAGACTGGTTGAGGACAGGCTGCACTAGCACACCACTGGTGTTTCTGCAGGGTCTGTCACAAGTGAACAAAAGGGCACCAGCAAAGGGACAGGCTCTCCACACCCTTCAGATGGTCTCATTCTCCCCCTGCTCACAGTGGCTCTTGCAGGATTCCATCCATCCATCACTGGCTTCCAGCCCAAGCCTTATCTGCAGACATCAGGGCTATGAAGAGACATTGTTCAACATCCAGTCTCCAGATAATGCCAGATGAGCTCCCCATAGAACTCTGTCAGGATCCTGATGGAAAATCATTTCCCTGTGGCAGTAAGTCTACAGCTCAAGTTCTCTCAAAGCAGAAGGCTCAACAAGTTACAGCCAAACACAGAAGCAGAAGAAAGTGAGCTCATACAAGAATGCCACAGCTGGCAAAGCACCCAACTAGTCCATCAAGAAGGAAATAAATTGTTCTTTGCTCTAAAATTCAGATGCAGCTTCTATCTAGTCCCAAACAGCTACTGGAGAGCCAAACTGGTGATCTTTGGGGAAAGCCTGAAGCTGATAACTGGGATCACCCTGGTCACTGATATTCTGAGAGCCAGAGGTGAAGGACAAAACAGAGGAAAGGCACATTCAGAAAGTAACAGAACTTAAACTTCAGGGGTTTAGCCCAAAAGTAGCACAATTCTTTCAGAAAGGTGACTAACAATGAGACACATCCCTCCACACCTGATATGCACTTTCAGACAGCTTGAAAGAAAAAAAATAAAAGATTGAATTCTTATGATACAGAATTGACAGACAATTTGATTTTAATAAAATATTCAAGACATGAAAGAGTCTAGGTTTGATCAGCCCTGACTGGCAAGACACAGGAGCAATAACGATGATGGCACTGAATGCTAAAGCAGAATTCATTAATGCAGAAACAGCTCGAGTCAACAGGCACAAAATTGCATAAATGGTCCAACAATGAGGTTACATCACAAAACCCCTCCAGTTCAAGAAAAGAACCCTTATAAATGGACATTTATGTGCAATAATAAGAAACACATCACACTAAAGGCACCATCCATTTGCCCAAACCACTCTTTAAAAAGTCATGGGTTACAAAAGAACTTGAGGCTCAGAATCTGCCCAGAGATAAGAGACTAAGGCTCAATTACACCTTTTAGAGTGTGTTTTATAGCATTTCACATATTTCACCATTTATTATTTCACTTTCAAGGTTATTTATAATAAGTGCTTCAATTATACACTAGTCAGTGACCTCCAATCATAGTGAGATAGCTTTGAAAAAGCAAGTTCAGGATCAGGGAACAAAAATACTCCAAAGGAAGTTCTGAAGGGAATTCAGAGCAGAAAATAATCTTGGTAAGTATTAATAGTGCCACCCACTTTGCCTGTCATGCACACTGCTGTATTACAGACCATGACAACAACTAACTTCATACAATTTTTACTGCTGAAGTACCTTACTACAGACTTTTACCCCAATTCCCCACAAGTTTGGGTCATCCATGCACAGATTTTATTTCATCCAGATCTGGGAACACAACTATTCCTTTCAGGCTAAAACTTAAAGCACAATACTACCATGAAGGCATGAACTGTAAAATAGACACAGCACCTGAACACTTCCATGGCAGCAAAAGGCCCTCACTCAGAAGAGCACAGAAAATATTTTATAATCATCAAGAAAGATGAATAAGCAACATCTACTGAATTTCTTTCCAGCCTTTATTAGCTGGTTAGCTCATCATACCCTACCTGGCTTAGGAGATCTGAAAGAATCACAGACGAGGTCGTACAATTAACAGAGATAAAAACAAACAGAACCATCCAACAGTTTCATGTGCTCAGTTTATTATACACTTTTATAGTAAGAGGGAGAAGCCATAAATAACTCCATTAAAATCTCATTAGCTCTGATCAATGAGTACAGAAGATAATGGAAGAATGTTAGTACAGGAAAAACAGGATCATTTTCTTCAGAACTTAGGTAAAAATTGACCTAAACTTTAACTGATCTTCTACCTTATCTGCAATGAAAGACAGATGACTGTAAACACAACAGCAAAAACAGAGTATTTGTTCACAGGAACTAGTCCTGGATTAATCACTGTTTTCATAGGAAAGAAACAAACCACCTCCCCAACACATCAAAGACTTAATTTCTATACTTCAAGTCAGTACTTAAATAAATAAGTGCTTAGTCTGTGCAAGATTTTTTATGCAACTGTAGGTAGGAATTCTTGCTTTCTGTCTCTCAAGATGATGGACTCTGATTTTTAGCCTAAATAACCTAGCTTCACACAGTTACACTGTCCATGTCCATGCTGACTGTTAATCATTTCCTCTTTAACAACTCCTGGAAACAGCAGGCAACTTTATCAAATTTAAGAGCAACTAAAATTTAAAGATCTTTGAATTCGTACGTATTTCATGAAATTAAGCAGAGGGATGAATACTGATCCTCCTGGGACAAGGCTGGCAGGACACAGCTATTGTAGGAGGCCAGGGCAGGCACCCACCAGCCAGCTGATCCATGCTAATTCCAGCTGTGGATACACCTCGTGCCTGATGGAGGTGTTAAAGGATGTGGGGAAGGGACAAGAGCACAAGGCTTGGGTTGGGAAGTTTATAAATTTCCTCCTTTCCTCACAGATTCCAGACAAAGCAGAGACTGGAAAAGCATTCCCTGCACAGTAAATCTTCACTCAAACATGAAAACCACACTGAAAAATCAGTGCTGGGTTCAAAAAAGTCTGGAAAATGCATCTCCCTGCGAGCAGCATGCCCCCACTTCAAATGGAGAGGAGCAGGAAAGCAGAAATGCAGCACCAGGAGATCACTCTGGGCATGAGAAACCCCCCCTCCCTTCTGTGCAGGTGACAAAACACAGCCCTGCCCCATAAACAACGGCTGATGGGGAGAATCCAGCAGGCTTAAGGGGAACATAAAATGCTTTAATCTTGGAATTCTGGCTTTCAAAGGGCATTACATGGATTCTGAAACCAGGAGAGTGATGTACTCACACTGCAATCCAACTGGCAGTCTTGTAAACATGAACTGCTATCTACATAGCTTAAAGTATTACAGTTTGTTAACCATAAATCAAATAGAAAACAAAGCACCAGCATTTCAATTTAAGTGACTTCTTTTATGTTAATAAGTCTGAATGTTTCAAGTGACTTTCCCCCCTTATTTATTCTGGAATTCCACAGTGCTTCTTTCATAATGAATCTAAATACTGCATGAGCTGAACTTCACATTTATAAATATTTTAAAAAAAGATGAAGCTTTCCAATATAACATCTTACTTTCATTACTTGGTCTTTTTGCTAAGTTGAAACCAAACAGATCATGGATTATAAAAAAATCAAGTACAGCTTACTTATGTAGATGATATTATGAAAATATTCGTAAGAGAAAACAGACTTGGAATTAATATTGGACTATAAAAAGAAACTGAAGAGTATTTATATATTTTAAGAATAGTTTAACAGAACTCTGTTGCCAAAACAGCTCCAGTAAGTTGCAGCCAGTCCAAACATCTAATAATGGCACATCTTCCAAAGTCATATATGATAAAACACAAATAATGAAAGATGAATAGATAACTCACCACAAAACAGATGCAGAGATTTTATAAAATGACAGCAATATTGGCTGTATTACAGAAATGGAACACTGAACTGCTCTGTATTAGCCCCATTTCCCTCAAGTTTCTTTGCTGCCATTACCTAGAATTTGGTCTTCACCATCACTGCTGGTGATGTAGGAGAAAACTCTTAGAATCATGCTGCCAGATTAGACAATTTGTGTTACAGTATGGGAATGAAAGGTACTCACACAGCAGGGCAGAAAATGTGAATTTTAGTCTCAGGATAATGCTAGCAAAGTCCTGTATTACAAAAATAACAACAATGGCAGGGAACAGGCTTAAAGGCACAATTACAAACATTACTCCAACATGATCCTACCCCTTCACAATGGAATTTATCAACCAAACAACACAGTGGGGCTGGTCAGAGTTTAACCCTTCCACTGCTCCATCGCTGCGACTGACACCTGGAACACCTGAAGGGAAAACTTCACCTGCAGCCCCCTCACTCTCAGTCCATTCTCAACTCACAGTCTGAACAGGAAAAGACACCAGAGTCCCAAGCATCTGGCAAAAAAGCAGATTTTTGCAAGGGCCTGTAGTGAAAAGCCTGCTCCCAGCTCCTCCCACATCCCCTGTTGTGCTCGGGC
Organism: Chloebia gouldiae; assembly: GCA_003676055.1. NCBI lineage: Eukaryota > Metazoa > Chordata > Aves > Passeriformes > Passeridae > Chloebia > Chloebia gouldiae. Next base: position 2,978,554 of record QUSF01000031.1, on the reverse strand, counting down.
ACCTGCTCCCAGCTGCTCTGGGGCACCACTGAACAACAGGGGATGGTTTGAAATTGCAGCAGGGCCCAGTTAAGTTAGATATAAGAACAGTTTTTAACAATGAGGGTGATAAAACACTGGAAAAGGCTGCCCAGAGAAGCTGTGTCTGCCCTATCCCTGGAAATATGCAAAGCCAGGTTGGACAGGGCTTGGAGCAACCTGACCAAGTTGAAGATGTCACAGCTCACTGCAGGAGGGTTGCACTGGATGCCTGTAAAGGTCCCTCCCTACCCAAACTGCTCCATGATCATCCCTCATAGAAACAATGATTATTCTTAAGCTAGCTGCTGAGCAGGTTGGAGACAAAGCAGGAAGATGTTCCCAGCCTGGAGCTCAGCTTCCCCCTTGGTCCAGAGCTGCACATTCCACCTGCTCAGAAAGGCAACGACTGCTCAGGCTCATCCTTCCCCTCCTCAAACCAGAAATCCACTCAGCTGAGCTGTGCTGCCTGAACAGACACGACACAGATCACTGACCCTTCTGCAGGCACACAGGAACTGCCTCCCAACAACTTTGGAAAATCAAAGCAGTAGCCTGAGGGGGAAAAAAAATGGCTTTCTTCTTTGCCTTCTCTGCCCACAGCAAGGTGCATTCAGACACAGCCCGAAGGAATCTGAGCTATAGAAAAGTGATGGAATAAATAGGAAAAAAACAGAGGGCAGGAGAGCAAAAACATCAAAGGAAACTGCAGCTAGCAGCTGGAAGGAGAGATTAAATCCCTTGTTAAAAATCCATGTTTTACAGGGCTTGCTAAGACATACGTGAGGGGGAATTTCTGGTATTATATACACCTGTCTATCACCTTCCTGAGCCCTCAGGGCAGTGTTTTGCCTTAAGGCTCTTAGGTCAGTGTACTGTGTTAGCTGGGTATTGTTATTTACAAGTGCTCTTTGTGCACCTCCTGCTTTACAGACATCTGACATGACAGCTCAGGCCTTAAACAGAATGCAGGACAAACGAACAGAAATTGTATTAAAAATATGCATCAAAACACTCAAAGAGGAGACACAGAGAATGTGCCTACAAATTATTATTCACTCTTCTTAAATCCAAGAACTGTGATCTAAGGTGTAAGAGCAGATGACTTGGGATGAAAATAAATAAATAGAGTCAATGTACTCTCTGATGAACTGGTAAAGTCCTATCTAAGTTTTAAGGGAAATAATAGCATTTCCTGTTTTAGTAGCATAAAAAATTGCTCAGAATCTTCAACACTTTCTGCATCAGACCCAGAACTCAGGTTTGAACCTAAAGGTGTTTATCTGAGCTGTGCAATTTTGATAGAAACAAGTAAGACTGTACAGAATTACCCAACAAGACAGGAAGAATGAGTCAACTCAATTACCTCTCACTAGGAAAAAGAGAAAATTTATTGCTGTCTGAATTTTTCCTGTTCAGATAGACTTTGTGATTTATTTTTTATTTAATGGAACTCAATGGCTAAAACCTGAAATATGTCCCATCATACTTGTAGACAAGTCCTAATCAACCTTTAATTTTCTTACCAATGCTCTCCTGATTTTGATGTCTTGACTTAACAAAGGTCACTAAGACATTTACATTCAGGAAGTATTTTGCCCCCTAGTCCTCTCAATTTTTCAACATCTTTTTGAACAAGCACTAGAATTAGTGTTTTAACAGTCTTACAAATGATGCACTTTAAGGTCATGACACTTCCTTCTTGTAAATGATACTACTCTGCTTCTTCAGCTGAAGTGCACTCACCCTCTCACCTGCTCAGGTTCAAACTGTTCTCAAGCCTGACCCAACCTATTTTTCTGAAGCTGTTACCTTCAGCTGTCTTTTATTGTCCAATCCATAACTGTGCTCTACAAGCTTTTACTGTGCCATTTTAGCCTCACTTGTATTAAAATGCACATTGTTCAAATAAGCACTTCTGGCCAGTCTGGGGTAGCCTGGGCAATTCATTTTATACCTTTAAATAAATAACATTTAATGCCACCAAAAAAAAAAAAACCACAAAAAACTAACAGGACACATCATGTATTTTCTTACAGATTTTTAAATATGCATTAAATTAATCTCAAAGACCACGTGAAGCAGCCACTCTCATTATTGGCAAGAGCAGCTGGGACAGCTCAAAGTTAATTCAGCACTCCAGGCCACCAAGGAAGTGAATGGGAAGCAAACCCAGCACAGCACGAGTGCTCCAAGCAGGCAGCAAACAGTGCTGCACGCTGAACTGCCTGCCAGCAGCAGCAATGCCAGCTTGTAAAACCTGCTAAGAAGGAATTACAATAATTGGGGATTGCAGTCCTGAGCTCCAGTAATTGGGGACTGTAGTCCTGAGCTCCTGCAGCAAGTCCTCACAGGACAGTCAGGGTGCAGCCCCAGCTGCCTCACCGTGTTCCAGGTGTGATCATGACCAGCACCAAGCTTTAGGGGTTTGTCCTTGTACCTGCATGGCTCTTACCAAAGCAGAACAGCAAAGGAAAGAACAGCCTTCAAGTTAAAAACCTTCAAAATAGGAGGGTTTTTGTTTTACAGGGAGTGGGGGAAGAGAATTATGTGGCTTCAGTTCATCCCACAATGCACATAGCATTAAAAAACTACAGTCAAAAATATAATCCTCTCACTATGAAACAGATCAAAGCAGATCAAGTTAAGGGGTTTTGTGATGGGGTTGTTACACTACCTGATAAGTGAACACAACTGGCTACAGCAGAATAAGCTAAAAACACATACTAATGGCAAAGCTGCTTTCAGAGCAGCACCATGAAAGCCATTTGGCTTTTCTCTGCACCACACAATCAGCAAACTGGAGTTTTTATCAAACCTGAAACTACTGCAGCCTCCACTAAACTAAGGCTGACATGGGCAGCAATGAAGGTGAAGCCAAAGCCAGCCAGATCAGGGACCAGCTGCCCATGACCCTGTAACACAACACCACGAGGGGCATTTTCCCTCATGCCTCAACTGGATGAAGTGCTTTAAACGTGCTGTACAAATCAGATTAATCCCACAGAGCCAAGAGGCAGGATTTTCATCCAGAATATATTACTGCTCATGTCTTTGTTCTTTGGAATCACGGCTGCTGGATCCAGGAGGTTAACAGCTGAAAATTAGCATATTCCTCTAACATTTGAGAATGCTTTAAAGCACCAATTCATTCTTATTATGTGTTAACACATTCCCTCTTCCCCCCATCACAAATCAAAAATTTAATAAACTAACATTAGCAGTGCACCATTTGAAAACCTTTTAGGACAGTTTTGTTCCTGAATTCTCCTATCTGAACTCAGTATTTTCACAGCAGAAGTGCTGAGACTACAAGAAAAAACTCCATTCGCTCCTGTTTAGTGGGACAGTCCTGAGTTTCAAAGGTTACAATTAAACCCTTCCTAGGAACGTGGAAGTGCCATAAAGGTGAAATAGGACTTAATGAGTATAGGCAGGTTTAGATGGGATATTGGGAAGAAATTCCTCCCTGTGAGGGTGGGCAGGCCTGGCACAGGTGCCCAGAGCAGCTGTGGCTGCCCTGGATCCCTGGCAGTGCCCAAGGCCAGGCTGGACAGGGCTTGGAGCAGCCTGGGACACTGGAAGATGTCCCTGCCCAAACCATTCTATTAATCTGTAAATATCAACCCTACAAGCAGAGAAAAAAAAAAAAGACTTTTAAAAGCCTGGCTTGGGTCTTTTCATCTGTTTTGAGCTTTTCAAAACCTCAAAACACTGAAGAGAACAAAAATGCCAAGAAGAAACAGCTGCAAAAGTGGCACAATCAGGATCCTTTCTACACACTTGGAAATATTTTTCAAAGTTTTCCAGATTTTAGCAAATAATAACCAAATCAAATTTCTTCAGTTTGCAGATAAATGATCCAGTTCACAAATTATTTTAACGCACCATCAGAATTTATGTTAAAATTCTATTTACATTCACTGAAAGATCATTTGACTATAGAAGCTTAAAGATGTTTATATGTTACAAAATATTTTCTCAAATCTAGCAAAAGCCTGAGGTAAAACCAATGCAATGGACTGAAACTACAGTACTTAAAGTTGAGTTCTTTACTGCCTTGTGCACTTTAGGATCTGATGTGACACAGGCAGTAAAATCCTGTATCTCACAAATCTATTTTTTTTTTTCTCAGAGCCCTGGACTCCTTCATGCCTTTGCAGCATCAGGCCTTAACACTTCAGGGCAGCATTACACAGTATTGATTAAACAAGGGATTCAGAAAACCTGGGGAAAAGAAAAGGGGGCCTGAGCAATCAGAGTCGATCTCATCACCTCCGTGACATGCTGGGAATGTAATTAATCCTACATTTATTTAGGAGAAATTCACATTCTACACATCAAGCAGCAACTCCCTGCTGGCTTCAGACTGGGTAATTACAGTGTAACAAGGACAAGGCTTCCATTGTAAGGAAGAGATGAAAAGGAAAACAGACCTATGAGGCCAACCCACCTTTCAGGGGCTGTCTCACCTGCAAACCAGGAGAAGAAAATATGACACGCTCAGGAAAATCTGATTTTAAATTAGTTAGTACCAACGGAGGCAGCAGGCTTCTACAGAGACTTTATAAATGCCACCAGGAATCCTGGTTCTCACTTTGAATCAAAGAGTCCATGCTCAAACTGGCATGTTACACCTACAGTCACCAAAATTAGCACCATCACATTTGTCTCAGGGTGCAGAGCACGCATTTGTGAAGGATAACAAAGCAAGTTGCAGATACAGTTCCACAGAACACAGCAAGGCAACTTAACAGCTCAGCTGTCTCAGCTCACAGCTCTCCCTCACTGCACGTGTTGAAGCTACTACAAAATACAACACAAACAATGATCTTTATCATCTTATGCTAAGTTAGAAAGTAGAAAAACATACATGGGATCAAACATTGTCCTGCACACATCATACCTATAAAACTATGATAAAAAGACAACTGTACAGCAAGCAGGCTGGTTGGATGAGTAACCTGGTCTTGTGGAAGTCTCCCTGCCCATGGCAAAGGGTTGGAACTGGATGATCTGCACAGTCCCTTCCAATCCAAACCATTCTGTGATTCTATTCTGAGAGCTGGAAAACTGCCAGGAACATTCACAGCTTCACCTCCAATTCAGGAACACAGATAATACACATTTGCAAATATTAAAGAGTACACGTTTAAAGCTAAATATGCATGCAAATATTAGGTAAAAATACTTGAAATTGCCATGGACTGGAGCTGTTCCCTTAAGCAGGGGTGCAGAACTGCCTGTACTGCCTTCCTGGCCAAGGACTCGAGGAAGCTGTCCAGCCTCCCACCCAGGTCATGGCCAGCAGGCACATATGTACAACAGCAGCCAAAAACCCCATGTGAATAGAGCCTGGCACAAAGGGGAACACAAAACACTGGAGAAAGACATCAGGCCACACAAAGAAACCTCAGCACAGCAAGAGACAGTGGGTAAACTATTCTGACTTCTCTAAAGGACACAGCTCCTGTGGGGTCACAGACACAGACTCCTGACAGAAGGGAGAAAAAGCTCTCCTGCAGTAAATGCACACCTGGATTGCCCTGGTCCCAGCTGCCCATATTGCAGCCATCAACAGACCAGTGGTTCCCCAAAAACCCTGCTCTTCTCCTGCATCCCCTTCTGCTTCAAGGAAGGTGTGAAAGATGGAGAAAACCCCAGACTTAGAACAAAAATTCAGTTCTAATTTCACCTTGGAGAGGTTGCCATATGTATCAGAGTGGCTCGTAAAAGCTCGGACCTGAAGAACAAAGGCATGCAAACCAGGCAAATTAAATTTAATTTTATTATGGAAATGAAAGCAATAACAGAAGTGACAGCAGGGTGGATGATAAGCTCACTTAGCAGGGGGATCAAATGAAGTGATGACATGTCATTATGACCTCAGGGGTTAAAGATGCAATTTTCCATCTGGCTGCATCTGGCTTTTCAACAGAAATGTTGACACCACCTGCTGAGATTTACCACAAGCTGCCTTCATAGGTCTTTGTCAAGCTTTTGTTACCCAAGTTAACATTTACTTTTCCCTCTTTTCTGATAAGTTTGGCTGAGCAACACGCTCCCTTTCTTCAAAACCTAACAACACTTAAAGGAATTACATGCCACCTTGCACAGTGGATAGAATTATTAATAGTTACTTCACTAGCAGCTTGAAGGGAAATACTAGGAACCTAGAAAGCAGGTGAAACTGTCTTTAAGACTACAAGCAGAAAGATGACATTTTAGCTACACTTGCTATTATCTTCCATTGTCTTAAGACATTTTGGAATCTACTTTTCTTTTAGTAACAGGCACCTGAATAAAGCAAATTTTCTGGGAAAAAAAACCCACAAAACAAAAAAAATCCTTAGAATTCCAGACCTAGCTTGTATTCTCCATCCCCAATTGACTATTAGCCACCTGTGTGTGTTTTATTCAGCATCTTTATAATTTCCAATTCCGGATACACTGTGCTTAAAATAAATCAGCTTTTGCCAGCCCAGTGACACATTCACTTATTCATCTAATTTACCCACAGCCAAACTATGATCTCAAAACAAATTTGTAATCAGTTATTGACACTCTGCTGGCTATAAGGATTTTGTTTCCACATGGCATATTTAAAAGCTAGTACCTACCAGGGGTGTTTCTCTTCATCTGGAATGGGGCTGTGTGCTCTCTTTCTGGATATATCCATTTTGGTTTTGCCTGTGCCAAACTTTCTTCCTAAACCCAGAGATGTGTGCCAGCAGAGGTGAGCTGAAGAACTTGTTTCCAGCTGGTTTTAAAGTGCCCAGATTCTTCACTACAAAGAACCTACAGTCTGTTTGAACTGTTTAAACAGAGGCCCCCACCGCCACCAGGAGTTTGTTGTTCACAGGGAAAGAGAAGAAGAAAAGGAAAACCCTGCATGGATTTTGAGAATATCCTCTGCCACAAAAGGATGGAGGAAATGGAGACAAAGAAGTAAATAAAAGCTCTATGGAACAAATAATAGTTAAGAAACAAAACAGGGGAAGTATCCAGACTGAGTGGAAATGGAAATAACTTTAACACTGAAAGACCACCACAGTAACATCTATAAACATCTTCCCCTCCCAAAACTCTTCCACCATAACATCAATTATAGAATCACAGAGTGGTTTCAGCCAGAAGGGACCTTAAATCCCACCCAGTGCCACCCCTGCCATGGGCAGGGACACCTCCCACTGTCCCAGGCTGCTCCAGCCCCAGTGTTCAACCTGGCCTTGGACACATCCAGGGATAGCCCCAGCTGCTCTGGGCACCCTGTGCCAGTGCTTCAGAGGGAATTACCAGAGGGATGTGTCACAACCTTCATCCCCTGAAAAGGAAGATGCATCACCCTCCCCTCCAGGAGCCTCACCTTGGGGGGAGCTGGGACCCCTTGCTTGAACAGACAAATCACCACCCTGTCAAGGTATGTCCTGAATGACAAGTGAGCTTAGCTGTTCCCTTCAACATAAAGGAACAAACCCAAGTGTTCCATTCCCTTTGCACTTGCTGAACTTCAAACACTGCTGAACTGCACAGCAATGACTGCAGCATATGCTTAAATGCTGTCCTGATTCAGGCCTAAAAATAGGACTGGGTTCTGCAGCTCCTCTCTCTCTCTCTTGCTCTCCTAATGACAGACAGCCATTGTGCCATGTCACTCTGACAATAAGATAGCTTAATTGCCCTCTTTCCAGCAGCTGTCAGTTCTGCTTAACTGGGACATAATGTGAGAGTCTGGGAGGAAATGTGTTAATCTATCAGTCACTTATAGCTACTGTGCATTTTCCTGGACTGGATTTAAAGAAAACTGGGTTTATCACTGACTTGCTAGTCATTCTATTCATTGATATGGGCAGCAGAGGTATTACTGTTTAATGACTCATTTCTTTGTGAAAGACCCATGAAATAACTTTCTCCTTTATTTACTGCACTTTTTCTACCTAACTTCAACCTGAATTTCCCCATACTTGATGATTTTTCCACACATTTAAGGTGTGGCTGAAAAAGGCCTCTTCAAATTTGACAGTGTAAAATGAACTGGCTGTTTCAGGAACTAAGCAGGATTGAGGAATCAAAATGCTTGTAAACACCTGTAATTGATTTAAAGTATTTTATATATTGTGACCTATAGGCACAGAGTCACTGAAATCACACAGAGAATAAGAATCAACATCTACAAACCCTCATGAACAGCTATGAACTGAGGGTCTTTAATTCTCCAAGTAGTACTGCCAAGGTCACACCTAAACCTAGCAGCCTGTGCAGAGTGCGTCAATTCTGTCTCATTCCCCCTCCCTTCTGATCACAATTATTACCAAATTCCCTCTATATCCCATTCACTGTCTTGTGCACTTCAGATATTTTATCCCCCAGAGTCTCCTGTTAAATACAAAGTCTATTTTAGCCACTGGTTCAGGAATCTGCATTGCTGTATTAACAAATAAGACAATGACATTTTTTTGTGTGTATATTAGTCATGCCTGTTCCACCTCACACCTTTTGTGGCTTTCAGAGAAGGCTGTGAAGATATAAAAAGGAAGGCAAAATAATACAAAAGCTGTACGAAAAACAGAGTAAATCTGACAAGAACAATATAAAGCTTAGTAAGATTTGAACATGCAGCTTGCTTTAATCATTTAATCCCCTTCCCACTGTTTTCCTACTGATACTTTTGGTTTTAAGCCATTAAAACATGCTGGCATTCCAACCAGTCTGGCTGCAAACTACCCAAAGCTGTGGAAATAAGCTATGCTGACTCCATTAAAAGAGCACAGGTGAGACACAGAAGTGCAGGGGTTTTGTCTGGAGGTGGCAAAGTCCCTCTTTCCTCTCAAGTAGTGGAAGCCAAAGCTTCCCACAGTGCCAGGCAGAGCTGCAGGGGCAGGAGCACAGAGCACATGGGGATTTGTGACACTTGTTCTGGTGTTAATAATCAATTGGTGCAACTGCTACAGCCCATAAATCAATGTTCCATGCAGCTGGGAACGCTTTGTATGTGCTCTCAGTTTTGAACTGGAAATTCCTTCCAACCTTTATCCTGAAGTTACGTAAGTGCTATATAAACATTTCTCTTCATAAGAAAGATCACAACAGAATGAGAATTTCCCTTAAGCTATTTTCCCCCCAAAACCCCTATTAATATATTACTGAAAATTCATATTTTTATTTAAAATCCAATTCTTTCCTTCCTTCTCCAATGGTGTCCCTGTATTAAAAAATACACAGAATGTCTTTGCTTCTGTATCAGGAATTGCTGGACAGATAGTTATTAAATGAAAAAACTCATCATATTCCCATATATAGGAGACAGAATTTATTTTACTGATATTTGTTCACAGATGAAGTGTGCTAAAAACATCTCCCACATCAGCAAGTACTGAAGAACTTACTTGACTTTCTGGATCCAGATGCAATAGTCTGTAATGAAGAGATCATTAAGGATGTAGGCAGGGTCACTCTCCATAAAAATCTTGTGAATGTCCAGCAGACACTTCAAAACAGCAGCTTTCCCTGGAAACAGATTTTTGGTTTTGTGATTCACAAGAAATCATAACAGATCATCTTTATCATCTCCCACCTGAGGGTTTAATAACCACAGCATCCACAGCCACCTTGGAAACTGGAGTTGATTGCCAGGCTGGGAACAGCAGCACTGTAACTGTGTCCTTCAGCATCCACACATCCCTGGGGATGGGGAGCCCCTGGATCCAGCAGGAATCTCTGCAAGACCAGAGCCTGCAGGCCCAGCCATGCGTGTAATTCTCCACAGCTGAAGCAGCCCCTTCCCCCAGCTCCAAACTCCAGCACAGGCAGGCAAGGCACTATGCTTAAAAACAAACAAACTAAGCTGAAAAGTAGCTCACAAATAACAAGAAGTTATGGCCCAGCATCTCTCTTAAGAGGAGCATTTTCCCCTTTGTGCCTACACAAATAGCAAGGCTGGGAACACACAGCTCCCAGCAGGGCCAAGCACATGGAACTCTGTGAGGCAATGTAAGGATTACCCAGCAGCACACCAGGGCCTGGAATTAGGGAGAACTTTTCCTACTTCTGATAGTCACAGACTAGTTTGGCAAAAGGAAAGAAACAACTCACTTCATGTTCAGGAAGGAGATATTTGACACACACTCAATAAATACAGTAAAAGATTAAAAATGTGTTCTCAGTCCACAACTAGAAAATTTTCTGTTGTCAGTTTGACTTTTCCTTCATATGCAACATTCCAATGAGCTGGAATCTCCCCCTTAGTTTTCTGATGACAGTTGCTAAAGGGTTAACTGCTGTGACACTTAAAAAAAATTATTTTCACCGTTTAATGGTGGGGAAAAAAACCCACATTCAAATGAAAACAGCCACCACTGCAAATGGAATCTAATAACTCTCTCCCAAGAGGCTGGCTCCTCCTAGGCTATGAAACCTGAACAGGGATGAAATTACATTTTACAGATTTAGAAGAGAGAGAAAGAAAAAAAAAAAAAAAAGATCAGAACTCCCCCTGCTGTTCAAGCACAAAATTTGTTTGCTTATTTGTAAGTAATTCCATGCTGAAAAAATACAGGCAGAGAACAAAAGTTAAGGGTGAGCAAGATGGTAATAAGGAGGAAGAAACAGAGAAAGCAAAAAGCCATGGCAAACAGAACAGAAAAAAACCCATTGGTTTTGGAAAGTAAGTCAGCATAAGAAAACCTAAACCCCCAAATATAACTAATAACTTTTAAATTGCATCCCCATCAATGCTTGTCAAACATCACTATTTTGACTAAAAAGAAGCGTGCTCTTTTACAAAGAAATGATGTGTGGAATTAAAATTTTGCTGATTTTTTTCAGGTTCCAGCTGTCAAGCTGTCAGCCCAAAACATTTCCAACATCTACTCCTGTTACTCATCTGCCAAGTAACAATGTACATCAGTGAATGTTACACTAATTCCCAACTAAAAATGTCTTTCTTCATAAATTCAAAGTTTTGGATTATAGTAGCTTGATAGGTCTCTAATGAGAGGCTGCAAATCTTGCCAGACTTGGAACAGGGAATCCTGAATCAGGCAAACTATCAAATGTCTGCTTTCAGAACATGGGCCATGATATTTGACAGTTCTTGCATAATTACAGCTCTGCATTATACTGATCAATAAGTGAACTGCTTTATGTGCAAATACTACTTCCTGATTATTCAAAAAACCTCACTAGTTGTGAATAAAAAAGCTTCCAATGTGTGTAACAGGAAAGTCAGAGAAGGTGTCTGCAGATCACTGTATCCTTCTGGAGCTCCTTGCTGAGAGAGCTGCCAGACAACAGCCTGAAACCTGAATTTTACAGACTCAGAAATCCAGTCCTCTTCACACAGACTATTTCAAAATGAGCATAAAATTTGACCTCAGCTCTGTATGTGCCATTTGATATGATAATCTGATTTTAAACCATCGTGAAATTCTATCAGCTTTCATCCTGTGTATTTGGAAGGAAAGTTTAAGTCATATATCTCTTTTTTTCATTCTTTTCCCCATTCCTTTTCTATGTGTTTTTCCACTTTTTCAAGGAGGAGCTTTATCTAAAGATTAACAGCAAAGTTCAGTTTTTCTCTCTTTTTAATGGAACAGTAGTCTGAGACACAAGAAAAGAACTCTACAAACTTTTAAATTAAAATATCCTGGTAACAACTCACCCAGTCAGGCAGTGTTTCACTGGATCACTGAATTTTCACTGCAACACCATTTTCCATTGTGACATTAAAAGAAAAGCAAATTTCTTACCTCTCATGTACTATATTCTCCTCAGAAAAAAAACCCCAAATGCTTTCAGCACTGTATCACTGCAGTTTTGTTATCAGAATTATCTTTTTCACACTTATGAACAGCAACATAAGGCAGTGCAGATAAGTGAGGAGGGACAGCATCCATCTTCCCCTTAAAACTTCACTCCCTCACTGTTATAATGTCAATGGGATTTTCAATCAGCAACAGTTTTGGCAGTAGTAAAGACTAATATTGCCATTTGTGTGGGTTTTTAATCCTGCAACGCACAAGCATTTAAAATAAACCACTGAAACACTACTGCTCAGTGATCCTTCTGTCCAAAAAATAAATCTAATGCTCTTCTCAAAGAAGTAACTCATGCTAAATAGAGAAGTTGCAGTTAACAAGCCAAGGTATGAAGGTGGTTGTGTACAAGTTCCAGTCCCTAAAGACTCACCCAGCTGCAGAATCATGACTGTGTCATTGAAGGCACGTGTCACCAGCTCAAAATGCCTGTACAGGGGATAGCACAGCACTCGTCTTCCAAAAGACACCAGGACATCATGGATGCTGGAGAAACTCTGTGTGCATCAGTGAAAAATCTGAATTAGTCTGTGTGCTTGTTTGTTTTCCTTTAAGGAAAAAGGCAATAGCAGAATAGGGGAAAAAAAAAAAAAAAGCAAGCACATTTTGATTTATTATGCCTCTAAAGATCTGTATTTGAATAGATATGGAAATGTACATGTTAAATAGAAACAAGACATTGCACACTGAGTTTGCATGGCAAGATAACGTAAGTTCTGTACATTTTAGTGGTTTGGGATTAAAAAAAATACAGAGAACATAGGAATAAAACATCTTACTCAAGACTTTACCATCCTTTAGATTAAAGCAATAAATTACGTCTGTCCCACATTATTATATTTAGGAAAAGCTATAAAAAGCCTTTTAAGAATAAAGGAAAATTAAATCCATATGATATTAACCAAATACATGTGTACATGTAAGATCTTTAAAAATGATACATTACTCTGCTTTTCATAAAAATTCTAGATATTGAAGACAGGGATAAATATACCTGTCTGGGGAGAACAGTTCATTGTCCTCCTTCATGAGTGAGGAACACCTCTAATTTACTCAGGCCAGAGGCATTAAGGAGTTATTAAAGACTTTCTTAAAAGTGATTTCCCTTCCAGCTTTCACTTTTCAAGACAAAATGCTCCATTTATTAATGAATTAAAAAAAAAATACCCATTTCATCTTGAGCACTCAATCTATTAAAATTAATAAAAGCACTTTTCTGACAGCCAGCACTTCTTTGCACTCTTTGACTACCTCAACCCATTGTTCATTTTAATGGATCACCAGCAAGCATTTAAATCATTTATGGTTTGTGATTGAATATTTAGAGGCTAAGGTGTGTACATGTCATGGCCAGCAAAATGGCAGTCAGCTCAAACAAACCAGAGCTGAGGCTTTTTTTTTGTACAGAACGATGAAAAGTCCCAGCCCTAATGGTTTGTCTAACAGAAATAGTTATTAACAGTTTAGTGCCAGGACTGTGAGTTTTTTAGGTGTGAAATACACTGTTGGCACAGGCTGCAACAAGAACTGCTCTATCATAGGGTAAGCACGTGCAGAAATCTCCTTCACTATGTTAGGACATGGATATGGAAAAAAAATAAATTGTGAATTAAGACAGGGCATTTTAACTGCACTCCTTTGTAACCTGCTACTGCAGAACTTCAACATAAAACCTGCTCCTACAGGACAAATTATAACTGAACATAACATTTGACACTACTGGAAACGATTGAAGGACTGGACCCAAAAATCCTGTCCAGTTTCAGTTCTGATCCTGCAAAGTGACACTTGGCTCAGCAGACTCAGCCCAGAGCTGGGACAGGCCTTTCCACCTTCCTGCATTTTATCAATTAATGGATTTCAGGCCAGGTCAAATCCTTTCCACTCCAGCTCTGTAACAATTTCTCTGCACAGGCCTGGGTGCTTTCAGTGAACAACCTGAACGTGGAGAGATTGGAATGCAGGGTTTCCTCTGATCTCTGCTGGTTCCAAAGGATGAGCAGCAACTCAAACAGGGATGTGGCACCTGGACATGGTTTTATGGTGAATGTGGTGACTGTGCTGGTGATGGTTGGATCTGAGGATCTAAAAGGTCTTTTCCAACCTTTATTTTTCCAAGAGTTAAGGCTGAAAAGAAGGGGACAGGTAAAGCAACATGTGCCTACTAACTTCCAGAACCCAGAAATAAATTTCTGGTACCATTAAAAACAGACTATATAATTACTTAATCTTCCAATTCTGAAAGAGCAAACTTGGCACAGAAACAACATAAAATGCAAAAAAAAGAAAAACAACCAAAAAAAGTAATCCAGCAAAAACATAACACAAAACTTGACTTTTACCTTACCTCCAGCCAGCACAATGTTGCACTCAGTTTCCTGATGTTCCAAGATGATTCAACCTGATTTTAAGAGAAGACAGTAAAATAAGTGTTATCTAATCCAACACTGCTGGCAAACTATTTAAGATAACATTCTGGCAGCAATTTAAGAACCTTTGTGAATAAGAAGCAGTAATTACATTATGTGCATTGAAATGGCCACAGGACAGCATTAAAAATTATATTGCAATGCAGATGTTGAATAACTGAGTTGCTTTCCATAGTAGGATGATCCAGCCAATGAACAAAATCTTTAAAATACAACAGCAGTACACAGAAATAGTATTTTAGTGGAATTCTGTCCCTTTGCACAAAGCAACAGAGACTTGAATCAACAAAAGCCAAGCTCAAGTGCCTTGTTTCATGAAAACAGCTCAAGACTTTTTGGCTTGCAGAGAGGGTCCTCAAGCCAGCAGTACATGTAAGATGTCATTATTCTTAATATGTGACAGATTCATAGTATTTGAGTGGAAGTGTGGTCCAGTGGGATGACTGGGGCAAAAAGCCAGAAAGCCTTGATCTATAATCCTGCCTCTAGTAAAGATTTGTGTGGCCTGAATGTCTTGGTTTTCCTATTAAACAGGAATAAAACAAAGGCAGGGGGAGAAGGAGAAAAAACCCCAATGTGTTTTCCACACAACATCATACAGTTACTGCAAAACCAATAAAGAATTGCACAACTGTGGTCCTAGCAGATTTGCAATTCTATGCAGATCTAACATGCAACATAACAACAATCCCAGATTATTCTGGTGAATCAGCAGGTCTGGACATGTTGCTTGCCATGCTGCAGTCCATGCCCTGCATGTCAGTCTGATTAAGCCAGAATGATTTTGATTACATGTGCCAATATTTTGGTTGAAAGCATTGGAAAAAACCTGCTTGGTTTGTATTAGCACAGGAGATGTGAGGCATAAAGCTATATCTGGGAAGCAATTCCAAGAGGGCAAGGTATCCACACAGAACAAAAAAGAACAGCTATTCTGTTAATTTGCATTTGCATTAACCAAGATACACAAATCAGAGCCATACAGAATTATCTGGAACCTCCTGCTACTCCACATCTCTCCTATTACAGTTCTGCTGCAGAAGAACACAGGTATTAAGAAATCCTATTAATCCCTACAGGCACCAAATCTAGCGCCAAAGTCTTTCATTTTAACTTCATCATGTAAGTTTAATGCCTGGGAGTAAGTGCATGTTGAAAGTTCATGTACTGCCCTAAATGGCAGTAAAGGGTCCAGCACTAGGTTCCTAAAATATATTCTATTTTTTACTTTTTTAAACTTACATTCTTGTCCCCTTCATTGACACGGATCTCGTAGCAATATGCCAGAAGAATATCAATTAATCCAAGATATACGTGGCGACGGCTCCTTTTATCCAGAAGATAAGATTTATTTGTGAACTTTCTCATCTGCTCTCTCTCTTCCTCACAGAAGACAACTATAAAAAGTAAAAGGATAATTGATTATGAATTTAAAGCTGGCACATTCACTTTAATAGGTGGTAATACTACCTCAACAGTGCCTTTAAAAAGGAGCGTGTAACTAATCATAAGTCACCCATCACTCAAGAAAAAAGCCTAAATCACTCTTACTTTCCTTTTTAACTTTTATTAAGCTGTGTTATATTCATTTCAATGTCAAGCTCCAGCACAGCACTGCATGTACACACTGATGACTTTGAACCTCTCCAGGTGCCAAGGATTTCTGTGGATGCCTAGAGATCTTATACAGGGATAAATGCACAGTCAGGATCCAAATAAAATGAGGATTCTAAAGCCCACATTGTATGGGACAAAAATCCAGAGGCAAGTGATAATTTAGAAAGAGTAAGGCAGTTCTAACTCTGTTTTTTCTGTTCATACTAAGCAGGTCAGTATCATCCCTTGAATCACAACTACTGATGATGTATCTCTACCAGTAAATTTCCTTGTAAGTTGATTCTTCAATGTAAACATGAACCACACTTCACTTTTAAACAGCAAAGAAACTCCCAGTGAAATTCATGAAATAGAGTAGTAAAGTTATCTTCCTTTAAAATTCAAACTCTGAAGCATCACAATGTCTGCAACTGGACCATTACCACAGAAATTCCAGGTCTATTAAAAAAGAGCAAACAAGATGCAGACTAGACAATTTCTAAAGGTAAATGTTACAAGATGCACCTTAAGTTGATGTAAAGTGCCAGGTGTTCTAAATAAAATATCTTTCTCTGAGAAAATACTTCAGCGTTGAAAAAAATTCTATCCATTGCCTATAGTTTTTGAAAATTAAATTAATTACCCAGGCCTGAAACTCATCATTAACATGTCCAAACCACCACCTACTTTGTGTTCCCCGTTCAAAACTCCCAAGTACATGGTGTGAAATTATCAGAACAATTAAAATTGTAATTATGTTTCTGCTGTACTAAGCCTGTACACTTTTGTGCACTTACACTGCCAAATTTTAGCTAACAATCTGTACCACAATCAGTATTAATCTAATGCAAAGCAGCACTTGCTGCTACTTATCAAGTAAGCTAAATTGGCAAGTTTTTTGTAACTTTGATTTAAAATGTTTGGTGTATTTGCCAGTGGGAAAACCATGCCAGAATAGAAATGTGTGTTAATATACCCACATCTAAAGGAGTCAGACATTCATCTCACAAAGTTTCTGACAGATGAGACTGCAGACACCACCTTTACATTTTAATCACCTCTTTTACTTGTTTTAAGCTGGCCATTCCTCATGTTAAAAAAGAAGATACTTCAAATTTGCTCCAGTGGCAGAGTGTCAGTGAAAGCAGAGTTTAATCTCTGAGGGGAGGATGAGGTCTGACAGCCAGAGGGTGTTTTGTTACAGCCCTACTGCTATTTTACACTGTGATAACACCACTTAAATCACTGGGAGATCTGTATCTCCAGACTACTATGACACTTGCAGCTCTAAATGTGTTAGGGGCACTTACATAAAATGTGCTGGACCCACACAGAGAGCTGACTCAGTGGTCAGTCAGGAAAGTACAGGTCAGGAAGCACCTCTGATAATCTGCTGGTGAGAGCAGAGCCTCAGTTTGTGATCCTGTCAAGCCAAGTCTTGAATCCCACAGCTCTCCCAAAAGGAAAGAACTCAGTAGAACTGACCTCTCCTTCCATTTTCTTTAAACTGAAATATTATATTACAATTTTAAGGTTTTCAAATGCATGCTTCTGCCCCTGTAGGTTAAGGAATCAGCAACATCAGACGAAGGAAGAGTCAGCAGATTAGTCAGAATGAAGTTATTGAGAGTAGCAGCAGATAAGTCAGAATGAAGTTATTGAGATATATATATTGATATTTATCTTGCCTTTTAAATCCTGAAATATTTTACAGTGGAGCCTGATCATTAAGAGTTTTGCATGAATAAAAAGCAGATTTTCCTCACATAACAAAAACTGCTCTGCAGCAGAGCAGTGCCAGGAAGGAACAGATGAAGCAAAGCCCTGAAAACCGAGCAAAGCAGGTGGACAGAAATTTGATAAAAAAAGAAAAGTAATCCATCTTAAACATATGAATCCACCAATAATGGCATATATTTGACCCAAGCCTTACTGAAAGGTGGAACTCTGAGAGGAAATTGCTTCTCTTTTTCTCTTTCTATAAAGAAATAAGAAAGAGAACAGTCACTGTAAGCATGAGACGTTACCCTGAACAAAATAAGATATCCTTGGAGCATATAAATGTTAGATTAAATACATATGTCAGCCTGAACCTTTGAAGATTATTGTGTTGCCTAAAGAGAAGATTTTTACAGTAGTGCAATTGGAAGTAGAATAAAAATGAACTTTTAACCAAGCTGAATTTGACTGTTAGAAAATACAAACCCTTTCATCTGGAATCTGTAGAAGCAAGACACTAATGTAAACTTCAACAGCAGCAGCAAGGAAGCTTTCCAAAAATGCTATCCCCTCCTGGGAAAAGCTGTGTAATTAATAAGGCTTTATGGAGTATTACTTGACTGGAATGAGACATTCTAAGTGTGAACAGAAAGGGCTGGAAGAGAATACACAGTAAGATGTACAAAAAGGAAAAAAAAGAAAAGACACTTGGGATAAGAAAAAGTTTTAAAAAGGCAAAATACACAAACCACGTACACAAGCTGGAGAACAAGTAAAAAGGTCAAATAAAATTATATTCAAAGTAAGGACAGAGGAGAGATGAAAACTTTAAATGTTAATGAGAAGAGAAGAACCAAAATGAGAAAAAAAATTGTAATGAGACATTAGAAGAACCTGATGATGTAAAAACAAAGAGAAAATAACCAGGGATAAATACAAGAGCAGTAATCAACCGAAGAAAATCTTCAGTTAATTGCAATGTCATGTAAAAAATAAAAAAGGCCGTCTGTACTTCTAATTACTTCTTGCAGCCAAAGACATTATAAAGACAAAAGTAATCAAGATTTTGGTTCCAAGAAACCAATGAAGATAGTAACTGAAAAGACATCAATGTAAGTCAGGAAAAGAAAAAAACAATTTTCTTTATTCAATGTTTCTGAATAAGAAAATAAAATTTAAAGAATCTGCTAATTTTTAATGTCTCCTTCCCACCACAGACCCACTTTTACATTTAACCTGAGGAGCAACGTGTCTTTATTCAACAACAAATCCTTCCTTTCCACAGGACAGGCAGGAATTGCTGATTAACTGCACCATTCCTCGGGCTGGGTAAGGCACTACAGAACCACAGGGGACACATCCTGCTGATGGTCAGATCCCAGCCTGGTGCCACCTCCTGCCCATCTGCATTCCCACTCACAGGAGACCTTCTAGTAGAACCTGCACTCCCTCTCATGGTGGTTTCCTTCAGCACAGCTCACTCAGGGTTAGGAACCTCCACTGATTTCAGTCACTGTCTCAAACAGCACAAATATTACCAAAACTGAGGTCTTTCCAAGGAAAAGGGTGGGTTTGCTGGCATTAACATCACCCAAACTCCAGATTGCCTCATTTGTTACTTAGATTTCCTCAAGATTCACAGAACAGCATGAGCCTCTCCACTCAGCCCCATGAAGGTGAGATTTTTTTTTTTTATTAAATAGATATCTGTTATTACAAATGGTATGGAGCAAAGGTGATGCTTCATAAAGTCTCTCTTCTGTGTAATTTCCATTTGCCAGGCTTTTGAAGAGTTTTTCTGGTTTTGACCCTAAAATCCAACAGACATGTTTTTCCTCAGTACCTCGATTTGGAGGAGAAACATTCCTTATCAATAAAATCATCCAGCAGCTCTTTATTTTAATTATATTCCTTAAGCCAAGCAAACAGGAGTAGTGTTTCATTTACTAAGGAGTGAATGGATAAAAACAAACAAAGGAAGCCCTCATTATTGTATTTTCAAGCCTCTTGTACCTTTGTCCAATGCTTTTCAAATCAAGTGTTTATGATGGACATAATTAACAATTTCGGAGGCTGAAAAGGCACCAGGAATGAAGATCAGATTACATTCACAGTAAAATACACAACACCTATCCAAATTCTATTTTTCTCCCAGAGAAAATGGGGAAGTGCAGGTATTATCAGTGCACTGAGAACTCCTGGTGAAGGATTATCATCATCTGCTTCAGGAATATCAGATTTTCATACAACATAGGAAATGAACAAAGAACAATAGAAGAAAATGCACAATAATAACTTGTAGTGCTCTCTGTAATCACTGTGTGCAGGGAGGCAGCCTCAGTTATCTGTTGTTAGCAGTGTTCCCACAAGGTCACCTACTCACCCTGGAAAAATCCCTTTAGGTTTCTAAATGGACACAAAGAGTTTTCTTTGAAAAAAGATCTCTGAGATCCATGAAGTAATGCAATAAATAATAAATATTGAATGCAATAGACTAATAAATTTCCTTGAAGAACAATAAGCTATAACATGGCACCACAGCAATTATCATTCAAGTAATAGATGTGTGTGTGTGTATATATTTATATGTATAGTCTCACCAAATGCAGGACTGTCATGTTCCTGATGACTTTCTCCCTGCAAGGCTGTCATCTTTTTATGAGCATCAATCCACCAGGGTTTGTACTTTAAAAGATGCTTAATAGCTTCATCTTCAAAAAAATCAGCTCTAGGGAAAATAAAAAGAACTTTCATATGCTATTTATTTCAATTCATAGTATATGTGGGTACATAGTAACACATCCATAGAATGCATCTCACTTGGCTCCAGGTTATTTTCCATGCTAGAAATGTGTTCTTTGACTTTAAAGCAGAAAAGAATAATCATTTAAAAAAACCCAGTATTCTCCTATCTTTCAGTATACCTTCCTTACTTCCTCCACCTTTCCTGAGCCACCCAGAAGCCCAGGGAATTAATGGGCTTGCAGCATCACATAAAGCTGAACCAACCTGATTTGTTCTGAATGCAGCTAAAGGAAAACACTCCAAAGGCTTCTCAGACAAATAATTTGATTTTACTGGGTAGCTCTCCCACTCATAAGCCAGGGAATTGGTGGGGAGGAAGTTGTGCAGCTGAAGGGTAAAGGTGAGGTAGGGATGGGGATGGACTTTAAGCAAGGACATGCAGTAGCAAGGTGGAAAAAGAAGAGCTGTACACCAGTTTTGGAAGAGAGATCGCCTCCATCTCACCAGCACAAAGCCACTGTGGTAAAAATCTCAATCTAGTAATTCTGTGAGGATTTATCCTAAAGGATTCAAGTTCTAAGCCTCCTCTTACCATCTGAGCTTTTTCTTCAAGCCAAACAATGGTATAAATACTGAGAATTGAAAAAAAAAACCCACAGGAAATTTCTCAGTACCTTCTTCATCACCACACAAAACCTGAACACAGAATGCAATCTGCTTCCCACTCACACTGACAGATTTTTTTGGTTTTTGTTGCCTCCCTTCAACATCAAAGCAACTTATCAGCCAGGGTACATTTTCCTCAAGGCCACCAGAACAGTTGTTTGCCCCCATTTCCACCACAGCTTCTGTTCTCCTCAGGAAAACAATTTTTATTCAAGAAAGGCTGGTATCATCTGTTCTGAAACAACCAAGACACAGCCATTAAACTAAATGCTATAGCTCTACCAGGCCAGAACACAGAGTCTAAAATTGAAACATGAAATTACTGCAATTTACATCCCATTAGAGGTTAGGAAGTACTCCAGTTCTAGTGAAATGTAGTTCAAGAAAGCTCTTCTATTTTTTGTGTGTTACAGGAAGATGTGAGGATGCCTCTGAAATATGAGAAACTGAGGAAAAATTCCAGGTTTGCAAAGTTACCTTCTGAAACAACCCAAAATGGGTTAAGCCTTCCTGTCCCCAAAAAACAACACAGTACTAGTTCTCCCCACTGGAGACTACTCTCTTCTCCCACCAGATCCATCTTGCAGGAATCAATTTATTAATAAATCTCATGGCCTTCATTTACTTTACTTATCTGAACCTAACTTGACCTGAAATACTCCAACCTGAAAGGCACAAAGAATCATTTTCACCTTGCTACATGCAATGCAGCATAAAAGAAACAAAAAGTTTTGGTCTGGATGTTTTCCTCATTCTGTTTTAAAATAAGAATGAGGATGATGAAGGCAAAAACCAAAGTAGAAAAGATAAAATTTCATAATTTCAAAACTCAAATTCCCCCCTCCTAGAAAGTGTGGCTTATTAATCCTTCTTTCACAAGGTGAAAACAAAGTTCTGATCTGTCAACCCAAAGTGTCAGCAGGGAGTGGCTGCTCAGCTGCTGAAGAGGTAAAGTATGAAACAAGGCTCTGCAAGGTTCTTTCCAAAAGTGATCTTAAAACCAATCATTTGTGAAAAAGGAATGTGTTTCAGAGGCCCATGGCCAGGTG
Source organism: Chloebia gouldiae (assembly GCA_003676055.1). Classification (NCBI taxonomy): domain Eukaryota; kingdom Metazoa; phylum Chordata; class Aves; order Passeriformes; family Passeridae; genus Chloebia; species Chloebia gouldiae. Next base: position 2,956,519 of record QUSF01000031.1, on the reverse strand, counting down.
AAGTTAATCAATACTCACAGGTAATGATCAGGCTCAAACTTGGCAGCTTCAGATGCCAAACGTTTCCTCCTACGTTCCTCTGCAGGAGTTTGGTCTGGATCCTTGATGTCAATAACATCACTGAGCTCATCCTGCAAATGGCAACAAAATTATAGGACCAAGCCACTGGTCTGGCACACAACATTTATTCAGGAAGAATTTAACAAGGATGCTTATCAGCATTGCACTGAAATCCCTAAAAGCTTAAATTTCGAGCTCCACTATGCAAATAAAACATCAAAATTCCAAGGAAATGCAATTATTTGAAGCTCCTTAGAACTCATGATATTATCAAGCCTATTCAGGCCATTTTATCATAAGGCAGGGAGGTTATTTTACATTATGATAAATTTGCAATGTTAAACAAAAGCACACAACCCCAACAAAGACAAGATAAGAATCACACATCATTTGTGACTTTTGAGAATACTCTCACTCTCTGAAGTGGCTGTACATTAATTAATAGGCAATTGCAGTGCCCTTTTAAACACCATTAGGTAGTTATTTCCCATCCCATTAATGCTGATGGGAAATATATTTCTTCACAAATTTCATGGTAATAAAGCAGCATGCATGTCCAACCAGAATGTAAATACTTTATTCATAAACAGCAATCCTGCTCCAAGCCCTGGGAATATTATAATTCATACAACAGTAAGTTAGAGTTTCATAACTGAGATGAACTTTTCAAAAGTTGTTGTCTTGGGAGCTAGGAAGCCTACACAGGAAGTTACCCAGAACTTCTAGGAGAGGAGAAGACAAAATGCATCTATCTACCTGCAGCCTCTGGAACACCCCTGAGCGCAAATTCCCAAAGCCATAGGGGTGCTGCAGTGGTGAAGGGCTTTCTTCATAAGGAATTTGTTCCATTTCCCACTCTAATCCTTCTTCATTCTCTGCCTCAGCAGAGGCAGCTGTATCTATGGCATGGTTAGAAAAGGAAAATTACCACATGGAAAAATACCTACTATTTCTTCAAAAGGCTTATTGTGCTACTGGTGTTTGCCTTTCTTATTTTACTGCATCTTTTAAGAAATCTCACCCAACACTGGGTCAGAGATCTGTAACCACAGGTCCCGTTTGAAACTCCCCAACTTTCAAAAGTGAACATCAGGAACATTAAATTTTAAATGCACTCCCTCAGTACTTGTCCTACTGAATTCAACAAGATCAGCATCTGATGCTAGGAGAACCCTGAGAGAACCTAAGTGATCTTATCAATAATTTAAGGCAGGAATTAAAAAATCAGAGACAGCCAAACATTTTTGTGTGTTAAATACTGATGTTAAGCAAGACATGCACCAGAACCTGTGGTTTTAATTAGCTTCTCACTTGAGCTAATAGTCCAGCTGTAGTTTGTAAAAAGGAGACTCAACTGTGTGTGTATTCTACAGCCACTAGAGGGGTACAAAGACCTACAGAGCATTAGCATATTTTTAAAGCACATTTTGGAAAAATTTAAACATAACTAAACCTCTAAAGTTGGCATGTGTATCATCTGCAACATATTTATTTCTGTTCTTATCCATACTCTGATTTACTCACAACATTCTTGTACCTTGAAGTAGTCAATAATAAAAATATTGTACTTTCCTACATGTATCACTCTATAGATCAATAACTGTTTCATTACACACATGTATCATCTTGTATAAACCAGATTGATTTTGTCATACCCATCTCTTCTACCAAAGGTTTTGCTGATCTTGATTTCTTTGGTGCTAAAAGAGATGTCAGCATGTTCAGCCCCTCAAAATATTGGCCAGGAACCTCCTTGGGCAACTGGATTGTAAAAGTACCTTAAAAGAAAGTGGGAATATAATTATTGCATTAAAATATCTGAGACAGGCCGACGTAACTTTTTCCTCTATGAGAAAGACTCAGAGGAAGTAGGACACATGCAGGTAACATTGATCCCTGTGCATGTTTTTAACCTTATTTCATAACAATTCATAATTTTAATGATAAAACATTAAAGAGAATATTTAACTACTTGAAGTCTCCTGACTTACACTGTATAAACAAAACCAACTGAAGTAAGCAAGCTTTATTTAATTTTTAATCCTTACACCAAACAATCCACAGAAGCTACATTCACCAATCTGATTATTGTTTTAAGTCATGGAACAAAGGTTCTGCAAGCAACAGATTTATTACTTTATTGCCATTTTTTTGTTTGTTTTAAAGCATAAATTACTGGAAATAGCAACATTTTTTTTACACAGATATCAGTACCTTCATCTGTATTGTAAGATGCTTTTTCTCTGCCATCCTCTACAATTCTTCCAGGAAATGTCAATCTGCAGGCAAAAAATGAGATGCCTCACTGAAAGCCTGACTAATTCTGCAAGTTGATGTCTCAGCCTATAAAAATGGAAGGCACATTCCAAGAGCAGCACAAAGGACTTAACTAAACTCATCTTCACGGTAATGGAATCCATGCAGTTCAATCCCCCTGGATTCCTCCCAGGAAAAGAATACACTCTACAAAATTTACACCCAGAGAGTTGTCTGGCCATTTATAATTAAAAAGCCATTGTACAGTACATTTAGAAAAGTATTTCTTTCAACTCCCTTTAACATGGTTTAATGCCTAGGAAAAAAGAGGGCAGATCCAAAAAACTAAATCTTGGCATCAACTGAACTGTCTGTAGTCAGAAGAATAAAAGCTGCAGATGAAGAACATTCTGAAGGGACCACAACTAAGTTCATCTCCTACCATGAAGATCAACTTTTGAAAACTTTTCCCACTACTTGCCTGAGAAAGTATGGCTTAGCATAAAATTTGAAATCTTCCCCTTCAAAGTAAATGTCAAACTCTGAAGCTCTAGCATATGGCACTCTGATTTTTACTGTAAGGAAATCTGGGTCCTGGGTCAGTTCAAAAGCTGGAGTTATCATGATGAATCCAGGAGGAAAAGCAAACACTGCTTGTGTGGCCCTGCAGAAACAGGAAAAGAAAAAAAATTACTGTAGCTTCCAATTTATGAGAGCGAGTGGTGTCTCTCCAAAACTCTGTAAGAACATTTCAGATTCCCACATAATGTGCTCAAGAAGAAAGCACTGATGACAACAGCACTGAAATGTTATCAAAAACATGAAGGAACCACCTCTCTGCACCTTAATGAACCAACTGGATGTAGAGTTGGAGTAGAGGAAAGCACCTGTTACATTCCACATGAAAACCACATTAAAAATCAGTCTTACAATTTTTCAGCTTTTCATAACTGTTATTTATAATTTCACACATAGCAGATCTTAGACCTTTGCAGCTCTCTAGTGAACTGAACATAAACCACTATTAAAAAATCCTAAAAGCAAGTAATTCTTCCAAAAAATAGAGCTGTGTTTTATAATTCACAATCGTATTAACCAGAATATGAGCAGAGTCAAGGGTAGTTTTGGTAACATCCCTCAGAACCATATGTATGTGTATACACTGGCACGTGCACATATTTAGCACAAGAAAAGGAATTTATATAATACTACTCATCTCATATACGACTGTCTGACCTCTCAATAGCTTCTCATCTCAGGTTTAATTTAGAACCCATTTATGGATTGTTTGGGGATTTTTTTGTTTGTTTTGGAAGATGTGTTTACAAAAGGTTTTGCAAACTAGCTTTTTAAACCAAAAATATTTTAAACATTTAAACAAATAAAACCAGAATAGAACTATTATTTGGGAAATAACTTTTCACTCACTTTCAGTTACCTTTACTAAACATATTCCCATTCTGACAATTTCATGACAGCCAGAAATCATTAACCATTAATGAGGCTAAATTAACGGAGCACCCTCTTTCTCATATGGGTAATTAGCCTAATTTAGCATGTATGAAAAATATTAAAAGCTCCCATTTCACAATATCACATGATTCCTGGGGCAACATGCCCACCCATTCCAGGCTGAGAAGCTGCCAGGTGTTTTGGGGAATTGTATCTAAATAGGAAACACCTGGCTTGTAGACTATCTACACCTGTACACCAGATTAACTTTCCTGTGGATTTTCTTCTCTCAACACAAGCACAGCTAGGAGGTACCAAAACCCCAGTAGCTCACTTGGACTCTTCAGTGATGACGTGCCAGTGTGCATTTTCATTTTCCCCAGTCAGAGGTTCACAAACCCAGGCCTGGCTCACCCTGTCCTGCACTCCTGCTGCACTTGGAGCATCCCTGACCCAAATTAATCACCCAAACCCCTCTTGGGCTGGGGGGTGCTACACAAATCCCTGATATCTCACAGCTGAGGAACCACTGGGACACAACACTCAGACCCCAGGTATCCTAAATAATAATCGCATTTCCCAGCCTCTCCTTAGGGAAAGGACAGGGATGATGCGTGTGAGGCGCTGAACAAAGAATGGCTCGGGTTGAGGGGACCCCTCCAAGGCAGGGTCACCTG
>QUSF01000031.1:2909858-2943779 GCA_003676055.1 Chloebia gouldiae | reverse complement strand
GCCGCTGCTGCTCTATCTGCTGGCGGGCAGCGCGGCCCCGCCGCCCGCGCCCTCCGCGCCCGCCCGCCGCCCGCCGCGCCTCGGCCGGAGCCCCCCGAGGAGGAGCCCCGCGGGCGGCGCCGGCGCCAGGTAACGGGAGCGGCTCCGTGCCCCGGCCCTGCCCTCGGGAGTGCCCCGGGCGCTGTGCCCGCGCCCAGCCCCACGCGTGGCCCGCCCGCCCCGCGGGTCCCCTCGGCGGTGTCGCTTTTCTGCCGGTGCGCCGGGCGCTTCCCTCTCGCGGATGTTCTTTCCCCGCTAGTGATGGGCGATTGGAGACGCTTGTGCGAGCTGCTGAGGTTCGCAAGTGCAAACTTTTCCCCGCGCGTTTCCCCTGGCGGCGTAGTTGCCAGAGGTGCCAGGAAAGGATTTCCCTGTGTCCGAGCGGGGGGTTCCCTCCTCCGCGGGAGCAGCTTCTGAAATAGCGGCTTTTCCCCTGGTGCTGCCCTTGTTTCCGAGGCTGGCGTGGGCAGAGTGCTGCTCGCTGGCTGCTGCTGTCACCTCGGAGCTGCGCTCTGCGGGTTTGCCAGGGAAAAGGGAAGGCGGCTCCGCGTTGCCCTGTGGTGCCACTGGCTTCCAAACTGCGGAGGCGCTGGCAGATTTTAAGCTTTTGAGATTTTTGTTTTGAAAGTTTTTTAGATGTAAATTAACTCAGCAGAACTTTAAAGGTGTTTTAAATCGTGGTGTGGTGTGTTTCCTGTCCCAGCACCTTACAGGCAGGGTATTTTTTAAAAAACTAATTAGTTGAGAAAGGGTAGCTTTCAGTGGGTGGAGGACTTGTTTTCCCCTTTGCATTCCAATTATGTTATGGTCAGTGTGACCTCATATATCTAATTAACTTGGTATGTCTTTGTGTCTCTGATTCATGATTTCACAGAGATGTTGTGAATGAAAGACTATTCCTGTTTCTTGAGCTCTTACTCCTTAACTTATTAAAGCAGTTGGTTTCTCCCCAGCATTGTTACCCCACTGAATGCAAGAGATGTTTTCTGGGGCTGAGAGTGGGCCACGGACAGAATTTAAATGCCGGTATTAAAGCAGGATTATTTCCACTAGCAACTGTACCTCCTGAAGTCATTTTTCTTTAAGGCATATCTCTGTGATTATCATGGAAATCAAGAAGAACACTAAAGGAGGGAGCCGGGAAAGTGTGGAACTGCCAGAGAGTGTAAACAACCATTCCACTTCAAAGCACTTTTCAGTGGCATCTTCATGTTTCACAATTTGACATTATCTAACTTTTTGATTATTTGTTGACTTTGCAAGTCCTTTTTACAAGGTCTGCAACACAACAGGAAAGAAAAAAAAAAAAAGAGGAATTTAGTATTCTAAGTGTGCATTTTCTTCAGAATTTTGTTTGTGGGGTTTTCCCTTGTCATCTTGCATTATTGGCCCCAGCAGAAGTTTATATAACTGAAAAGCACAATGCTTGAGGTCCTGTTCAGCCATTTGCTGAAAGATTCTGTGTTATTTTAGTTACTACTAAAATTTATTCAGGTGAGGGTATCCATAAAAAAAAGAATTTTTGTGGGGAGCGTGTGACATAAGTGGTTCAAGTGAAGGTGGTGCTTGCCTTGTTGGAAAGGCATCAGGTGTTGGGATCTGCTGGGCTTAAAAAGCCTGATTCAAGCTAAACTGAAAGCACTGGGTGGAGTTTGAATTTCGATTGTAAGAAACAGGCCATGATTATCATTTTAGTTCCTCCTTATGAGCAAAGGAACATAATTTTTTAATTTGATGCAAGAGATCCCACCTTACGTAACTGATTCATTCAGGATAATAAGAAATAATTAGGACTGTTAAGATCTCTTGAGGTGATCACAGTGTACATGAGACTGCAGAATTGAAGTTCTGTCTATGTGACTGTAAAACATTTAAGTTCAGCTTTGTCAAGTTGGTTTGTCAGAGGATGCAGTATTTGAGCTCAGAGGATGCAGTATTTGAGCTCAGCTCAGAAAGAGCCGTAACTTAGGATTTGTGTTTGCTTCATGAGAATCAGCATTGTGCAGGGAGGATAAATTGTATTTTGACTGGGATTTGTAATATTGCTTTTTGTTGTCCCATAGTATCAGAAGACATCAGGTTTTAAGTTTTAAGAAGTGCAGAATTCTTTAAAAAAATAAGCTATACATAAAGTTTAATGTAGAAATCTGTCATTAGCTGGCTGGTGCTTCACAAATGTTAGCAATACCATTAATGTGTCCTGCTTTGGTCATCAGATAATTTTGACAAATCTAGGTAAAGTTCTGGTTAGCTTTGAAATTTGTTTTTTCATGATGGTTTTATTGCTCATTCCTGTTGGAAGTAGCAAGTTCTATGCCTTTGGTAAGACTTTTTTATATGAAGAATTTTAAATACGTGCCAAACCCATGTGTGCAAAGTATCAAAAAGGAGGATTGTTTTACATTTGAAGGGCAGATGTGACCATGCTCTCTCTTAAACCAGCATGGCAAGGCAGGGGGAGTGAACCTTCACCAGCACATTTAGTTCCCTGAAAGTAACTTTTTTAATGCAAAACATCCCTTGCATGGCAACGTGTCAAGATACTTTTTCTTTCCGTGTGCCCAGCCTGTGTGCACATACATGCAAGTTTGGCTCGACTTTGATAATAACATGCTGAAACCCCAAGTATTTCATACTTGTTTCATAAAGAACCCACTTCATAAAGGGAGGGAGAAACGTCCATTCTGATTTTGAGTGGCTTTTTTCCCTTTCTCTGAGTGGTAGGAGAAGGTTGAAACTTCAACCATATTTGGATTGACAGCAGCTCCTGTTGTTTTTGTCGAACTGCTGCAAAGTGAGAAAGGTTGACTTAAAAACATTTGTATTTCAAAGTGTGCAAGAAAATGTGTTTCACATCATGGAGCTGTTGTTGGGACGTTGACTCAGGGGTGGCTGTCAGGGAAGGAGCCTGTTCAGTGAATCACCAGTTTTGATACAATGCCTAAATCTACCCTTGTTTGTGCTGCAAAAGTAAATGAGATCATAATGGGAAGAATGTTTCAAAAATCAACAACTATATTGCATCTTGGAAGCGTCTGCATGCGTTATCTTTCAGGAATAAATTGGAAGGCTTGAATAGATTAGCAGGCTCTGTAATGAGGTGGGAATGCATTATTTTGAATGGATTTGGATTGATTTAGACAGGTTTGGGGTTAATTACGTTTGAGACACTGGCTGTGACTAATAAGAAAATTACATGTAATCTAAACTTTAAGACCTAGGAATGCACACTGTTGTGCTTGAGCACTCAAGCTGCTCCTGCTGTGTCAGTGCCTTTCTGAAGAAATTGTATTCAGTAAATAAAATATGAGTGAGCAACTGGATGGGAGTTGCTGTGTATTGCTGGAAGGTCTTTGCTGTAAACATTTTATTGTGCTCCAGTCTTCAGCCAGTCTGTGAGGATGTGTTCTGCAAGTATTTTGTGATGATTTCTGGAGTGCTTAGTCTGTGTATTTGTTCTTGTCAAACATATTAAACTTTAGGGCCCAGGTCTCGGCATTGCTTTCAGTGTGCTTAAACATTTAATTTAGGTTATAGAATCCAACTACAGAGTGTTCATAACAGACAAGTTGAACTATAAAGGAATGAATACAAATGTTAGGAAGAATTGACTGATGATAATAATTGCATTACTCTGTGGATCTTTGGGCTTTTTAATGTATAAGGAGTGTTTTGAGGTGGGAAATTCTTAGAGCTGTAACAGCTGCTCCCATTCTACAGGTAGGACAACCTGGCTGTGTCCTGCACATTTTCAAGGGATGTCCTTCCATCCAGCTGTTGTTCCTCCCTGTCCTTTCCTTTCTCCTTGCCCTGTATGGGGTGCGTGCATGAACGGGGCAGGGAAGGGGAGCTGGGATGTTCTTTGCCTTGATCTGCTTGTTTACCCTCCAGGCAGTTGGACTTTGCCTCTTCTACACCTGCCTCTTCTCAGGCTTCTGGATAACTGTTAGTTTTTCAAGCCTAAGTTAAAACTGCAGTCAGATGCATCCTGCTGTGGCACTGTTGTATCTCCCATTGCAGCTCGCCTTCGTTTTCACCGTCCTCTAAGTTTCTTTATGTACTTACAAAGAAGATGCAAAATGTTGTGTCCCAGAATTCTTCTGTACCTCGTTGCTACTTCTCTCGCTGATTATTGCCCTCAGTGTGCCAGACTATGACTGATGTAGTTCAAATAGCTCCTTTTTCTCGGATGATTATTCCAATTCAGGCCACTCCAGGCTCATGAACCACTGCAATGTTGGCAATTCCTCACCTCCAAGGCTCAGCTTTCTCCTCCACAGTGTCTATGTTGGATGTCTGTTGTTGTCCCTTCTCCCATGGGTTTTTCATGCATTCTGCTTTCACCAAGGATTGCTTCTGCTCAGTCTGTCCTTTGGAAGTGTTGTCTACACATACTGGATTTTTCACTGCAAAACAGCTGCATAATGCAGAGCTCACTGTGGCTAAACCTGGCCAGGAAATCCGAGTGCTTTGGTGTGGGGTTTTGAAATGTTGCAATAAAAGTGCAGGGTTTAGTCCCTCTCCCAGTGAATTCCATTGCCAGAAACTACATCAAAGCAGCTCCCAGCCTGTGCATGGCTTGATTTAGAGACACAATTAAGGGGAAACATTACACAGATGGAGAGAAGGGGGAAAAGGTGATCTGTGTGAGCAGCTAATTACTCACTTCAATAATTCAGCGATTTTTACACTAATAGGTTGCAGAGTAAATACCACTTCACATAGCTGTAATATTCCATTATTTATACACTGATGAAATTGGGAGTTAATTAAGATTATAGCAGAAGATTTTAAACTCTCAATGAAACATGTTGCTTTGTACAGTCAGTGAAGTGCCAGTTCTTGGTGCTCCTTTACACAGAGGTGGGTTATTCTGAAGGGTAGAATGCTGCTGTTACACAGAGCAGCACTTCAGTGTCTGGAAAAAATAATAACAGCTTAAAACTATAATTTTTCTCCTTATTTAGAACTTCTTTTTGTGGCATTAACTCCAGTGATTAATTGTGTGTGTGTAATTGTGTGTTCAGAGCAGGGCTGGGATTGATGTCCTCTGCTCAGAGATATGTCCAGAGCAGGCAGTGATCTATGATTTGCCTTTTGAACTCTCCAGGAATGATTACTGTGCCTGGGATTGAGTTGCTTGGTCAGCTCCATCCTGTGTGATGGAGGCTAAGTGCCATCTGTGTTGGAATGTGAATGCACCATGGTGCAAGCATTCCTCAAGGATGCAATTTTTACCTCCACACTAAACACAGAACCAAAAGACTGCTTTCAAAAGGTCTTCAGCTCCCCATGAGAAACTGATTTTTCTGGCTAGCAGGAAGCTTCATTGTGCTTCCTACTGTGTTCCCTGTATCTGGATGAAATGTATTTAAAGCCCGCACAGGTGGGTGCTAAGTGAAAATCCCACAGTTTGGCCCTTGGAATATAGTCTGATTCATCTGGGATATGTGACTATACTTGTTTTCAAAAAGCTGTATTTTAGCAAAACATCATGGATTCCATGGGGTGAAATGGAGGACAGTCCTTGGAAACTCTGCCAGTACCTTCAGGCCAGGATTAAAGCATGCATCTTTAATAGCAAAATTAATTAACTGTTAGAACAATTTACATATGGATGCAGTGTTTTTGTTTTTTGTTTTTTTTTTTTTTTAAAGTATGGCTGTCTTCTTCCAGTCTAGCCATTATGGGCTTGAAAATGAAGTTGCTGGATGCAGTTGTGTGATCTGCATTGTGTTAGAAAGTTGGCTGGGTAGCTGTAACTCTGTCTGACTGTGACCTCTGGGCTGGGGAAGGAGATGTCATTTGCACAGAGCAAGGTGGTGTCTGGTTTGAGGTGCTGTGAAATTTGCTTTATCTGTGTCTGCACTGCAATGATTTTTGCAAACCCAGAAAGGTAGGAATAACAGAAAATAGCCTTTTTCTTTATGTTATAATTGTAACACTATTGATCTGTACCACGGACAGGAATTACCATGCTATTTGCTTCTTCTATAAATATCTAATCAGAAAAACCCTCCTGATCCCTTGCAAAATGACGAAGAAAAACCAACCCTGATGTCTGTTAATGAGGGCTTCTCTTCATGTCTACCTCAGTAATTTTTATGTGCCTATCCCTGAATTTTCAGGAAGCCTGGAGAGCAGAAACATCCAAAGGACTCCTCATCCTTGCAGTGCATGCATCTGGCAGTGGTGGCATGTGGGGACCGGCTGGAGGAGACGCTGATCATGCTGAAATCAGCAGTTCTCTTCAGCAACAGGAGGCTCTGCTTCCACATCTTTGCTGAGGATTCCCTTAAGCCCGAATTTGAGACAAAGGTGAGTTTCTTTGTCATTTGGTAAAATAAATAACTAATTATAAATAAATAAATAATAGTTATAAATTTTAAATCTCTGAGAAAAATTGCATTAACATCAACAAGTAGCAGCTGAGCACGTTGCTTACTGTACACACTTATAAATTCCTTATGCATGCATTTTTTTACCAAAGCTCTATAATATGTAGTGTCTGATTTCCTCCCACCATGTCTTTCAGTTAAAGGAGTGGCCTTCCTCATATACTAAGAAGTTTGAGTCCAACATTTACCCAATAACCTTCTCAGTAGGAAATGCTCAGGAATGGAAAAAGTTATTCAAACCATGTGCTGCCCAGCGCCTGTTTCTTCCGGTAAGGCACCTGGATTTCTGAGTAGGCTGCTTCAGGAAAAGGAAAGCTTTGCTGGTATAATATTGAAACCATTTTCAGGCTGAAACATCTGCTTAAAGATAATTTTAGTCTGTGCTTTAAGACACTGTAAAAAAAATAAAAAAGCCCACAGAAATTCAGCCTGGCTTTTTCCTGGCTAACAAAGGATGTGTGTTTCTGATTTGTCTCTGGTTCCATGAGCCCCTCGGGCTCTCCAGACTCTCCAGACTCCAGAGAGGATGTGAGAGCTTTCTTAGGGCAGATCTTTCAGGGTAGATGCTGTGTGCCTTTTGTAAATAACATTCTTTACAACATGCCTGCTTTACCCACCATCATCCTTTCCATATGTTAGCCCTTAAACTGATGCTCTCAGCATTCCCTTTTCCTTGTGTTTTACTTCTTTTCCCAAGACTTGTCAGACTTGCTCGTGAGGTAATAATTCCAGTGTGTTTGAAGTTGGATTTCATGCAAGAGTTTGGTCTATGCTGGACTCTTCAAGTTCACTTAAAAGTTATACTCAGTATGGTAAACTTGGAGAGAAGGGAAGTGTTGATACCAATTTTGCATATCAGAAGTTGAAAGAACGTTTGCATAAAGCAATTTCTGTGGAACTGAGAACATCTATCAAAAATATCTTGTGGGTTGCTGTTGATTGGGGTGACTCCAGTGAAGTGACAAGCTGTTCACATGATCCAGATTTCTTCATCGCTGTCTTAGGAGAAGTGGAGGGGGGACAAAGAAATCTTTTCCCTCTCAGATGGAAGCAATCAGAGACAGCTGCATGTCCAGATACGTAGCCTGTGAATACATATGTGAGAAAATATGTGCTGTCAGCAGTTCTGCTGATCTGCCTTTTAGGGGTGGACTATCAACAGCACAAAGGCCAGATGGGCTGGAAGTAACTCCAACTGCAGCAGGGATCCTCTCTCCCCTGAGTAAATATTTGTATCACCTGGAAGATAATCCCTAAGCTGAGTTTGTTCCATACAGAGAGTCAGGATGTCCTGGGTAGACAGAAATTTCTGTTCTTCTGGGATACCTTCTGTCATTTTGGGAGACTAATCGTGGTAATTATTTAACTTTTATTTCTCTTCCCTCTTCTGATGACAGAAAGGGGGTATGCATTCATGCCGACGCCTTCAGGCTGGGCAGTGCTTTTACTGATTAATTTTTGTCACTTACATGTTTCTGAAGTTCTCCAGTAACTTCTTTCAAGGAATATTAGACTGTTGCTTGTTGTGTAGGCAGAATGAGGGGGCAGCTGTAGATGTTTTTTTTCTCTAGGGCAGTTGCAAAATGCTGTGTGTGGTCAGGCTGAGGTTTATGGCTTTGTGTAGGAGGGGCTGTCCAAGAGGAGTTGCAGCTGACAGGGAGTTGATGTGGGTATAATAAACAAGCTGTTATCATAGCTGAGGTGGCAAATAGCTGAGGACCCTCAAGGTTTGGTGCTCGAGTTCACAGGCTGGCACAGCATTAGGCTGTTTCTGGGTAATTCCAGCCATTATTTTGTTTTTTTGGTATTTGATAACTGGGTTCTGATATCCCACTTGAACTGTCAGCACACAGTGGGAGCAGAGGGTTCCAAGTGTTCACTAGTTCACTATTTAGAGAACTAATTCGACTTTTATTTTTAATAAATACCAGCGGAATATCAGCTTGGGTTTTTTTTCATCCCTCTCTCTACTGAGCATTTTTCCCCGCAGCAGCATGAAATGTGCCAGGATTTAGGGAGAACCCAAAGAGAGCAGTAGTTATCAGCTGCTTAGCTCTCAGTTGTGCAAGTTGTCTTGCTCCTGATAGTGCTAAGCCCAAGTGGAATGCGAGTCTTTGATTCACAAGTGCCTTTCCTGACAAAGAAATCTCCTCTGCAGCACCAGCAGGCGTGGGAAAGTGGACAGGAGGGTCTGAGGAATGTGTTCAGGGAAAATTGGGTAAGAAGCTTTCAGTGGTTTTACCCACTGATGAAAGTAGAGCTGTGGGATGTGACCCTGCAATTCACAGTAGTGAACTGTTCTGTCCTGGGCAACATTGAAGTGCACGTTCCCAACTTGCTGACTCTACCTAGAATGCCAAAATATAAAGGAAGACTGTACAGCATCCTTCATTTTTCAGAGGCATTCTGAGACATCTGATTTGCCACTTAGATGCAGGGGACATAGATAGAGCCTCTGTGGGATCTCACAAGTCAATCTCCTGCTGCACTCTGCTGCAACAACACCATCCAGGGCATTTGTAGAGACACAGGGAGGAAGATGTAGATCTTTTTGTAAGCACAGAGTGAAACATTAACATTTAACTAGGAGGGCAGTGCTCTCAGCAGGCACTGGGAACTGGTTTGTGCTCCTGACACGAGTGTTAAGATAGCAGGTGAGGAACATCCTCTGGTCCCAGGGATGTTGGTCCCTCGGGGCTGGATGCAGCTGTTTCTGTGCTGGAGCTACCAAAACAATCAGCAAAAGTATCCTGGAATGCCTAGGGGATTTTTGGATGATTTTTGGATGAACGTTTAGAGCCCTTCTCAAAACACTTAATCTACTTAAGAGCTTTTAAAATAGTTTAGCAATATCCCTGTGTTACAGCTTTCCTCTTGAGGGATGCTCAAGTATCCAGCCCAGTGGGAATAGATGCCAGGGCCTTAGCTAGACAAAAGTCTCTGCTGTAACTTGAGTTAATCTCTTACTACAATGAGGTTTAGTAACTCAACTTTGTGGCACTGTTACTCTAGCATTAAGCTTAGTGATTTGTCCCTAATTTTGGATAAAGCTGTGCTAAGCTGCCACATGAGTGCTCACAAACCCTTAGGTAGCCCAGCTTCACAGTACACCAGTGTGTGTTTACTCAGGAGTGTGTTATTCTTTGCAAACCTTGCTAACACAGGGAGAATCTGGAGACAGAAGTTGTGAAATCAAATTACAGATAATTGAGTATTTGAGTGAAGTGCCAGGCTAAATATAGCCTGAACATGCAGAACTTTTTGACAGATTTACTAAGAATATTCTATATTGCTGCAAAAAAAAAAAAAATCACACTTTTAACTGTAAATGCCTGCAGAGCAAGGGGAAGACAAGCAGAGCAAGCCATGTTTCTGGCCATCCCTTTCCAAAATCCCAGGCTGTCCAGTGTGTCTGCATGGCTTGTGTGAGCTCAGACCTCCATACACAACCTGGCAAAGCTCCTGCTCTGGGTCACCGTGTGTCACTTCTAACCTGCACTGCGAGTTCCTGCTCTGTGAGGAGCTCCTACAGCTGCAGTTGGTAAAATTAAATCCCCCCCTTCCCAAGGCACAGCCAGGAGAGATGTGAGCAATTCAAACTGACATCTGCAGTTTTTAAAGGAGTCTGAACACCCAAAATGTGAAAGTGGGAAGGGCTTAAAGGAGGTAGCACAGCTCTTTTTTTAGCCACTTGGGTGTCAATGCAGGACAACACCTTGGACACAGGAGAGAGGAAGAATCTTTTAACCAGCAGAAAGGAGAGCATGTGAACTCCTGAGAGGTGGAATACATTGTGCTGGTAGGCACTGCACAAAGAACTGAAATACCTGCTTGGATCTGTAGGAAAATTATAACAGTCCATAGACTTCCACAGATTTAAATTTATTTGTGTATTGAAAGCTGCTGAAATAATGTTTTTCTGCTGGAAGAAGCAGTGGCCAGGCTGTCAGTTATGCATGGGAGGGATGAGGAGGCTCTGTAGGTACCTGTTAAACTTCCTCCTCAACTAGGGTAAGTTTTTTCCTGCTGAAAATGCTTCAATTTGCCTTTTTACCAGGGCCCCCTTAGACAAAAATCTTACATGGTCTGCAGTGTGCTGTGGATCCACAGGCAAAGTCTGCTCTGCTTGCATTCCAGTGTTACCTCCTGTCTCAGATTAAATTTGGGGGTGATTTTTCTTTTTTTTTAATGTATTTTGATTTTTATGTGACTTCACATAGCAGGTCCCTATGAATCAGGGATCCTAGGTGCTGCAAAATAATTAATACACAATACCCAGGACATCCTTAAACTGAAAACCTTCCTTCCTTTCAGACTGTCTTTCTTCTATTGATTTATTTGCACAATAACTGACTTTTTTATTGGTTTGGTTTTTAATACTGGGCTTGAGGATACTTAACATCTGCAAATATTTACTCTGAGCTCTTAGTGTATTACTGAACAATTTTTGTCACTTACTGATACCTCCGTGTGCTGGCTTGTGGGGTTTTTGTGGGGAAATGCTGTATTGCTATAATCTTCCATCCAACAGAGAGATCTGGACTGTGTTGAATGTGTTTACTTAGAGTTTGTTGTAAGCCTAACTTCTGTTTAAAATGCAGAAGCAGTTCCTTCTCCTGCTTGCCCTGTTCTGTAGGAAGAACATGTAGTTATCCTGTCAGAAATACAGGTCAGGGATTTGTTAAACTTGACTAAATGTCAGTCTGAATCCCAATGTGTTGAGTCAGGTGAAAAATCTCATTTAAGTCTTTACTCACGGATTTGGCACCTTAGTGGATTCCTGTTGAGCATGCTTAGAGGTGATATTTTTCACCCATCAATCCTAATGTTCACTCTTATTTCACAGGTAATCCTCAGTCACAATACATTAGAATTTATGGAAAACTCAATTTCTTTGGTAGAATTTCTTTTAACCTGCATAAATAGGAGAGTTTGTCATGAATGTCATTGCAGTTGGATGGGAGAGTGATTGTTATGTGCCACATGGTGAAAATCCAAAACCTTTTGGGTTTGCTTTTCAAAGAAAGAGAAGTAAATAGGGGTTTTGGCTAGACAAAAGTAAGAAAATTTCAGTACTTCAGGAAATTCTGGACAGTTTTAGCAAATAATGAAGAAGAGCAACAAAAATGCAGTTGGAACTGGTGGTCAGCTGTCTGTAATGGTGTTTACTTTACAAAGACTTGAAGCAGCAGGTCATTTGTCCCACCGTGGATATTAATGAAGGAGTGTGTAAGGATTTGGGCAGCCACAAGGGGGAACATGGTCAGCAGGAACCTGGCTCTAATCTGCATTTTACCTCCTTCTGACCTGACCAACTTTATTGTGG
The DNA here is from genome assembly GCA_003676055.1 of Chloebia gouldiae. NCBI lineage: Eukaryota > Metazoa > Chordata > Aves > Passeriformes > Passeridae > Chloebia > Chloebia gouldiae. Next base: position 2,932,016 of record QUSF01000031.1, on the reverse strand, counting down.
TTATTCCTCCTACAGAATCTGGTAACAGAGCTCCGAATGCAGCCTGGTATGTTTTAATGTGACATTTCTGTTTAGCAACCAAATTTTGTTCTTCAGGGGGATGTACATATGTTGGTGATCTTAATTAATGTGAAACAGTTGTATATATTAATTATATATGAAGATAAGTCTAAATATTCTGGTCTCCTGGCTTACCTGGGTTACCCTTTCTGCCAGTGGAGATCTTGAAAATAGCTCTGTAAATATATTTTATTTACATATAATTTCTGAATAGGTACTAAGTAGTCCTTGCAGGTATTTTTGGGAGCTCGGTGAATTGCTGCTTCATAAGAAGGGTAATCCAACCTCAGTGCTCCGGTAGCTGCTTTATTATGAAGTTAAAAAAAAAACAACAAAACCCCACAGCAAACAACAAGCCAATAATCTAATAACTGAGTGTAATTACATATACATGATAAATCAATAACCTCTTCCAAGTGATCAGTTTAAAGTAAAAGTCCCTTTTGCCAGTAATCTTTGTGTTTGTCGTCTCCCTGATTGGTTTCTCATCCTGCTGCGCAAACAGGTGATTTTAAAGGATGTGGATTCCCTGCTTTACGTGGACACTGACGTGCTGTTCCTGAGGCCCATCGATGACATCTGGCACCTCCTGGGAGAGTTCAACTCCACCCAGCTGGCTGCCATGGCCCCCGAGCACGAGATCCCCAAGATTGGCTGGTACAGCCGCTTCGCCCGGCACCCCTATTACGGCACCACCGGCCTCAACTCGGGCGTGATGCTGATGAATTTGACACGGATCCGCAGCGCTCGCTTCAAGGTGGGAGCAAACGCAAATGCAGCTGTTGCAGAAACTCAGGATTGCTGTTTTTTCACAGCTTGGAAAGCTCAGCGTAGAATTGCACGAGGTTTATAATACAAAGAATCAGAGAAATATGGAATATGTATAATGGGGTACTAAAAGCTGTTGTGAACGTGATTATTAAAATAAATGAAACTTCCTCAGGGTTGGAGCAGTGAGAATTTGCAGCTGAAGGAGTTTGGTAGCAGTGTTAAAAATGGCTTCCCCAACTTACATTTCCCTAAAAAGATACATGAAAGAACAAACTCAACGATCTTCAGTGCAGTTGCTGTATTGTTTTTAAAATTGGAAAATTTGATGTGAACACCCTGAGAAATTGGTGATTTTTGCATCTGCTGTGAGTAGACTTTTGCATCCTGCTGCAGATAAGTGACTCTGTGAACTGGTGTAAGTGAGAAGGGAACGTTTTCACAACAGATCCGTGTTGTTGTGTACGTATTCTGTAATCCCTAAAACTTTGCTTACCCCAAGGGGATCCTCAGGCAATGCCAGGGGTTTCCTACATTGTTACAGGAACAGCTGGAGGAAAAAAAACCCCAAACATTGCTGTTACTACTATAATTCCCAGGGGGGATGATCTTTAGTCTGTAATTGTCCTTGCTTTTATACCTTGATTTTCACCTTGTTCCTGCATTTTCCACTTTTTCACTTTTTTTCCCTCCTGTAACTTGGAATAGGAAGACGGTGAATAGCAGGAGCTGACATCAGGGCTGGGCCCAGGAGACCTTGTTTTCCTGTTTAGATAAATCCTGTGACTTCTGCTCTTACAGCCCTGTCCAGGTCCAACATTTCCGGGCAGTTTTTCAGTTTTCACCTGGGTGTCCAGCATGGCTTAGCAGAACTTAGAGATTTGTGTGTGCCCTGGGTCAGATACCACAGCACTGATCATGATATTAACCCCTTCTTTCTGTTTTCATGCAGAACAGCTTGATACCCGGTGGCTTGACTTGGGAGGAAATGTTATATCCATTGTACCAAAAGTACAAAAATTACATCACGTGGGGAGATCAGGATTTGCTGAATATCATTTTTTACTTTAACCCAGGTAAGGAATGATTCTTGGAGTCTTCATGATCTGTGTTGGGAAAATATCTTGAACTTGATTTTTTTAACTGCTATTTGTTATTTATAATACACATAAATACTCTGGTATGGAGTTATTGTGTTACTGCATCCTCAAAGGGTTTATAACCTATGAAAAGATTTCTGACATTGCTGCAGGTAATGCGGCTTGGACTTGGTTCCATTGAATATATAAATCTGTTTACTGGAGATTTGAGAAAATAATGAGGTGTAAAAGTAATGATGAAGTGAAGAGACAAAGTTCATGCCATGGGTGTCAGTGGACCAGGGTGTAGCTGCAAAAATGTTTTTGTTTCAGATATTTATCTGAATGTAAAAGTGCTAAACTTTCTGTAAAGCTCAGCCCCGTTTTTTTTTGAAATTCAGCTGACTTGTAATACTTTTGCAAATCAGGAACAAAGCTAATATAGACAGAAAGTGGACACAGCCACTGGAATATCTAAAGCAGCTTCCAGCCTCTGAGCTGAGTGACCCGGCTTCAGCAGGTACCTGGTGATGTCATGGGTGTCCTGCTGGTGAGAAATGCAGGGATTTAAACACTGGAGACTTTAAACTTTAAACACACTTCCCAGAGAAGCTGAGAAACTCATTTCATGCTTCTACATGGATGCTGAGTATCCATCCCTACTGCTTCTTCTGGTTTCCTATGTGATCTTGTCACCTTAACTTATCCTAAGAATAAACCAAGTTTGAAATTCTCTTTATTTATTCTGCTCCCTTTTCTTTTTCTCTGAGGAGTCACAGGGTAGGTAATTGGATATACCCAAATCCAGGCAAACTGCTGGAGCAAGGAGAAGCAAAGCAAAAAGCAAACATCTGTTTACTGCAGACAGATGTCAAACATCAGTGTCCCTGGTACACCATAGATTACCGCCAGTCTAGGGAAAAATAGAGTGGGAATTAATTTCCAAAAAGAAACAAATGTTATGGGAGTATGGTCTCCTGGAGAAAGAAAAATATGGAGCCAGATTAGTTGTGAAGTCAGACACAAGCTGTTCACTGAAGTGTGCAGGAAGAAAACAAAGGCTGCAAAAATACTTCAATATTGTGATGAGTGTTCTCTATCAAAGCTACATGAGAGGACTCTTCTGCACAACAGTCTGCCTTTTCCTCAGAACTGGTAAAGAATGTTTTATGAATTGCATAATATCAGACTGTTCAAGAAAAGAAGATGAAGGAACTGTGTACCATTAGCACAGAAAACTGGATTTTCTGGGGTGTTAAGCTCTGGGTTGTTGAGACTGGCTGGGGAGGGAATTGACCAAGACTGCTGCAGGTGCCTTTTTATAGATGTGAGTTAAAACCACAGAGAACTCTGTTCCCTGGGCCTGAGGAGCTGCTCCCTTTGCCCATCTCCAAAGACTGCTCTCCCTTTCTGGAGAACTCTGCTGGAGAGGCCTTAAGGGAAGAAAAGTTCAGAAAGTTTTTCTTCTGCTTTTCAAGAAGTGCACGAGACCAGCTGCAGGCTTCCCGGGAAGCTGGGAAAGGCCAAGGGAAGAATTCAATCTTCAGTGCTTCTGCCATGCCCTGCTGGCACCAGCCATGATTCATTGTTCCCCAGGGCCAAGGCAGAAAGGTTACAGGGACTGGAGTGATTTATGACAAGCAGATTGCAAGCACTGTGTGCATGGAGTTGAAAAAAAAATCACCAGAAGAAATGGAGTTATGAGCCCTTTTGAGAAATTAGGCTCATCTCTAAATAACCTAGACCTGTGAAATTAATAGCTGGTGACTCTTTGGAGGGCTGTGGATAAAATACACCACCCCTTATGCTCTGCTGTGTAACAAATTGTCACGGCCTCTGTGACAGCTTCAGCAGCAAACACTGAATATACTTTGCAAATTTTCCTTGCTGGTTTCAGGAGGAGTCTGGATTTTTCATAACCCCACTGCTGTGTGTGCTTCCCCAGTCGCTCCTGTCACTCCAGAAAGTCCCTCTATGGCAGAGGGGGCTGGACAGTGCCACCTGCTGTGTGCTCTCTGCTTTTGAGTCTTCACTTCAGCTTTCTGAAGGGCTCCCCTGGGTTGTGTTGGGTCCCAGATTTTGTGTTGTCCTGTGTTATGCTACGACATGAAATAACTCACACACGGGCAGCAGGTGCAAAAGAGGGAAGAAAAGAACTAAAAGAGAGATGTTTATTTTCTGACTCTGCAATATATAGAATCTCAAAAGTGACAAGGGATTGGAGGGTAAAATTGCCACCTCTCCAACCACGCTGGTCAAACCAACAGTCCATCAATTCTCCTCCCACAAAGAAGAATGCAAAACAATCATTATTTACATAAACATGCGTGAAAACCCTAGTAAAAATATGTAAACATCAGAAAGCATAAAGAACTTTTAGAAAACCTTTAAAACTCTCAAAAAAACCAAAACAACAGTCCTGTCTGTTCGGGACCAGCAGCTGGGGAGTGCAGTCACCCACGAGGGAAGGAGGTGGCTCTGTTGGGGATACTTGCAAAAGATTTGACAGAACATTCCCTAATGATCAGTCCCAGGCTGGTTTAATTTGTTGTAACTCTCGCCTGACGTGTCTCTTCTCCTTCCCTGTGCCCTGCTGGCGTGGGCAGAGTGTCTGTACGTGTTCCCCTGCCAGTGGAACTACCGGCCCGACCACTGCATGTACGGCAGCAACTGCAGGGGGGCGGAGGAGGAGGGCGTCTCCATCCTGCACGGCAACAGAGGCGTCTACCACGACGACAAGCAGCCCACCTTCAAGGCCCTCTACGAGGTGATCCGGGATGTAAGTGCTGCCTCCACAGAGCCACTCCTTGTGCCCCGGGGTGGGTTCACTCACATTGCTCTGCCAGCCATCAGGCTGGGCAGTTGTGTTCGGGTAAAACCCACCAGACACAAGGGAACGTGGCTGCTTTGGCTTCTCATGCATTTTGAAGTGGTTTAAACATTTCTCCTTTGTGTTGTAGTAGTCAAAAAGGCTGATAAATGGCTTTTCTGGAATACTGAAGGTAGAAAAAAGGTGCTGGAGTGGAGTTTCTCATGCTGGGGCTGCAGCTCTGGTCCATAAATTCCCAGGGAAAGCTTGTCCTCCCTGAGCACCTCAAGCCTCCAGGCACACGGAGGGCAGAAGCTTGCCCATAGGCACAGGTTGGGATGCTGTGTGTGTACAGCTCTGCTTGCCAAAACTCCTGTTTCCTTACAATATCCTTACATTAATAAAATTCCTGTCAATGCACACTCTCAGGCAGGCAGGGTGTGAAGTGGAGGGGTTGGTGACACTCAGCAGGTGAGGGACAAGATATTCCCTACCAATGGAAGGTTTTCTCTTACAGAAACTTATGAAATGCCCTTTCACAACTGGTGAGACCTAAAAATTCTTTTTTGTTTCTTTTCCTTAGTTTCCATTTGAAGACAATCTCTTCCAGTCCTTGTACTACCCTCTGCAGTCGAGGTTTCTGGATACAGTGCACACTTTATGTGGGAGAATTCCACAAGTATTTTTGAAGCAAATTGAGAAAACAATGAAGAAGGTGTATGAAAATCATGTCATTGTGTACTTGGGGGCCAACCACAGATACTAACTGTAGCTCTCTTACACAGAAGTTATAAGTCTTGTACTCCATTTCATGAAGGATATAAGTGAAGAATATGAACTCTTTTACTGAAACTCAGAATTAAAATATTTCTTTTTACAATTTTTAATAACCCCTGAAATTATAAAAAGCAGGAAATCCTAGAAGCCTTCTGAGCTTGTTGCTGAGAATAGCAGCAGAATCCTTTGCTTGTGGAGTACACTTGTGGCCTGCCTCTCCAGTCCCTTACAGTTCAAGAATGTATTCTCTGGCTTGGTGATGTGAATTGTATTAGGCACAGTCCAAGACTATTGTCAATGAAGAGTACAAACCCAGGTACTGTTGATCCATCCTCCTAAGTGCTATTCCCTGTACAGTACCAGCAGTATTCCACTGCCAGACATTCTGCTTTCCATCCTTGCCTTAGGACATGGCCAGTGCTGCCCCTGACTCCCCTCTCCTGCATGGAAATGTATTTCTGCCTGGCACTTCCATTTCTGGGATCACAGAACCACAGAATTCTAGAATGGTTTGGGTTGGAAGGCACCATCATGGATATCTTGTTCCACACCCTGCTGTGGGCAGGGACACCTTCCTCTAGGCCAGGTTACTCCAGCCCTGTCCAAGCTGGCCTTGAACTCTTCCAGTTGAAGACCTTTATGCTGGGATCAAAATTAATAGCCTCAGAGTGGAAGAGGATACAGAATTGCTTTGATGTTTATTTAAAATACTTAATTTAGCCTAAATTTCCAAGGTATGATCATCATCTTGTGATATGCACAAAGAGCTTATTTAAATTGCAGTAGCTGAAAGATGCTTGGGACTATTCCCTGGGGAACTGGAAGTGAGGACATTCCTACAGAGCAGCTATCCAAGAGCAGAGTCACTCCTAAAGAGCAGTGATCCAAGAGCAGACTCCCAGAGGGCATTTTCTAGGTGTAAGCCCTATGGGTGTGTGTAGGAGTGCTCAAGGAAGCAGCAGAGAAAATGATGTTACTTTTCAAGTCTGTTGAGCAGAAGACATCAGCTATTACTCAGAACTGCTCATTTTGTATCTAACAGGCAAAGTAGGAGCAGGGTGAGATAATGGAGACTTCCCCTAATGAAAGGAAAACTGGCACAGATGGGATACCCTGTACATGTATCATGGATTTATTTGTTAGAGAGAAATGCTTGGGGACTGTGGATGAGGGAAAGGATATGGTCCCGAAGTTAAAATAGGATTTCTGAGCAATTGCAGTTTTGGGCATTCTCCCCTATCTAGTCAGGACTAATGCAGGGTTTCATAAGAAAACACCAGGAGTCTCCCTTTTATCTCGCACATTTCTCTTTCCTTATGTGGCAGTTCCTGAGAGGAGGGAAAACACGACATTGGTGCCATCCCAGGCTGCCAGATAAGAGCCTGTGCATGGGATGGAGTTGCAGCAAGCTTTTCCCAAGCCCTGGAGTGTGAGAGTGTCTGTGACACAGCCTGGCAGAGAGCAGGGCTGCAGGCAGCTGAGCAGGGGAGCTGGGACAGGGGCTTGGAGTGAGGGACAGCAGAACTGCAGGACCTCACAGTGTAACAAGAATAGAAACCTTGTTTGCACCTCGGCTACAAATCGTAATCACAGTTTGGTTAAACAACGTGTTCTGACTCCCGCCCTTATCTCACAGTGTTTGCCACCTGAGTGTAAATTGAGTGGAAGACAGAGGCAGCTCGACTGTTGTGATTGAAAGCCTGGGACCCAGAAAATCACTTAAACTTGAGCAGAGATGCTTTCCCAACTTGCCTTAGGATTTTCTATTTCAGCTGAAATAGAAAAATGTTTAAAAATTGCCAACTGAAACTTCAGCTGTACATTTCTACCTACTGAGAGAAGTTTGAAATATAACCCAAATGAGTATTGAAGATTTCAGAACCAGAAGGCAGAGAAAAGAAGGTAAAGCTGCTGATTTAAAAAGTTTAAAATAATGCATGAAGGTAAACCTTTAGGCCTGTAATTCTGAGAGCTTGTATAAAGTATTAGCTTGCTTTTGGTCTTTATTTTCAAATGTCAGGGTAAAGCTGACACAGGTCTAAGGAAGCTGGTGGAGCTGCATGCTGGGCAGGCCGAATTCCTGATTTCTATGGTGTCTCCAAGGCACAAACAGCTGCAGAGCGAAGTCTTGCTGCCCAGACAGCTGCAGCCCCAGTGCTGAGGCTCTGGAGTTTCAAGGCTGTGGTTGTATAAGCTGTGATTCAGCAGAACCCTGCAACTACGGGCACATTCAAATGAAGGAGTGGAATTCATTACAAAACAAAGGCGTTATTGCATATGAACTGATAAGAGATTAAAGCAATGCTTTTCATGTTCACAGGAGGTGCTACATTTTGTTTAGGAAGAACTGAGTTGTGTTTTCAACAGCTATTAAATATATGAAGTACTTGCTTTAACATGAAGACTCTTGTTAATGTGATATCAGCTGGCAGGAAGAATGGGGGAGGTTCCCCCCTGCTGGGCTTTTTCTGAGGAAAAAACCAATAATTTGAGCTCTCCAAAGTGTTTTAAAACAATTACATAACTTTGTTTTTTGTTGTTGTTAGAATTATTAATTTATATTTCACTACAGCTTCCAAAACCATGTTATATTTTATTTTTAACAGTAGTTGATTGTAATATTCATCTTACTTAGAAACCAGTCTTAATTCATTTTGTATTTCATACTTGTGGTTAATTCCATGTTAATTAGCCTTCATTTATCTTAATAATGGGATGTGTAAATACTTACAAAGACTTTATGTCCTCATTTTCCCTTCCTCTCTTGTGTTTTATTTCCATTGGTTTAATGGATAGAGCTCACCAGCATTTTGCTTACAGAGGAAACTGGAAACTGCTCAGTGTGTGTGTGTGTGTGTGTGTGCGCACAGCACGAGCATGTGTGTAAAAAATGTCCCTTTTCTCTGTCTTGTGGATTTTTCTTTGACAAGTGCACTGATTGTTACAGCTCCCAAGGAGGCTGAGCAGTGCATTTCTGAGTTGAGGATGATCCCTTGGCTTACAGTACAAATAAATGAAATTTTAAGCAAGCTCTATAATTTGCTAGTTTTCTTTTAAATACAAGATTTTGTGCTGGTCTGGCTGGGATAGAGTTTTGTAGGTGTGATGCTTTAGTGTGTGTATACTGGGTTTGACAGCAGGGAACACAGATAAATGTTCCTCTTTTACAGTTTTACTGTAGTGAAAGAGTCTGATATTGGATATAAAGAGACAAATGCATTTAACTTCCCCCAAAGTGCTCGTGTGTCATGCTGCAGCTCCAGCTGTGTTACAGCGAGCATAGATCAGATCAGCATACTTCTCTCAAAGGAAACTGGAGTTTTATCTTTTACTCTTTACTGTTTCTCCATAATGTTTCACTCCTTGGAGGTAATTTAGTATCTTTTCCCCTCCCTCTTCTTGTATGCATTTTTTGACATTCTTGTATGGTCACTGCTGTGCTGTCCTTGCTTGTGACACCCCTGTGTGACAGAAGCTCCTGGGCTGTCTGTTCCAAATCCTGGTGCTGACACTGGTCCCAGCTGGGTGGTGTGTTGGGCTCAGCCTCAGTTGTCTGAAATTAAGAATGGATGGGCAGAGGTGGGCCAGCTGTGAAACACCAGCCTTGTGTGGGTTCTGGGAAGGCTCTGGGGGTGTGAGGAGTGTTACACACTCACAGTCACACTGCTCAGTGATCCAGGGCTTTTCGCTTGGGAACGTGGCTCCAGCCAGTATTGCTGTGGGGAGAAGAGAGATTTCCCAAGCTGGGAATAAAGTACAACCAACTGAAAGAAATAAATCTGGACACTTTCTCAACTGTCAGGGAATCCTTTTCTCCTCTCCATCAGGTACAATAAAATGTGATGGTGGTAAATAGAGAGTGAGCACCCCTCCAGAGGTGAGATGGGATGGGGCAGTCACCAGGCTGGTCCCTGCAGGGGCTGGAAACATTCCCCACTGCTCCTGGGGCAAGTGCTGGTGTGTGCTGGGATCAGCCTGCACCTCCCGCTGGCACGAGATAAGGAATTGTTATCTCAGCTTCAAAAGGAAGAGTGATGTTTGGAAGTTTTGCTTTCATTCTGGATCAGAATAAAAACCAAACTGTCAACACTTCCTTTGAAATGAAAATGGAGACAAAACACCAAATTGAAAATCAGCATGGAAGAAGAACAAAGCACTTTGTTAATGTTGTCTTGTGAGGTGAAATATTTTTGTTTGACTTCCACATTTCTGTAAACGTACCTTAATTGTTGCTGTTACTTTGTGAAAACTCCACTATAGCCCAGAAGTGTAGTCATTTCAGTATTAATTTGTATTAATTCAGTTTTTCAATATTAATTGGTAATTAATACTAAAATAATGACGCAGAAATGACATGGCTCTTTATTTTAAAGACCTGTTCTTGTAGAAGCATCTCTTCCTGAATCTTCCTGAAAATGTTAATGCCCTCCTGTAGGGGTTAGAACTGTGCACAACAGGTTCACATCTTCTTAGGGTTCACACCTTCAGGGAAGGATCTCCTTCCCTTTCTGCTCAGCGCTTCCAAAGGGCACCGTGGTTCCTCACACCTGAGGCTCCAGGTGAGAAAAGAAGGCTGGTTTTAGTCTGACTGGTCCCAGAGTTTGTGATGTCAGGAAGCTCCTGTAGTACCCCAGGGATATACGGGGAGGAGGGGGTGAAATACAGCTTGGAAATAAAACTTTGCCAGCCAGTTTACCACAGGCTCTTGGATTCATAGGAGACAATCCCTGGGGACCTGCTGGGGCCAGTGGCTGAGCCAGGTAAAGCCTGGAATGTTTGTCACATCTGACTATTCCTTGGTTTTTTTGTGTCTCCTCTGGGTAATCGTTCAAAGAAACAACTCTCACAAATACAATTTTTCTCCTTTCAGCCTCTTTTTTTAAAGCACTATGTGTGAGCTGTTCTCATCTCTTGATACTCCCAAGTCTTCCAATTTTTTAAAAGCACCATAAAGATTTTTAGTCATTGTCTCAGAGGAGAAACATAATTTGTCTTGAGGTGGCTGTGATATACTTTAAAGAAAAAAAACAACTTTGCTTCTCTGGATGTTTCAGAGATCCATGATTTTTAGTGTCAAGTTATTGTACCATACTCAGGTTCTGCAGCTATAAATTTAAACAAACCAAACAAAATCTCTATGCTCCTTTTAAAAATCCTTTGATGTGTATCGATGTACAATATTTTCTGAAGACCTAAGTGGGTCTTGAAATATAAGATTGTTGTCATTTTCTTACTGTTCTCACTGGATTCTGCTGCATCTCCCTTGCTTGAATGCTGAATTGAATTGCTACAGATTGTTTCAAAGCATAGCAATCAATTTTGGTTCAAACTGGGTGGAAATACCTTACAAATTGCTGTCACACTTCAGTGAAGGGAAACTGCTTTAAGTCAAGTCGGGTCAGGGATCTCTAGATACCTAATCTAAGCTTCATTACTCAGAGCAGAAGTAGCTGCTGGTTTTACACCACAAATAATTTTAATTATTGATCCATGCCCAGGGCTTGAACAGCCTATAACTCTCAAAAAGTATGTTTTTAAATCTGAAACATAAATCTTAATGAGGCTTAGTGTAAACTCAGTGGAAGAAACAAAAAAAAAACCTGGATTGTAAAACAGTTTCTCATTGTCTTTACCTAGATGTTTAAACCACCACATCTTCCCCAACAAGGTAATTATTCTTATTCTTGGGTCTCAGTGAATACTCTACAAGCAGGCTGGGAACTGACATAAAATGAAATCATCCTCTCTGTACATTTTTATTACAAGGTGTGTCAAATACCTTACAAGGAGTAATTATAATTTATGTTTCATTAATGAAGAAGCTCAGGTGTGATTGCCTCACCCATTTGCCTGAGATCACACAACAAACCAATGATGAAACTACCTACAAGGTTTTTGTGTTCTAGGATTACTTTTAAATGTTTCAGCTTTGAAAATGGAAAGAAAATGTGATTTGCTGTGAAATGAACTCTTTCCTAGGTAGTAGAGGGGCTGACCTAGAGCCTGTTATCTGCTCCTTGCCTCACCTCAGGACCTTGGCCAGGAAGGAGTGACAGCTCCTTCCTCTGCCAGGGCTTTGCATCCTCAGAGCCAAGAGCTGGCACAGGATGGGCGAGGGGATCATCCATCCCCAGGAGCACAGGGAATGTGTGCCAGGCTGGGAGAGGCAGGAGGAGACTGAGGGGAGACCTCCTTGGGATCTTCAACATCCTCGTGAGGGGAAGCGGAGGGGACAGGTCCTGATCTCTTTTTTCATTCTCGTGACCAGTGACAAGACTCGAGGGAATGGCATGAAGCTGTCGGGGAGGTCTGGGTGCGATATTAAGAAAAGATTTGTGTCCCAAGACTGTGGTGGGGCACTGCCCAGGCTCCCCAGGGAATGGTGCCAGCCCCAAGAGCACTTGGACAATGCTCTCAGGGTGGGATTGTTGGGGTGTGTGCGCGGCCAGGAGCTGCACTGGATGGTTCCAACTGGGGGTCTTCTGTGATGTCCTTGAGGATAAAAAGGCAAGTCCTTGCACAAACAGAGACTTGGGGATGGCACGAGAAGCGCGGTCACCCTCAGTCAGAAAGCGAGGAGGAAAGAACAAGAGCTCTCTGAGGGGCCGGCGCGCGAAGGGGAAGCGGCTCCGCGAGGATCTGCCCGGCAGGGCGGGCATGAGGAGGACGATAACCCAGGGCCGGCACACCAGCCCCGGGCTGCCCTCGGAGCGGCCGAGCCTTTCCCGCCGCTTTTCCCGCCCCTCCCTCACGCCACCGCACCCGCTGGCCCCGCCCCGCCGCGGGACCGCCCATTGGCTCCGCCCATTGGCTCCGCCCATTGGCTCCGCCCATTGGTCCCGCCCATTGGCCCCGCCCATTGGCCCCGCCCATTGGCCCCGCCCATTGGCTCCGCCCCCGGCGGGCGGGGCCGCGGGGCCGCGCACGGGCACGGCGCGGGCGCCATGTTGGAGCGTCGCTGAGCGCGGGGTGCTGCTGCGAGCGCGGCCCGGTCTGCGCGGGACTGGGGCGGGGGAGCCGCGCCGAGCCGCGGGGGCATCGCCCGGGCGGACCATGGACGTCGAGAGGCTGCAGGAGGCGCTGAAAGGTGGCGGCGAGGCTGGTGGCGGGGGCTGGGGGAGCGGTGTCGCCGCGCTGAGGGGAAGACTGAGGTTCCTCAGAGCCTGTGGGGGGAGCGCCCCTGGCTGAGGGCGAAGGGTCCCCGCGCTGTGGGGAGGGAGCTGCTCGCCGTGAGGGGTCCCGCAGAGCGGGGAGAGGCCAGGAGTCGTGGGGAAGGGGAGGGCAGAGCCCGCGGTCTCCCTGCCCAACGACCCTCGGGGCTGCGTGAGGGGGGATCAGCGACTCCCGGGTCTGCCCGGCTGCCGCCCTGCACTCCCCGGTCCGGCCGCCCCTTCTCCCGCATCCCGGCCCCTTCCCCCGCATCCCGGCCCAGCCCGGACCTGTCCCCTTCTCCCTCCGCAGCCCTCTCTCTTCTGGGCGCAGCTTCAGCAAATCGGTCTCTTTCTGTGCCGTAGCTGCTCGGAAGAAGTTGCAAATTAACTTTTGCTGCTCTGCTGCGTGCGGTTTCTCCGCAGGAAAAAATAATAAGTGTTTCCCAGGGCTGAGGAGCTGGTGGAGTTCATGGGAACAGCCGGAGCGTTATGAGAACACAACAGTGTTTGTGTAGGAGCTGCACTGATAGTTCAAGCTAATCGCTAGTTATTGTGAATTTTTGTTCTGTCCCATCTTCTTTTACCATTCTTTTTGTGTCGTTCTCATGCCAACAGATTTTGAGAAGAGAGGAAAGAAGGAAGTGTGTCCAATACTGGATCAGTTTCTTTGTCATGTTGCTAAGACTGGAGAGACGATGTAAGTGTGACTGTTTTGGTGGTCCTCAGTCATGACTTAAAACAATTCTTGCATTTTACGTCAATGAGATTCTACCAGGATTCTTTTTTTTTTTGCCTGTAGGTTGCTTCAGTGGGCTACATAAGCTTTCCTCAGTTCCCATTTGATTTTGTATGGATTAATTTAGTTTGCTGATAGTTTGATTTAATGAGGGGAGACTTCTCATATAGGCTTTGCTGTGATGTGCCTGTCAGATCTTACTGATCCTACTCAGCACAATAAAAAAACCTGTTGCTTTCCCTGGCTTTTTGAGAGAGATTCAGGTTTTGTAAGTTGCAAGTTCAGCTGCTGTTGCAACGTTTTCTATACACTGTTGTATAACTATGTTTGCAGTATCTACATTGTGTTATTTACATAAAGATTGCAGTCGCTCACATTGTTTCTTTCTGGGCTCTGTAACAATCCTGTGACTGTCTGGGCGCTGCTGGTGAAGGGGGGACGATCCGGAGGCGCTTTTGAGGTGTGTGGGAACCGCGGGGAGCCGCCGCGGATTTCCCTCGTGCGGAGGGAATTTCCCTTTGCGGGCCGCTTTCCCGGAGCTTTCCCGGGAGGTAGCGGAGGGAGCCGCGCTCCTTGCGGGGATCGCTGCTGGTGACTTCCTTGCGGCTCAGTATTTGGCAGGAAGGGGAAAGGCTTCCCCAGCTCTCTGCCGGAGCTGTGCTCACTTTCTGGCGCCCGGGCTGTCTCCTTGTTTTTGAGGCCTAGTGCCAGACTACGGCTCCAGCAGGGGAGATGTGCTTTTACGAGTGTTTTGTGATCAACCACCGACCGTAGGGGCTTTGTTTGAGTTTCCAGAGTCCCGCCAACCTATAAGAGCTTTTGGTGTTTTTATTTTTTTTTTTGGTAGCTTGCTAGTGCTGCTTGGATTAATGGTTTAGAAAGAAAAACAAGTTCTGAAATGTACTTTGCTCTTTGAATAGAAGGCTCATGCTCAGCAGACATACACAGCTGTAATGCTTTGTGTTTTGGTGTAGTGCTTATTAAACAGAAAAAACGCATCACAGTAAACCCATACTAAAATATGTTTAAAATATTTTTTCCCATTCTGAGGTATTTCTTCAGGTTGTTTTTACTGTTTCTGCCACTATCATGTATATTCCAAAGTAATTTTTAAAAAGTGATTCTATGGGGGCAAATTCTTGGGAAAATTGTTTCCTTTCTGGTTTTATTTTCATTTAGGAAATCTAGGTTTATTTTTATAATTTTTATTTTGTTTTTACAAACTTAAACCTCAACTGGAGTCTGTCATCTGATATACAGATCCTGCCTTCTATGTTTCCAGGGTTTTTTTTTGAGGCCTATAACTCTTTTTAGCCTTCTTAAACCTTTCAGTTGCATTAAATAGTTTTTTAAAAGGTGTTGGATGGGAACATCAGAAATGCCTAATATAATCTGGAGATAGGCATGGAAATACTGTTTTATAATACTATATTTGCTTCAGATTATCTGCCAGAGTCTGTATTTGTTCATCAGACATGTTTGTGTATTCACTGATGTGTTATGTATCAAAATATCAGAGGGGAGGGGAAAAAAGGAGCAAAAATCTCCTGGGAATCACTCATATGAAGATTACTAACGTGCCTTTTAAGAATTTAATGTATTTTTAAGCTGGTACAGCTTGACAAGTACAAGTGTTCTGGAATAGGCAAACCTACCAAATACATGCAAATTTAAAATGCACTAGATAGTCTTTATTTTCACTTATGTAGAAACAACTTTGTGGAATAGAATCTAAGCCAGTAATAAATAGATACTTTGGAGTGAGAAAATAAAGTATTTGTTTGCAGTGACATTTGTTAGGATTTTTACTAAGTTCAGAGTATAGTTAAAAAAAAACAAGCAGGGAGGATGGTTTAGTCAGGGGTAATTACACCCATGGTTTGCAGACTTGATTATTGAACAATGATCTTACTCAGTCACAGCCTGTTCCTAATGTAACAAACAAAAAGTACTGAGGCAAATCAGGACAAATGAAATGTGAAATATTTTTGTGTTCAGTTGTTAGTTCTAGGAGAGTTACGTGGTCTTCATGGGAGTTCTGTCTGCTTTTTAACTTCATCATGAATGCTGATTTTTAGAGGATAAACTGCAGTCTCTATCCTGGGGTGAATGCTCTCATCATACATTTCCAGACACAGTTGCAGCAGATCTTGGTGACTCAGTAAAATTAGTTTGAAAAGGTAGTAATGAAGTAAATTAAAGTGACATTTTAGGTTCTCCTCAAAGCTTGATCACTCAGCTCACCCAACAGATGGAAAGCACAGGCTCAGGTGAGGCTGTTGGGTGCCTCCCTGCCCCCACTTGTTCCAAAGTGCTTATTCATCTGAGGGAGTTGGGAACAGGTAGGTGCAGGTTTAGGTGAGGCTCTGATCTTCCTGGGATTTCTCTGGCAGAAGCCTTGGCTGGTGCTGCCCGTGGGTCACTGTTTCACTTGGGCTGTGGAGCTGCTTCTGCAGCTCCACAGGAACCTGGGGCAGGAACTTCTCGCAGCCCTGACTCTTCAGGACAAGGCTGGGTTCATTGATCCACGTGTTCTGTCCTGGTGGCTGGCACTGCCAGCTGCAGTGCAGCTGGACAGGTGGTGAAGGGCAGGAACGGGGGGTGAGAGGTGCTAAAGCCACCACTGCAGCCATGACAAGGCTCCTAGTGTCTTTATTATAATTAGAGGTCTTTTTCATTTACAAGGGAGGTGTGGAACAAAAACATTGCTAATTTTGGTTCTATTATCACTGTAAGCTTAGATGTGTTATCACTGCTGTGCAGTAAAATTCTGATCATACAATGATGTACATTCACTTCATCTTTTTGAAGTTGAAGTTTTCCTCTTGTGCAAAGTTAACCATTCACTTAATTGCTGTTGAGATTATAGCCTACATTTACAGAAGCCAGTCTAAACTTCCTTTATTAGAGGTGACAGAAGCAAAAGTCTGATTGCTTGGCTACTATGAAATATTTTTGTTTCTTAACAGTTGCCAAGGTAAGACTTAGCCTTAGGTGAAATACAGTATAAAGTTTGTTTTTCAACCTTTTTGAAGTTGTCTTGAATCTTAGAATTTTTTTTCTTTTCAGAGGAGTAACATACTCCTCAATTAACCTGACTTTTTACTGAGATTCTAACATGGAATTTCCTTAGTGAGACCAGGTACAGTCAGGGAAATTTGTTATAACCTCCTTGTCTCCAGTTTGTAACAGATCAGTGTGACTTGCAACACTGAGGAAAGTGAAGAGAGAGGAAATTTGTTAGTCCTAGTACTTAGCTGTATCTGAAGGACCTCTAGAAACAGGATGAATTTTTGTGTCCTTTTTTTTCATAAGAAATCCACTTATCTTTTTTCTGAAGTAGAAAGAGCTTTAAGGGTTGGTATGGAAATCAGAGCATTGCAGTACTAGAAGTAAAATGCAACAGTGACTTTTTTTTTGTTATTTTTAAAGAATTATTAAAAATAGATATGAAGATCACTTATCAATTGTGATCCTGTGTCCTGTATTTAAAATGTTTTCTCTTGCCTCCTAGGAAATTCTCTTGGGTTTAGAGTCATTCTGCCCTTTCAATAGCAAAAAATTTTTAAAACCATTTATTTAGATACTTCACCGAGAAAATCCAGTGTGCTGGACTGGAAAGGAAAACTAGATTTTTCTAAAGTGGAAAATAAAACTTAGAAAACTAAAGCAGTCAAAAATTTTATGTTGGTTTTTTATGCATTTCCCTCACTTCTGCCCTGGGGCAGGGAACCTATAAAATGCAGTTGTAATGGCTTACTGTAGGGGAAAGTATAATGCAGAAGCTTACTGCCAGTGAAGGAATCCAGAAAGTACCAAAATCTGCAGCAATACAGTTCATGGGCAGAAGTGATTAATTGTAAAATCCTTCTAGGCCTAAGTAGAGAACACTGCCCAGGATGTGATGCAGTTACACTGGTTCCTCCCCTTAGTGCAGCTTAAACAGCCATTAAAATACAGTCTGGTTTTATTTCTTCCTGTAATGAAATTCCTTTGGAAGCTCTGAAATGTTTATTTGAACCTCACCTGAGCCTGAAAACAAGTTGTTTCTTCACATGTTTCCTGGAGGGCCAGTGTAAGTGGGTTTTGCAGGGTTTCTTGAGTGGGGTTTAATTAATGTGATTGTAAGGCAAATCTGGATATCTGGATATACTGTCATCATAGACCAGTTGGAAGTGAGTTGTGGAGGTGATCCAGGCAGACCCTGTGCTCAAGGGGAGCTAATTCCAAAGGTAAATAAAATTGATGAGGGCTTTGTGCAGCGTTTCTGAAAATCTCCAGTCATGTCAATTCCGAAGCCTCGGTTTGGATCCCTGTTTCACTGCTTAACCATGTGCACTGGGAAAAGTGTTTCCCTTGGAGCATCCTGGGCCCTGTGCATCTCAGAAGAGTTCCTGTTTCCATCCCCTGGATGCAGTTAGCCCTTCCCTGGTGAAAGTCAGCAGCTGCATTCCACCAGCAGAGCCTGTCTGAGATTGAGGCAGCCGTGCAGCAGCCGTGCAGCAGCCGTGCAGCAGCCTTGGTCACAGGCCGGGCTCGGCTTCCCTCGGGCCAGCACGGGGTGCCCTGCTGGGAGCCCTGAGCACCGCCTTTGTAACTGGGTGTGGTTGGATTTGGGATCCGGGCACCGCAGGCGCTGCAGTGGAGCCTGAGCTGCACCGGGGCTGCAGCTTTGCCAGGGCTGCTGCGCCTTGCTCAGCTTGAGCTACAGCGTTCTCTGGGCTTCCCTCCTCGGCAGTCAGTCAGGTGGATCAGGATGATTTGCCTTTGGTAAATTACATAACCCTAAATGTAAGTTACATAACTGCAGTTCCACCAAAGATAATGGCAAAAATACTTTTGACCTTTTGATGCTGTTTCATGTACTTTATGTAGCAGTGAACCTTCTTCATGTTACACTTTTAAGCTTTTTTGAATCACTTTAACTTTTCTAGTAGTTTATTACAGCAGTGAAATTGTTTGCTGTAGGAGAGCTAAATGAAGATACAGTAGCCATGAATTCCTGCAAGAATAAGTTTGCACCTGAGTTTGAATGTCAACTATGTACTATGTATAGGCTTGTATAATATCCTTTCTCTTGTTACAAATGTATAGGTTTTTTTAGCCATATGTTCTCTGGCTTATTTCACATGCTTAAATTTAAATCTATTTTTTTCCCTTAAGTATGTTCTCTGCTTTTATTCACCGAGCAGTTTTCTTCCTCGACATGTGTTCGCTAACATATTTTCTGATTTGGAGACAACTTACTTTCTGGAAATATTAATGCCTATTTGGGGAATGTAATTCCTAATGATTTTTTTAAAATATGAAATAAAACAATTCTCAAGTTCCTGCTGTAATAAGCACGACCATATTTTTCTGAAAGTTGTTTCTGTGTGCCTTTGATAGTGTAAGCCTCTTCTATTTCCATGTTCTCAAGGCAGGAGATGTAAATAAACTTCCTTGCATTGTTGTCCACTATTATTCCTCACTAACTCCATTCCATTCAGCATCTGGAATTACCCCTTGCTAATTCCCATTGCACTGACACTGTTTTCTGTTTCATAGTCCACTGATGTCTCAAAAGGACAGGGATCTTTGGTCAGAAAGCCTGCTGATCTACCTTTGTCAATGCTAATTTAGCTTCCTTGCTCTTTTACCTCTATTATAAACAAAAACTTCTGTATGTGTGAATTGTGTAGCTGCAGTACTTCAGAGCAGTCAGTGGTGATATCAATGAAATCACTTACTGCTTTGGGAAACACACACTGTTGTAGTGTTTTATTTTAAGTGCTGCCACTTCATATCTATTGGGAGTGAGGTTTACAGTATAAAGGTCAGACTTCAACTGCCATTATAAAATGTGTGTGATGAACTGAGCATAATAAACATTAGTCTCTCTATGGAATACACGTCTAAGGAAAGGCAAAAGGCAAACTCTGATTGCAGCACTGAGGTTTTTGGGGTGATTGGACTGTTTTAATCACAAATGTAGCTTTTTGCACTTTCAGATTTGCAGTGTTAGTGTGGCTTCCTTCCCTGTTGCTATACACAGTTTGTTCTTGTAAGCACATTTCCTGATAATCTTTTTGGCAGCCAGTCCATGTCACTTTGCACAGAAAACCTCCCCACCATGTATTCTCTGGTAGTTAATGCAGTTGCATGTGTTTCTGATGATCACTTTTACTTGTATTCTGTGGTCATCCTTCTCCTCAAACTCACTTCTCTGCCTTGCTTGATAGGATTTGTTGTCACCCTGAGGGTTTCTCCTGGTTTGTACCTTCACCTTTCAGTGACATTGCTGTAATGGCTGCCTCAGTGTGACCTCTGATATTTTCCAGTAGGCCTCAAATCTCTGTTCTGTGCTTGTTAGTATTTCATCTGAAGGACTTTCCCAGGCATTTGGGTATTGTTCACTCTATATTATACTTCTCAGTGGCAAGGATGTTTTTCCATTTTGACTTTGTAATTGGTGAGCCTTGATCCCTCTTCCTGTCTGAAGCTTTTGGCAGGGTTTGTGCCTGATGGCACCTGGGGGGAAGGCACAAGGCAATAGTGCACACAGAAGGAGGGGTACAAATCAGCCTGATTGACTTGGGGAAGGTAGATTATCAATTTGTGGATAAACCAGACTGCTGCTGCTTTTCTACAAAGCTGATACATGTCTGGAAGCTTCAGCTTTAGAAATAAAACTACTTGAAGGCAAAGACAAAATTTCCATGATGGCAATATCTGATGATGCTTGGCTTGGAAGTGACAGGGGAGTGTGATGATGCACAAACACCTAATGCCTGTGGATAGGTCAGTGAGCTAGGGTGCACCTTGTCATCCCAAGCTTACATGTGTCACCTGAACTGCCTTGTGGAGAAGCCAATTGGGTGGCTTTTGTTTCTGGTTTGGAAGGAATCAGTAACAAGTGAATTTCCTTGATCCCACTATTACCACTGTGAGACCTGAGGGAGGCCTGGGGGTTTTTGGGACACTGCATAAGGTGACAAGCACAGGGACTCACTGCAACAGAGATCCAGGATTAGCTCCATAGGGTGCATTTTCCTAATCTGGTTTCCCAGCTTTATTGCTTGATACAGTAAACATGTGATCATATTATGTCAGTGTGGCCTGCAGCTCTTCTGGGGTGACCAACTCCTCTAACAGTAACAGCCACACTGACCAGAGGAGCTGCAACATTTCTTGTGTGGATTTGGTTATTCTGGGCAAAAAATGAGTGTCCTGTATTGCTTTCTACTCTGCTATAAGGAAGTTCATTTTTGAATGAAGAATGTTGTAATCTTGTAGTTTTTTGTTCTATGGTCAGTTTCTGACCTAAAAATAAAATGAAAGGTACTTGAGTTTGGTTTTAGATAACTGTATTCACAAATGTACTTCCTAGAAAATTTTGGACTGAAGTTTTTTTTTCTGTTCTGTGGGACAGCTATATTCTGTTAGAGTCAGCTGAATATTTATCAGCAGAGATTAGAATTAGTCCCTTGGTGATTACAGATAGTGCTTTAATGTCTTCTTCAGCTGCCTGTTTCCATAACTAAGTCTTAATCTTTGTTGTTCCTGGCAAGAGCAGTAGTAATTTGCAAGCAGCAGAGGTGAACACTCTCACTACTGGAGTAGTTGTAGTTCTAATGTCTGACAGTTTCCCTGGTTTTGGAATGAGCTCACTGTGCTCCCAAGGAGAGCAAAGACTGGATTTAAGCTGACAACAATCAGCTAGTGAAAATGGAAAAACACCTCCTGTGCTTGTGGGAAATACCAGTTTTTCCTCCTTTGAACTCTTCAATATATTTTTAATTAAAGTGAAAGGTAACATGAGGTAAAATCCTGCTGAAGATAAAATGTGAGAGTATTTAATTTTACATGAGTTATCAGGTGAAAGGGAACAGGACGTTCCCTCAGGATGAGTACTTTGCCAGTGTTTTCCCAGCAGGAGCACACTGTGCAGCAAGGCACAGAGTTCCAGGAAATTCACCTTACCTGGAGCACCTCAACTTTTAAATTAATTGTCATTGCCATGGGTTGATGCCAGTGCACCCATGAAAATATATTTTTCCCAAATAAGAAAGGATCTAGCACTTAAGGCTTTGATTTGATATTAGGCTGAGGTGTTTGCTTGCCCAGAAGCATGTGAGAGGCCAGTCTCCCTTGGTGGACAGGGGATTTTACTGTGTAAATCTGTTGTCATTGTTTGGAATTTCCCCTGTTAATCTGCACTGGGTGAATAGTGAAAAGAGCAGCAGCATGCAAAATCATGACACTAAAACGAACTGCATCAAAATACTGTTAAAATAAAGCACGAGAAATAGAAAAAATAAGTTTAAAATACAAAGAATATTTGACACAAGAGTGGAATTAGGTGAGGTATGTTCTTTTACCTGATAAATGAGTGCTGCTGCTTAAAGAAATGGCTTAGCTCCTTACTAGTCACATCACACATCTTACTCAGCCCTATCTGCAGCATTAATTTTGTGGTTAGATCAGTGATCTGCCTCGCCTCCCTGTGTGTGGGATCACAGGAATGTGTGGGAGCAGCAGAGCAGGCTTGCCCCTTTTGGTGTAGACAAAGGACAAGGTTGAGTGTCTGGTGGGCCAGCACCCTCCTTCTCTGTCCTGGGATGGGATCCCTGTGGGAATCTCAGCATGGCTCATCTCCCTGTTACTGGGAGTGCAGTGCTGCAGCTTTTTATCCCAGAAATTTTCAGTGGTGTTTTCTGAAAAAAAAATTAAAAGCACATCTGTTTATATCATAAATAATGAAATAGTAATTCCTGTATGAAGGCTAACACGTGAAAT
>QUSF01000031.1:2887033-2904858 GCA_003676055.1 Chloebia gouldiae | reverse complement strand
GGGGGGGCAAAGACAACACAAGTGGCTCACATCTCTTGTTCTCCCTCAGAGATTGTCCTCTGGTTCTTTCCTTGTGTGTTCTGAGGACATTGCCTTAAAATCAGTTTAGTTG
Organism: Chloebia gouldiae; assembly: GCA_003676055.1. NCBI lineage: Eukaryota > Metazoa > Chordata > Aves > Passeriformes > Passeridae > Chloebia > Chloebia gouldiae. Next base: position 2,904,746 of record QUSF01000031.1, on the reverse strand, counting down.
GACATAAAATGTTTGCATCCTAAATATACCCATTTGGTAGGTTTTTATGGGTTGTTTTCTTGTTTTTTAATTTCTGCTTGTCAGAAAGCCAATTGTAGGAGAGGTATGGTGAGGGAAGTATTTCCTTTTATTAAGTTCTGATATTTCTTTTATGGCCTGTTCAATGAACAGAATCAATAGTAGATCTACTTTGGTTTCATTTTATGTTCTGTGTGGTATTCAGCATCTTTCCAAAACAGATGGCACCCTCTTAAAATTTAAATCAAGTAATTTTGTAATGAACTTAAACACTGTGAAATCTGAAGACAGACATCCCACCAGGACTCCTGGGGCTCTTCATGTTTTAAGTACATAGCTGGGTCTCTGGAAGCTTAACATCTCTTCAGTATAATGTTTTTCTTAATTAAACCTCTAATCTGAAAGGCAGTTCCAGAAAGATTTATGGAATAATTGCAGTACTTTCATTTCAGGAGTTAGTCTTGTTTCAGGCACTCTGAATTCTTCCTCCAGTTCTGCAGTCAATTTTAGGTTTTGTCCTGCTTTGCTTCAATAGGCCTTACTGGAGTTGGAACCTTAAAATCTGTAGAGTCTAAAGTGGATGAGCCATATGCACTCCCCCAGGGTCATGTCTGATGTTTTATGTCAGTTTTTAGAAAGGGACATGAGTAAGTCTGTGGAGTTGTCTTCTGCACTCCTGAAGACTTGGCAGCCCAGGCTCCACCTCGTGTCAAGTAGAGATGTGCTGTTACAGCAAAGCCTTGCAGTGCTAAATTCACGAGAGGGAACCATACCATTTGTTCAGCATGGATAGTTTCCCTTAAAAATAATAGGGGTTTTTATCTTTGTCAGGTCTTGCCCAAACAACTTAGGTAAATATTTCAGGCTTTTTGCTCTTCTTGTTGACACTTACCTCCCGAAGTGACTGTACCAAGTGGCAAAAGAATCAATTATAAAAACTTGTCCAGTGGTCAGAAGAAAACATCAGTTAATTCTCTGGCACAAAACAGTGCAGAGCTGGTTCTCTACCTCCCCAATACCATTGTGGAAAGAGAGAAAACTGCTTTCACTTTCTCTAGGACAAGCATTTTGCATAAGCAGGAGATAAGGGAATGGGGGATGTCTTTTACACTCTGGGAATGATATGATTAGATTATTTCCATGTAATATACAATTTTGTTTGGATATGCATGTTTGGAAAGATGAATCCTATACAAATCACATTAGCAGAGACACAGTCACTCCTTGCAAGCAACTTTGTGCTTCTGATTCTTTGAAATCACAGCATTGCATCAGATTTTGCCCTTCTCTCTGTCTGAGGTGGCCACTTCCCTGCTGAAGAAGATGCTCATCAAATAGAATTGGTGCATTTCTAAACTTGGTTGATGTTGCTTGGCAAATTCTGTTGATCTGTAGTAATGGATTAGTTCCAAGAGCAAATCATGTAATTCAAGTACAGGTGTGAAATAGATTGATTGCTTTTCTTAGAGAACAGAGCTATTTAGGATTGTGTTCTTCCATGGCTCTGCTCTGACAGTGTTAGATTGTGTCTAAATTAATCTCTCTTCTTTTTGCTGTTGTTTTATATTGCTCTTCCCTGTGCAGTGGAGATATTTTTGCTGCTTCATCAACTCTCAGTGACTCAGTACTGAGTTGCACTGTTCTCACTGGAGTTCCCCATCCCTCCTTTGTGGCTTTCCTCTTAGAGTTTGTTTCTTGTCTTCACCTGCTAATTTTGATCCCATTCTGGGGTTTTGTTAGTTATGTGTGGGATTAAAAAAAAAAAAAATTAGCGATTTTTTTTTGCACAGTCTGTCATTTAATTTAATCCCTACTGACTCATTTCATGTCTCATGTCTTCCCTCACCCTTTCCTTTCCTTTGTCACCATGTCTCTCTAATTATATGTAAATCTTCTCAAAACTTCCTGATGTTACTTGTAGGATTGGCTGTTTGGTCAGGTGCTGTCTGCTTTCCTGATTGAGTTTGAAAACACAGCTGAGTGTCTTCAAACACTGGAATGTTTTTCTGTTAGGTGCTTTTTACTTGAAATCAGTTTCTTCCTCTTGGTTTTTTGTATGCCAGAGCAAATAATTTAGGTTGATAAAGGGGGAAGATGGTGCAGGAGCTGGTGGGAGGGAGGCAGAGGACTCTTGTGATAAGCTGGCATTTTTTCTTAAATTATTTGGAATATGTGTGGAACTCCAGGCTCATTAGCCCAGGAGAGCTCTTTGTACAGGTACATTTACACAGAGTGACCCAGATATTGTACTGAAAGGTGCCTTCATGTACAGAAAACGTATATAACTACAAAGCCATCATTCTCTAAAACAAAAGTACACTGAACCAAAACATTTTGGGATCAGCTAATTTTTAAAATATTATTTTTAAGGTGTTGTTTCAGATCATGCAATGTTCTCAGTAACTTTTTTCTTTGAGTGGCTCCAAAAGCTCTCGAAGTTGCTGATATAAATTCCCAAGCTAGTGTAGTGGACAGGAAGAGTGTGGTTTGGAAGAAAAGGCTGATTATGTGCAGTGCTGAGTGGGAAGAAAAAGTATTCATAAACAAGCCTGCTCTGAGAAAAAGTATGAACAGTATTTTCTCCATGGAATTTCTTCCATTTGTTATTCTTACAGAACTTAATCTTGTTTATCAGTTATTTTCTAGTGTATAAAACTTATGAGCTTGTACATAAAGTGGAGAGTAGGAGAATTTTCTTTTCCTTCTATTTGGCTCTTGATTTAACTGTAGAAGGTATTGACCAAACTTTTCTCTTGGTTTTGGGTTCTCCATTGTGTAACAAAGCCGAGAAGAATAGAGGTCTTTCTCAGGAAGCTTGTGATTGATGTGGAGTATTTTCCTTTTCCTAAAAAACATATCTGGCACTTGTTTGTCTGTTCTGTTGTCTATTTCTAAGCAACCAGTCTTTCCATGAATGGGGATAACTTCAAATTTCTAGAAGTGTAAAGATTGCTTTGATAACTAGTAGGAAATACAACTTGTAATCTTAATTTTGTACTGCCAAGCAGTTTGACTCATTGTTATGAAGGAACTGGTTTTCTCTGTGAGTTTGTAATGTTCAGCTGATGCCAACTTGTACGTGTCATTTTCATAGCTTGGTAAAACAGGAAAGGTGACTTGGCTCTTGTGACACTCACTTTTGCTCACTTCCACTAAGTCAGTGGGAACTGAGAAAATCTTACTGTCCCTGCAGAAATAATTTTGTTTTTTTGGGCAGAAACGAGTTCATTATTTTAACAACACTGATGTCAGGAGATGCACAGGACAGCTGTGTTTATTGTTTCAGTTGCAGCTCTGTCTGAGATTGCCCTGAGTTTAACAGTGGCCTTTGAGCAGTTCAGCTTTCCTGCTGCTGCTACTGCAGCCCGAGCAGCAGGGAATCAACAGTGCTGGGAAAAACTGCTGCAGAATCACAGTGAATGTCTGAGCAGCGAGGCTGTGCTCAGCCCCTTCTGCTGTGGTTACACAGCTTCTAGCAACAGCTTGTTGGGTTGATTGGAGCTGCTGTTGCTCTCTGGGCCAGCTGTGGTCTCCCTGGGATTGCAGGATGAGTTTATCCTCAAACTCTGCTCCTCTGTGTAACCTGGTCAGCAGCCATTTAGCAAGTGGTTTGGAATGCAGGTTGAGAGATGCTTTCTATGTCAGTAGTTCAGTGTGTTGCAGATGCAACTTCTTAGCCTTTTTATAATGGGAGAAATACTAATTAAAATTTGTAGTTTAAAATCCAAGTGATAGTTTTTCTCAACTTCTCGATATGGGCAAAATGTTACAATCTTTGTTTTCTGTAGTTTCAGCATTGTAAAGGAGCTGGTGGGTGCTGCTGTCAGGCAGTAGATTGCCATTTTAAACCTCATGATGTTGATTTATTTCAAACACTGATGGGTTAATAGTCTGTGAAAAGATAAGTGTTACTATTTAGCAAGAAATAAATAACAATGAAAACAAAGAGCAGCTCAAGTTTTAAAGTGTGGAAATATATCCAAATGGGGTTGTTAAAGAATGTTTAGAATAGTAGTGGAATCCCCTTTCAGGAGGCAATTAAAGCGCTTGGGATGCTCTGTGGGGAGTAATCCCACACTTGGGGTTATTTACTGTGGTTGTGGTGTGTTTCTGTATTAAATCTGTGATTTGTTACTAACACTTTGGTTTCATGGTGCTAACACTGCAGAATTGCACAGCTTTTCAATTGAATATTTGCAGTAGTAATGCCTGATACTGTGCATTGGAACATTATAGTATTCTGCTTGGGATGTAGAATGCTGATTGGAGACAATCCAGCTGGACTCTGTGGTCCTCTTTAGTCCATACCATTCTCTTTTGGGACCTTGATGTTTATTTATTTATTAATTTTAATTATTATTATTATTATTCACTAAATCCTGTGACCCCTCCTGTTGTGAGGTCCCTAAGGGTCTCTTGTGAAGGAAAACAGAGGTTTGCTTTCCTCTTTGGAATTCCCCTATTCTTGCAAAATTTATCATTCCTAGTGAAAGACAAGGGCTTTGTGTTTGGATCTCTATAGATAAACCTGAGCTGTATTTCCCCCCTTTTCATCTCATGATTATTTCTGTGAGACAAAGGAGAAAATGAAGGCAAAAATGACGTGGCTCTGCATTTCTGGTGCAAGCAGGCTGACAGAGCTTCCTTGGCCTGTGGTTTGGGAGTTGGGATTTTGCTTGGCCTGTGGTGGTACTGGGGCTGGAGAAACAAACATCACCACCCGTGGTTCACAGCACAAATAGCTGGGTCAGCCCCCAGAAGGGCAGCTGCTACATGGGGTCAGAAATAGTCAGGGCTGCCAAAGGCAGCCTGTACACATAGAGCCTTTGGCTAAATAGTTTTCTCTGTAGTTTAATATTGCTTTGAGCAGGAGCTGAAGGGCTGTCCAGGGGCTCACAATTTACACTTGTTTGGTTTGAGCCTGCTCCTACCAGATCGTGTGTGCTACAGATAAATGTCAAAGATCATTTTCTTTCTTTATTGTTGGTTTGTTATTCCCTGTTTCTTTTTCTCTGTGCTGGAGCTGTGCAAGCTCCTGCACCAGGAATAGAAACAAATCGATCCTGAACTAAATCAGTTGCTGCTTTCACGTGGCTCCCTGTGCTGCTCAGACATGCACGATCCCAGGGGAGACCCTGAATGTCTCCTGTGGCTGCTCTGTGGGGCCATGGGTGGGGAGGGGCTGCCTCAGCACTTGTCTGTTGTACCCAGTGAGAGGGACCTGTTTGCTTGAAAATTTCAACATCTAGAACTTTATAAATGATGAAACTTGAAGCTGTAAGGCAGGAAGTAATTTGGAATGATCTTAATAGCTGTGGGAATGTTTATTGGAAGTCAAAGTTGTTTTGCTCAGTTATTTGTCAACAAGTGCCCACTGTGATACAGAAATACTTGCCTTTTTGAGAAAAAGAGGTACCATGGCATGTTTTTAAGGTGTGTGGAGTTCCAAAAGGCTTTCGGTAAGGTTTTGTGAGGGGAGCAGATAATGCTGTGTTATAGTTACTCTATGGATTCCAAACTTGAAACACTTAGTGTTTTGGTGTGGTGGGTTTTTGTTGGATGGGTTTGTTTGTTTGTCTTATGTTTGTTTCCCCTTCCACCACTTATGAGCTCGGTGAAAGCTGCAGGCTCCCTTTACATTGTATAGACACGTGTATATATATTTCACATTTAGGTTTGCCTTGTCAGTGGATATTGGTTCTTTAAGGAAATGGCTTCCCCTGCTGTTGGTGGCAGTTGATTTGTGTTCCATTGTTCCAGTGCAATTGTTCAAATAGTTACCGTGCTTTAAATTCAGAAGGGAAACAGCACTGCATTACTTGCCTCGTTTATCTCAGGACTGGCATACCAGGGTGAACGTTGTTATGCAAACATAAACTTACACTGCTGTTCTTTGGGTTTAGAGTAACTTGCCTATGTCTCAATGCTTGTGTTTTATGCAGGGTTCAGTGGTCTCAGTTTAAAGGCTATTTTATTTTCAAACTGGAGAAAGTCATGGATGATTTCAGAACCTCAGCTCCTGAACCAAGAGGGCCCCCAAATCCAAACGTGGAATATATTCCCTTTGAAGAGATGAAAGAAAGAATTCTGAAAATTGTCACTGGATTTAATGGGTATGTATCCTTTGTTTTCTGAAATCTGGGTAACAAACATATTTCCCCTGTTTTTAACATACTAGTTTGTACCATCTCTGTGACTCTTCATTTTGCTTCCTCAAATAGATGAGCAGAAGCAAATATGTACCTTAGAAATATATTACAGTAGTTTCTGAACTTCATATTGTGTCACTGAATGAAAAGTGTGACATGCTGTGCTGTCATTCACTTTGTTTTTAAACTGTCATTCACTGTAGTTTTTAAACAGTGCAGTTCAAAGAAGTATCACATTACTGTGTGCATTTAAGAGGTTAAACAGACAGTAAAGTCAGATTTCTTTTAGTACATTTTGAAATACTAAATGGAAAGAGGTCTTCTGGTCTTCAGTTCCTGATTATTTTGTGGCAGTTCACTGGCTTTTGAAGAAATCATGCTGTGAGAAACAGGGTGTGACCAGGAGGCAAAGGTGTACCTGGGTTGGTGTTACTAAATTATGTCAGATTCAAATTTATAGCTGAAGTGATCCTGATGAAGGACATGGGGTGTTTGATCTGTTGATGACAGTGTCCTAGACTGAAATGTACCTGTGCCCTTTGCTGGTTTCCTAATTTTGGAAGTTTTTGTTTTCTTTCAAATAAAGCTCCTGATGTTTTTGTCTTATTTGGTGTGTCCTTTTTACTAGCTTTCACAGTATTTTTGTTAAACTGGATTACATACTTGCCATAAAATGAGTCATTCTGCTTGTGGTGCTGAGTGCTTGTTAAGAGACTTTCAGCATTTTTCTCAGCTTGTTGATAAAAGGACATGTTCTAAATTTTGCCTTCCTGATACTCTGAAATTTCAGGTTCAGAGGTGCTACTGACATGTCCTTAGTATTGTATTTGATGCTGTATTTATAATTTATAATGTCATTGTTCTGTGCTACTTCATTTATTTACCGTTTAGGAGTCTTAAGTCAGATCTCCTCTTCCCCCCACAATTGCTCTCATGTAGGGGACTTCTAAGAATGTGAAATTCAGCTTGTTCTCAGCTCCCCAATATTTATACCGGGCTGCTTCACTGCAGGAATTTAAAAACAAACCTATCCTTTATGCTCAAGTCTGCCTCTCTCGGGCCTCCCCCAGCTTTTTGTTCATGCTTCATTGCCCACAAAATGGGTAATGTTCTCCCAGGGACAGCTAATGAATGGGCTGCTGTTATCTGCTGTTGTTCCCAAGTGCACTGAACAAACCTCTGGATGACGAGTCTGGAGCTTGGGCCGTGCCTGTGCTATTTTCATCCTTTGCTGTAACACTTCAGGGTGCTCAGCTTCCTCATACTTTGGACTGAAACTCCCAGGCTTTGAGGGAGCAAACTGCATCCATTCGTTACCTTAAAGGAAATAATGCCTGGGGATGTTTCAGAATCCGGGATTACAGAGTGGTGCATTTAGTAAATCCTGTAACCCCCACAGGGTGGTGTGATTGTAAAAGCTGAATCGTGTGGAGATCTGTCCAAAATGTAGCAGCAGCAGGTTTTAGGTTGTGTGATTTGTATATCCAGGCTTCTTTAGAGCTGTGGATGTCATTTCGGGTACCAGGGCAGACAAGGAACCTACTTTATTATTGGGACATTTTTATTAGTGTTTCTTTAAGAGAGAGGGAAAAGAGTTCATTCAAAGTAGCAAATTTGTAAAAATTTTTCATTTGAGTCAAAGAAGTAGCACATTAACAATGACCCCTGTTTTGGGGTCTTTCTAGCAGAAGTGCCTTTTAAAGAAAGCACAAACTGGCTCTATTAACCTGTCTGTATCTTATTTGACATGATGTCTGCACAGGTCTGCCAAGCCAGATTCTCTTTATAATTCTCTTACAATTGCTTTGGAGTAGGAACTTCTGCCATTTTTTTATCCTTTTCTCCTTTGTTAGTGAAACAAGGAAGTTCCAAGTTATTGGGGATCTCTGATGACAGAGAAGATTTTACAGCATGAATAAAATAGATCATAATCCAAATTTCGTTTTCAGGGTATTTTTTGGCTACAATTTAATGTAGCTGTTATAAGTAATTTTCTCAGATCTCTCATCAATCCCGTCCAAATGAATTTTTGGTTTGTAATTCACTCTGGACTGTAGTGTTGGAAGTGCAGTTTTGAGTGTGTTGGTGTAGAATTTTAAGTGGTTACCTTAAGTAGGCAGATCAGGACTATTCATGCAGCTCATGTGCTGAGCTAATTAAATTTCTGAGTATTTACAATCAGTTCTCATACTGCTCACAAACTTCACACTGGTGTCCCTTTATAGATTTGCACCAATTTAAATCGCTTCTGTTTTAAAACCACCTTGTTGAACTATTTAAAAACAATCGGTTTTTTTCAGCAGAAAGAGTTCTTGAGGTGAAGTTAACTTTGTGTTTTGTCGACTAAAAGCATTTGTAAATGCTGAAGGAGTTCCATGCGAGGGGTGATTGTGTGACACCGGGCGCCATCTGCTGCTCGATGCCCGAAGTTCACTTTGCTGGGAAGAATTTGGACGGAATTCAGTTGGTTTTTGCCTTTTTCTTTTTAACTTGTTGTAGCTGAGAGTAAAATAGGAACACAGCTTGTCCTTCTGGAGTTAGTTGCAAACTGCACATTTCTTGAATTTTCTGTCCTGCTTGGGGAATTAGCACTGCACTGATGTTCCAAAACACTTCATGTCACAGCATTCCAGGGGACCAGTTAAAAGTACAGCTAAATCCAAATTAGCCAGGTACTGATTCCCCAGGATGTCTTACAGATCTGGCTGATGGAGAATAATTTAAAAATGTGTATGTTTTTGTTTCTGTTGAATAAATGGATTTTTGAATGGACTGTCTGTTCTATTAAAAAAATAGCAAAATCTCTTTAATTATGAATTTCCAACCCAAAACAAAAATGACCATCACAAGAAATAGTAAGATCAACTTAATAGTTTATCTATATGAAGAGATTAACAGATCAAGCAAATTCTTTGTAACTTAAAAGTTGGGAATTTTGTTAAAAGAAGACACTGTGCAGAAGCTGAATATTGTGAGTATGGACTTGATCTTAAAGGTCTCTTCTGAATTTGATGATTTCATGAAGAATTTGGGTGTCAAAGATTGCTGGTTGACCAATGAAGAGCAAGGGAAGGGAAATTAATAATGCCAGAACTATTGTCAAGTTTAAGAGCCTTCATGAATTAGAAGGAACACTTGTTCCTGTGGCTTTTCTGGTTTGTTGAGGATTAGGACTTCCTCAGTAACATGATATACAGGCAGTTCTGGAAAACATCATTAAATTGTTGATACTTAGTCACTCTGAGCACTACTGGCTTTTATTTTGAGTGAAGTGTCATGTGGGATGATGAATTGGAGCTGTGCTGACCTCTGCACTGAGCTGGTGGGGATCTGGGCATCTCTAATGTGGCTGTTTAGCTAATGAGCAAAGCTGGAGATCCAGGCTGAGCTAGCTCATGACACAGGCTGGAGACACCATGGACTGACTTCCTCAGAAATTAATAAACACAGAATTTGGACAAAAATTTACAGTATAGGGATATACACACACATGCATGGCAGTCTGGATTTGGTGTCAGTTGTATTCCCAATCACAAAATGGTTAATAAATATTGTATTTTATCAGATATTCTTCTTAGATAACTTTTTAAATGTTTATGGCTTCAACTTCCAATAGTCAACTATAAAAATGCATGGTACTTCATAATTTTACTGAAATGTTTTTGACAGAAATTTGTTAAAATGTGACACTGAACTTGGATTGAAAGTGTGTGACACCTCAGGTAACTGGGAATTGTTTGTAAAGTGTTGGTTGTCTGAAAGGTCAGTTTCTCATTTCACCAGGGATGAAACTGAGTGCAGAATTGTCAAAACTGAAAATGTGTTTATGTGGTTCCCATGGGCTTATACATCACTTATTATTACTATTATTACTTATTTTTCCTGATCTGTTCCTTAATAGATGAGTACATTTTCCAGTTGTAGCAAAACAGATTATTTGTAACAGCTGAAGTATAAATGGTTCTACTAATTCCAACATTCACTGCTTTTTCTGTAACTGTTGTTTTGTAAAACCTGAAATAAACTACAAGTTGAGATTTTTTTAGCTATAGTGTGTATGACTCAAATTTGTTTTGAATTCCTCACAATTTCTATTCTGTGTATTGGAATAGTACAGTCAGCAAATTTGCTGTTGATGATCTGATTTCTTTTTCATTGTTTAAATGAATCCTGTGAGTTGTGGGATGATGCATTTAGGATTCAACTTGGTTTTTGTGGTGGTGAGGAAAGGAAACAGTTTGGTATGAGATAGGGGAAAATAAAGCCTTGAGGTGCCATCCAGTGTTGCTCGTGGTAACAAATTTCAGAACTGGTTTGGTTCCACCTTCTCAGAAAGGGGGAGAAACTGATAATGTTGTTTTTTCCTAACAGTTGTACTTACTAAAATAAAATTAAATTGTTATAAATCTTATTTCATTGCAGCATCCCCTTCACTATCCAGCGACTCTGTGAGTTGCTGACAGATCCCAGGAGGAATTACACAGGAACAGACAAATTTCTAAGAGGTGTGGAAAAGGTATGTATTTTTCTGAGAGAGAACACAGATGCACAGTCACAGCCTCCAATTAAAAACTTCCCAATTACTCCCAAAGGTCTGCTGCTTTCCTTGGGGCTCAGAGCCAGGGTACAGCTAATGGCTGCTCTTAAATGTCTGAGTATGTTTGATAGCTTTCAGCAGCAAAAAGCAGTTTTAAAATAACTGCAGACAAAAATCAATGTCAGGGCTTCAACTACTGTGTTTCCCAATCATTCCACATGTAGTTTTTGGAGGGTGGCAGTTTTAGTATGGAGTCCTAGTTAGAAATGATCAGATGAAAACCCTGAATCTTTTGATCAGGAATTTCCTCCCACAGTTTCAGGTTTCAGAGTAGATCCAGAAGTGAAGAAGAAGGGAGGCCCCATCCCCCCAGTATTGCTTGTTTCAGTATTTAAATCCTGTGGTGTAGCAGAGTGTGCCTTCAGAAGAGCCCACAGGTGTCTTAACTGGCAGTTTATAGCTTGGATCAGAACGTGGGATCCTTCAGAAGCCAGGAGGAGACTGAGAATGTGGTTCCACAATGGGATGCTTCAGTATTTTTGAATACTTTGTTCTCCAGAGATCCCTCAGATCCCTCCCAGAAATTACACACACTCAGGCCTGAGGCTTAATGTCTGGTCTTGTTAGGACAGTAACGAACTTAATAAAATCCTGAATTTTAGTGTAATTGTGGCCTGATCTTGTAAGAGGGAGCAGAAGTATTTTAACAGATAGAACCAAAATCCTGTAACTCTTAAAAATTCTGGGATGTTGTCAAGAGCTGAAGCTTCTGTTTCTGAACTCCTGATGTGTTTGTTGTTTGTGTATTACAGAATGTCATGGTTGTCAGCTGTGTATATCCATCTTCAGAGTGAGTATAATCCTCTTTCCAATGAAACTTCAAGCTTGTGTTAGTAACAGGGAGGATGCTTGTGTGTGTCTGATGTCTCTCTCTTGCTGTCAGTAGCTGTATCTAAAAGCCAGACATGCAGAGTTCAGGTTTTGTTATCAACAGTTCAATCAGCAGCAGGGATGGTGCCTGCAAATGTAATAATTTGGGAATAAATAAAAAGCCCTTGGGGACTGACAGTGGGGGCTTTGTAAGTTTGGGATTGGGAAATTCTGTGCAAACAAACTTGAAGTGATTTGAAGTGCCTTTATTCTAACATTTTGTTGTTGTTCTGTTTGTTAGGAAAAATAATTCCAGTAGTTTAAATCGGATGAATGGTGTTATGTTCCCCGGGAATTCACCAGGGTACTCTGACAGGTGAGTTTAGCTCCAGGGGTTAACTTTTACTGGATCAAAGCAGTGAAGTTCTGGAAATAAACACTCTTAAAAATGAGGTGGGACATGGGATAATGGGGAATGGGGATAGAGGAAGGATGAGCATGTTTGCCATGTACTCTGTATTTTCATCTAACCTCATTGTTGAAAATTTTTTTTTTGTTATTTAAATTTTTTTATCAAATCTGCACGTTGCAGGCAAGGAACATTTTATCCAATATAAAACAGCAAAGTCCCTCATCTATTTGTTTAGTTTTGTTGATCTTTTAAAGGAAGGGTGTAACTACTTTGTGCCAAGTAGGATTTATCTGAAGGCTGGATTAACTTTTGGTTCTTGTTTTTAAAGATCGAATGTAAATGGCCCTGGGACCCCCAGACCTGTGAGTCGGACGAAGGTTTCGTTGTCAGCTCCCATGACAACCAACGGATTGCCCGACAGCACAGAGCATAAAGAGCCCAGCTTGCAGCAAACAGAGGAGAAGAAACACAGGTTTGTCAGGAGGAGTGTATTTGAAGCTCAGGGGTTTTATTTATGTTTTAAAAATAGTTTAAAAAAGACTGACCCTCTAAGGGAAGCATAATAGAGTCTTAAATCAGGAGTGATGACTTTGAGGTTTTGTTATGTAGTAAGTGGAGCAAATTCTATTGTTACCAGGTAATGTGTTTAAATCAAAGGAGTTGCTACTTTTTTCTTAAAGTGTGGCAAGATACAGAATGTTTGTCGTCAATAAAAGCTACATCTGGTTTTGTTGCTTGTAGTGAATCACCAGCATCTGAATCAGAAGGTGCTCAGAGCAGCCCAGTGAAAAATAAGCACTCTGAGGATGATCCTGCAGAAGCAGAAGGACATGAGGTAAAAAGACTTAAATTTGACAAGGAAGGGGAAGCCAGAGATGCACCAAACCAAACTGCCTCCAGTGAAGTCTCTTCAGGCATGGGGGAAGAGACAGAAGCATCCTCTACATCTCAGGATAAAGAAAAAGATGCTTCCTGTGCCAGACAGCACTGTACAGAGGAAGAGGAGGAAGGTATTTCAGATTTCACTGTCTTCTCTTACTTCCAAGGAGTTGGGATTTTCTTTGCTGGAGACCAGTGCTATGGGATTGCTGAATGTCTCCAGTTATACTTAAAGAAGAGCTGCTTGTTCATGCTTCAATTTTGCACAATTTAGCAATTCTGTTATTTCTTTTTCCTTGGTCCTATGCTCAATTTGAAACTTACACAAGGTTATTTAAAATTTTCTGAGGCCGTGAATATGATCAGGGTGCACCAAGAATTCAAGAATTCCTGTGTTAGGCTATCATCAGGTGTTCTCATCCTTTCTCCAGAACGGGGATGGGTCATAGCTCTGTTTGACTGTCTTTATTAATTATGGAATTTATTTAAATACAGACACAAATTTATGTTCTTTTATTGAGGATACTGAGTAACAATAGCTGCATATCCTATTAGAACAGTAAAAATTATCTCACTGTAGGGCAGGCTCTGTACCTAAGTTAAAAAAAAAGTAAATAACTGTAGTAAAGAGACTAATCTACTTTTTACATACTCTTCAAAGTTTCCTTTGTATTATTTTTTGTGGCTCATGTATTTGTACAGTGTTCCTGTAGATTATGATGGCTGTACACCTGAAACAGCCATGCCTTCATAATTTCCAGAAAACTGCTTCTGAAAGCAAGTGGAGGATGTGGGGAAGCCAGAAAAAGTTATTTCTTAAACTTTATGTTTACCCAGTGAAACTTAAGTGAAGCTACCTGTTAAATAAAATAACTTTTTTTTAAATTGTATGTTGTATCCTGGCAAAGGTTGCTCTGATTCTTCATATCTTCTAGTAAAATTGGGGTTTGTCTGTTTTTGCTGTCCTTGGCTGTGCTGTGGAAGTTTTGCTCAGCATAGCTGGGAGTGGAAAGCAGCATGATCAGGGTATGTTGGAATATGCCGTGGTAATCCTGTACTTCCTTTGTCCTAGAGTCCTTCATGTCTCCCAGAAACGTTGGTCCGGAGAGAAAAGATCAAGACAAAGACAGTGACTCCTCGAGCGTGGCTGAAGAGAGCTCTGAGGAGAGCAGTCAGATGGAGGAGTGTGAGCAGCCCCGGGCAGAGAAGGATTCACACTCGGCTGACAGTGACATCAGGGCGTCTGCCACCAGCGGAGCTGACTGCAGTGACACAGAAGAGCTGGGCTCCTATGCTGGTGAAACTCCAGAAAGCTCCTCAGAGACCCCCATGGAAAACAGCCAGGAAGCCACAGAAGCTGCAGATGAACCTATGGAGAAAGACTAATTTAAAGAAACTTAGAGGCAGTATTTTCCATAAGGCTCCGGTTTTACACTGTATAAATAATTTTATGTAATAAAGTGGACCTTTAGTTTTACAAAAAGAAGCAGGTTGTAAAATAAACTTCTCCATGGATTGAACCTTGAAAGAGTTGTACATGATAAGAACTGTGAATACCAGCTCCTTCAGGTCCTGCTTACCGCTGAACTTTCGTTTGGTCAAATCAGTGGTTTGTGTATAGTTTTTTTTATTTAGAATAAAAGTTTTTAAACTGGAAGGTAATTATAATTTTGACAACTTTTTTGGAGATCACCACACCTAGTTGTATGTAAGCAAGAAAGCTTTTTGTCTTGTCTTTTTCTGACAGCTCTAGCAGTTACTTCATAATTTGGTTACAGTTTCAACATTTGACATGTGAAATTCGGGGTTTCAGGCTGGTTTCCGGATTTTTATTTAAATACACACCAGGAAACCTTCTGTTGTGTGTTTCAAATGTGTTCCATTTCACACACACACATCTCCACACAGCATGCACGCCTCCGTGTACCCTCGCTGTTCTAAGGGGGAAAGGGTATATTTTTCTGTTTCTATAAAAGATAAATACAGCAAATACTTTTTCTATAGGAAAAGACTGAGTTCACCTCTCAAGGCACTTTGCCTCTGGAAAAACAAAACACATGAAATGAAATCTGGCCCATATGAAACCCTGAAAATACTAACATTGTTGAAAACACCAGAGTAAACACATTCCAAGAGAACTGTTCCAATGACAACATTTTTGTATACTTCTGAGGTGCCTGAGTGAAAGGAGTTCATTTATTTATGAGAAAATGTGCTTTATGTTGAGAACGTTGTAATCAAAACATTAGCTTAAACTTTTGTAGAAGAAATGTTTGAAAATAAAATACCTTGGAAGAAATGAGCAGGTATTTGCCTTTTTGAGTGCTTCTTGGAGCTTGTGAATATTGTAGAGAAGTCTCAAGAGTTCCTCCAAGGTTTGCAGGTGGCATCGGGCTGATCACCACTGGATGGGAAGGACGGAGACGTGACCCTGGTCATGTTCCTGAGCTGCAAGGGTTAGGGGTGCAGAGCAGTCACCACGATTTCTATAACATTTTGGAAGTGAACTAAATATTTTTGAACATGCTACTTTGACAGCCAGTGTTACATTTTTTTCAAACCAGCTCAAAGCACAAACTACTGCTTTAAACTCAATGTTTTCCAGTTCCCATATTTAAAGACATGCAAGCTGCAACCTCCCAGTCACAATTACTGGCTGCCAAATTTATACCTGTTTCTTCAACTGTACCTTTTTGATATTTAGAATTTTTAAATTTCTGTAAAGTAGATTTTTTGTAGATTGTAATGAGTGCTCACTGCCATTGTGAAACGGTATATAATTGTATAATTTCTGTGTGTAAACTGAATGCTTGGGCTTTCAATACAGTATTCATATAAAGCAATAAATATTAATGTTATGAAATATCTGAGTACATTTTTATCACACTTGTCCCTCTTTGGTTTTAAGTTCATGTACCTGAAGTACAAAAATGACCTCTAAAATGCATGCTGATAGTTTCTTGTACTACATGGTCTGCTTTGTATTGTTTGGGGGAAATTTAGGTTTTGGTTAATACCAGAATTAATTTGGCTCAGTTGGACTATTTATAAAATTATTTCTTGGTGATGTTACCTATCAAGTTGTGAGCAGACAGGATTCAGGGAGACGCTTGCAAAAAAAAAAAAAAAAAAAAATCTTGATCGAGATCCCCTTGCAGAAGGAAAATTGTACTTTGACTCATTTTCATTGTGCTGAAGGGTTGGATGATGTGTGTTATCAAATTAAAGGACTGAACCAATATATTGAAATTAGGAGAGTTTAAGAATATAGTGACATCTTACACTTTTTTTTTTTTAATATTTTGCCAATGAGAAAATTTTAAAATTTCTAAGTTTAGAGATTTTTGAAATTTTCTTTAGATTGTTTATTTGTGACGATATTGTCAATAAACTTGTTCTTTAAACACCTGTGACCTTTCCAGATGTTTGTTTGAGCAGCGTTAATGCCACTCCTGCAGAGACCTGCAGAGGAGTTTTGAGGTATGGATCCGTTTCTGTATCTGCAACTTATTTTAAAGGCAAATAAAAACTGAAACAATGCTTCAACCTCACAGCAAAGATCTTAATCCTAAATGTGATCCCTACATTTACCAAAATCCGCTTTAAATTCCCTAATTACACACCCCAGAGCACGTGGCTTCAAACTGAGAGTGGGTTTAGATTGGATATGGGGAAGAAAGTCCTGACTGATGGTGCTGAGCTGCCCCTGGAGCCCTGGAAGTGTCCAGGGCTGGGTTGGATGGGGCTGGAGCAGCCTGGGACAGTGGGAGGTGGGATGGGCTTTAGGATCCTCCCCAAGCCAAACCATTCTGTGACTGATGCTGTGTTTGCAGAGAGCCAAATGGAGCCTTTGCTGCTTGAAGGAAACTGAGGTTAAACACCAGCATGTGCTTGATAGCCTTTGTGGGTGGGTTTCCTATAAAAAATCACATGGCACCAGAATGAAAGTGAAATGGAGTTTAGTTTATTCTTCAGAGTATGAAGTTGAAGTCAGCACTTAATTCTGCTCTTGATACTTAAAAAAAAAAAAAAAAGTTAAAAAAATTATTTCCTTATGGTATCCAAGGTTCTCTGTCAGCCTTGATTTTTAAACCTCAGGGAGTACTTGGAAGCTTGCTCTGGGGGGAGCTTTCTAATACAGCATGGATTTGGGGTTGTGGAGACTGGATTTGGACATAAAATGTTCCAAAAAATCTTGAGTTGAGTGAATGGAGCAGAAGTTGCTGGATTTCAGGGTTAATTTATGAGCAGCAACTTCTGCTGAGAGACCATGCAAGGGCATTGCTGCTGGTGGGAGAGGTTTGCTGTGGAACAAAGAAATTCTGGAATCCTTTTGCCTGGAATCCTCGTGTGTCCCAAGTGGAGCTTGGCACAGCAAAGCCCATGGACCTCTGGGGCTGTCCTTGCCTGCAGCTGCCTGAGGCAGCACAAAGCTTTGGGAAGGGATTATTGCTGCTCTTTGCATTCCTGACCAGCTCCAGGACTGACTGGGATTTCTTTTGAAAGTTCTTTTGGATCTACTACTAAAAGTTCACACAAAGTGAACTTTTTTAATATGAAAATTGTGTTCTGGATGTTTCCAAGGCTGGGGCACCTCTGCAGGACCAAATATTGTTTTTAAACATTTCAGCAGGAAATAGTCATAGCTGGAAGAGTAAATTGGGATTGTGTTTCAGTTGATGCATGGCCTGGGGGATGCAGGAAATGGGCTAAAATAATCTGCTTCAGCCCTGAGTTGTTTTGTGTGTGTGCTGTCCTTTGCAGTTCATGGAGAAGCTGCATCATCTTGGGTCTGATACAAAAGAATCAAGCTTTTCTTTATAGCTTCTTTGTTAGGGGAAAAAAAAA
>QUSF01000031.1:2823838-2887023 GCA_003676055.1 Chloebia gouldiae | reverse complement strand
TAATTCCGTGGCTCCAGGAGATGGAGCTTTAGAACAGACAAACATCACGCTGAGGGAAAACGGGCAGGGAGATGCTCCAGGAGCAGCAGCCTGAGAAATAGGAGGTGCAAAAGTTTTTTTTTTTTGCTTTTCTCCTGTCCTGATTTGGAAAGATGTTAAGGAGATGCTTTGTTCTCCATCCGCTGAATGACTGCTCATGTGGGAGACAGACACTCCTGCCTGCACTTGGCGTCACTTATCTCCCTGGCAATCTCAGCAAGGAGTGACAGTCCCTGCCACAGGGGCCTCTCTCAGGCACTTTCCACACCTGGGATCTTCCCTTTGGATCTTCTGTTGCCGGGCAGTCCCCATAAATCAGCCCCTGGTCAGTGACTGCTGCACTCCTCAATTTATTCTAGGAGCGATTCTGTGTGCATTTCTGGCTGTGTCAAGTGAGGTATTGATTCTGAGTTTCTCGATTTCTTTTTAATGTTACTTTGACTCTGGTCACTTCCCACTCCGCAGGAGTGAGTGACCAGGTTTGCACTTTCCACCTGAACTATGGAGAAAGCTCATCTGGGACTGGAGCATCTTCATCTTGTGTGTGTGCACCTGAAGACAAGCTGGATTTGCTCTGCGAGCTGTAAAAGCTCCTAGGTGGGAGTGCTGAATTCCCTTTCATGGGGCTAATTAAAAAGTCTGAGCAAAGTCAACCAGCTTCCCATGGCTCAAATAGCTTCCCTGTGCAGCAAGGGGATAAATCTTAATTTCAGCTGCATCTCTGCCTGCCGTGTGGCAGCCTGCGAGCTGCAGTGTTGGCTCTGCCGTGCTGGGTGTGAACGCTGGGATGTGGCAGTGCAGGGCCCTGCCTGTGGCCATGGGGAAGGAATTTGCACTTGAGCGTGTCTGATGTTCCTCTGGAAAGCTGCAGCTCAACCCCAAACGCAGCTCAGCTGCACTTCTGCCGCAGGAAGCTCTGCCTGGGACTTGCCCTGGGGCAGAGCTGTCAGCAAATTCCTCTCCTTCCATCGGGCTGCTGTTGTGGCTGTGCTTTGGGTGGGTCTGGAGGGGCTCTCCCCTGTCCCAGCCCCCCCTGGATTTCTCGAGCCCAGGCTGAGCTGAGGAGGGCAGGGCAGATGTTCAGAGCAGCTGTGCTGGGTGAACGCTGGGGGTGACCCATGGAGCAGCTCGGAGGGGTCAGCCCGGAGATCTTTGATCAGGCAAAGCCACTTGCAGACAGCCTTGACAGGAATTAAGCCTGACAATAAAAGTGGCTTTTAAAACTTTCTCTTCCTTGCAAGTTTCTTGAACTGGAGCTCCAAGTCTTGGCACATTTCAAGACTTGAGATTTCTTCCATAAGTCATAGAGAGTGAATGTTTTACACAACTGCATTTGAAAGAGAGGCGTAATTTTGTTGGAGTCTGATGCTTTGAAAGTATTTATGTGATGGGGAGCTTGTCAGTTGTGGCTGCACAGCCTCCCTTTGGCTGGCTGGTTGTTAAATGCACCACCCCAGAGCCAGGGGCTGCACTCTGGACAGGCTTGTGCACATCTGCTGTGTTTTAAGCTTGTGGGAAGACTGGACAGATTTTTTTTTTTTAATCACCACTGTTTAAGTTTAAGCTAAGACAATTTTTGTAGAAGTGTAACACGAAAATTATAATGCAGGAGGAAGGTAAAACAGAGAAAAGGAGAAATTGCAGGTGGGTGAGAAAAGGTAGAGGAGAGGAACATTCTGTGGCAGATTTTTACTTCTGAATACAGAAGGCTTTGCTTCCCAGAACTCAAAGCATGAAATACTTTAGCCTGTCCTTAGCCATCAGCTGGCTGTTCAAAGGATCTGAGTGTGTCTGTGTGGGGTTTGCTAATCTAAATCTACTGCAAACGGATACAGGAGCTGGTTAACTTCTTGTGTGAAAGGTTATTCTGTAGCTGAAATTACTTTAGGTGGCTCAGCTGCATTTTGTCAATAAAATGTGCCATCAGTGGAGGAATTGGCAGTAAAGTTGCTCCTGTGAGCTTGTAAATGGGAAGCACGTTTGAAGGGCAGTAACAAAGTGTTTGGGAGATGTAGTTAGCAATTGTATCATCACCAAGTCTGCCCTTTTTTTTTTTGGATTTAGAACTTCGGTGTGTTTAACTGCAATGGGCTGATATGATTTACAGCCTGGACGTGATTCTTTCATCTCTTCTGTGGCTGTAAATTGAGCTGTGTGATGTGCACGAGTTCAGTGAAGGGCAGAAAAGAGGCCACTCCCAAAGCATCAATGGATGTGCTGGGGATCACCCTGTACCACCTCTGGAAAGCACAGTGGTGTGTGTGGGGTGGGCATGGCACGTGTTTTGTCCTTGTCTGTTTGAGGCACATGAGATGGCAGGAAAGGTCTTGCCAGGCAGCGAACTCCTCACACACTTCAGCAAGTTTGAGTGTTGATTTCTGTCTCCAACATGACCACAGGTTGTTCCGTAGTGCAGCTCCTCCTCCTGAAAAAAAACCCAATTAGTCTTGGTGATAATGCTGCAGGCTGATTCCTTGTGCTTTTCTCCCTTAATTTTAAGAGCAAGAAATGATGGTCTTGACAATAAGACAGTGTCCTTCTTGGTTCTGAGGCAGATTTTATGTGACCTAAGGTGAACTAATTTATCTTATTTGCCCACTTGCTGCTTGTTGTATTCCTTTGGGCTGTATTGAGTGGCACCTAGATGCTTTTGCTGCACACTGTGATTAATGCAATGAGGCCTGAGCTTCATTAGAGTCTTCAGGTGCTGTGGCAGAACAGGTGAGCTTGAAGAGCATTTCAAGAGAACTTAATTGTAAAGGACTTTGCCCAGAAGTTACTAAAGAGCAACAAGCTCTGCTGTGTGTGGAGGGAGATGGCAAAATGTGGTGCCTGGAAGCTTCCAGCTGCTGTGATCAGCTCTATCAGGGTGTCTGCTGCAATCCACGAGGGCAGCAAAGGTACCCTGCCTGTATTTGGAATCTGGCCCTTGAAATCACACTCTATAACGAATTCTTCAGCAGCGTTTAGGAAATGATATCAATAGCTGACAGCAGGAGGAAATCTGCTGTAGCTGGGCTGTGTGAAACCCTCTCATGAGTCAGAGCAGCACCACCTGTGTCTGTACAAAGAGACTCAGGGTCACCCTTGAGTTCTGCAGAGGCTTCTGTGGCCCCCATCCCATAGGGTGGGTCTGCACAAACACAAGTGGCTTTTTGGAGCTTGTTACCATTTCAAGGCCAGCTGAGAAATGAGCTGAGCTGCCACGCAGGACACAGGGCTAAGATCCTGCTTTCCCTGGGAACACAGATGTGCCCAGGCTTTGTTGTGACTGTGGTTCTTTGATGGAAATGGAAATATTTGTCTGTGGGTGGAGAGGCTGTTCCACCTCTGGCTTTATCTGCTCTTTCTGCTGCTCTCTGTCCTGAGCAGCAGCAGCAGCCTGGGTACTCTGGGACAGCACATTTGTTGATTTAGCCTTTTTCCAGCCTTAGCTCTTTATTGAAGAGTCCTGAACAAAGGAGATGCTCTGGGATATGTCATCCCAGCAAGGTGGTTGTGCTCAGTTTGGCATTTTGGAGAGTGCTGTCCTGCCTGATGATAAAAAGACAGGATTATGGAGCAGCTGTGTTACCTCACTGCAGGGAGGGGAGCAAGGCGTGGGTTTGTGAAAACTGCTGGGGGATCAAGTGTCTGTTTAATACCAGGCAACCTAAAATAAAAATGATGTGTATCCAGACCAGGGAACTGAAATAAAAAAACTCAAGAAATATGGAAATACTAAAACAAATCCCAATTATAACTTTCCACAAACCTCAGGAAATAAACAGGTTTGTTCTTTGCAGCTTATATATATATATATATATATATGTATGTATTTTTTTATCATACAAGTGTTTCATGATTTTTATTGTTACAGCTGAGTGTAGGCTTAAGGAGCAATACAATTCATATATTCAGTTTATATTCATGAAGCACTGAGCAGCCTCAGCCAGAGAGCAGGGCTCTTTCAAATGAGGTATTGTGCAGGTTTCTAAAAGAACAGTGGAAAGCCCTTCCACCACACTCTGCACTTTATCAGTTTCCTACAGCTTAAGACCCAGGCAGCTTCTGAGGGCGTGTGTTCAGTGGAGGCTTAAATCAAATATGAGGGATGTTATGTAGGAATATCAATTGAAAAACTGAGTAGCTGTTCAATATCAATTGAAAATCAATTGAAAAACTGGTTTGATGTCAGCAGTTTTACCAATGTGGGATCCTCTTCTGTCCTTGCACAAAAGCAGCAGCTGGTTTGGCTCTCTGCTGGCTGCCTGGGGAGGAGAATGAGCTCTGTGAAGGTGGAAGGAGAGCTTTGATGGGCTATTTACTCACTCACAGGGCAAGGTGCTTCAGAAGCATTGGGAGGGGTGGGCAGGCTCTCCCAAAATCCACAGGTTCCCACACGAGTGCTGATAAAACAGGTGTAGGAGAACTGGCATGTTAGCTGTAGGAGTGTGTCTGGAGAGCCAAACACTGAATTAGGCTGAACCTGGTGGGCCCTTGGACTTTAACTTCTTGATTTATGGTGTTTTCTCTCATTAGATAAAATAAAATTGGAATTTATATAGAAGATCCAGAGGCCAGGGTTTTGAGCCTCATGGGTGAAGGCTCTTGTAGCTCACAGTCAGTGAAAAACAACTCTTATAGCATCCACAAAAGTAGAATTCCTTGATATTGGGGCAATAGGTCATGGTTTTGATTGGTGAGTTAGTAAATGTTCCAGGCTGGGTTGTGTGTCTGTGTTCAGCCAAGCAGCAGAGCCGGGTGAGGATGAGGAGGGAGCCCAGAGCCTTTGCTGGAGCCCACTGCCCTGGCTGAGGCACAAAACTGGAATTTGATCCAGGCCCCTCATGCCATGCAAAAGTGCCATCCTGACCAGTATATCCTCTGTATCCTCTGTTTTCTTCTCCCAGAAAATCAAGTCCATGGCAGGACAAGATTCTTTGTGATCCAGAAAGGGCTTTTGCAGCCAGCTATGCAGGCAGGGCTTGCTGCTTTTCTTTTGGCATGAGGAAAGACTTAGAAATATGAAATCTGATACTGTTGTGCTCAGGAAATTGATTTTTTTTTCTTCTCTTGCTCTCTTAATTATAAAAACTGGATAAATGTATATTTCGGTATAAATATTACTAACGTTGGCAGTAATAGAAGGTGAACCTGGCAAATGTATCTATCAAGCCATTTCACAAGGTAATCATTTATGAACATAGCTCTATTAATTTGTTTAGTCAGATGCAGAGAAGCAATAAAAGTGATTGACTAAAAACAATTAAAACAGTAAAAGTAAATTGTTGTGTGCATTAAAACCTGCTGAGCCTGTCAGATGAAAATTGTAGGTTTAAATGTGAAAATTAAAGCTATTGATTTCAACTAGTGTGTATGTGGCTACAGAGTCCTAATTTGTTCTAGTTTCCTTAGCTAAAAGTTGCTGAGACAAGAATAAAGATAATCCTGAAACTCATTCCCAAAAAGGCATAAGCTTTCAAAAATACATATATGATAAATATTTGTCTTGTCTTGGGAAGATGGGAACGTTTTTTGGAAGACTTGTCTTAACTGTCAGGATCTTGACACTGCAGAACTGAATATAAATATTTACCAATAATGGTAACTTATTGTACTTCAAAGAAGGTGAAGAATGAGACAGAGACATGAGAGAAAATACAGCAGTGGTACAGACCAGATTAGAGGGCTTCTTGCTTAATTTACGTGTATGACTTTATTGTCATTTTATTTTTATGCCTAACAGTAAATCTTGCATTCGGTGAACTATTATTTTTTAGTATTCAATTAAAATGGTAGCACAAAGAGAGGGCTGTATGCAGACAGGTATTAAGGGATAGGGGCTGGGAATGAGGCTGCAGCCTGTGCCCAGGACTTCAGGCACTCAGCAAGGGCTGGGTCAGGAGCCTGGGCTTTAAACAGGAATTAAAGGTGTTGGCTCGCCAGTGTTTAGCAATAGGTCACTGTATTTCCTCTTACAGTTTCTTTATATCTCTTTCTATATCACCCCTCTAGACTGTACAATGTGTTATTTGATAGTTCACTACTTGATCAATAGACAGCTTTTTTAAGTCTTGCTTTGAGGAGTGTAAAGCAGGTTTTCCAACAGCCTTGATTTTTTCCTCTTTAGGAAGCAGACTGAGAGTTTCAGTGACCTACAAACACTGAATCTATCTAGACTAACATGAGAGACGAGGAAAGTTTGAATTTTTCCGCGTGCTTGAGCAGCCCAGAGTTCACAGGCAGTGTTTGTCTCAGTAGGGGATTTTTGGAATGAAAAATTCAGATGCTGGGGCTGATTCATCTGAGCCGTGTGGCACACCACGAATTCCTGTGAGCTGTTCCCCCAGATGAACTCTTTTGAGCTTGTCCTTGCAGTGGACAACACAGTGGAGGTTACAAGGACCTTGCAGCTCACTGAAGTGCCTCTTTAACTTGTCAAAATATCATTTCTGGCAGCATGCAGTGGGGCAGCACGTCAGGGATGGTGAAGAAGGAGGAAAGAGGAAGAAGTGAAATCTGCCTGGTTCTAGGGCAGCTCTTGGGTGGGTTTTGAGCAGCAGCTCCATCACCCTTGTTCAGCATGAACTGGGCGGGCTCATGGCGTGGGTTTGAAACCCAGGGCTGGTGCCAAGCACAGCTGCTGCCCTGTGCAGGGTCAGAGTCCCCCAGCAGCACAGGGGCACCCCCAGGCTGATGTCCCCTCCCAGGGCTGGCACCAGGCAGCCACAGGGAAGCTGTCACAGGGGCGTCACTGCTGGGCTCTGCTTCAGCAAAGCTCAGGAGCATCTGCTGAGATGCTTTGCTGAATCAAGTTCCAGCAAAGGAACTTGTCAGAATCGTTTTACCTCAGCCCATGCAGCTGTCAGGGTGATCTTAATCCCTCCAGAAACTTCTGTGGGAAGTGTGTTTTCTGAGTAGTGACTCTCAATTCCAAGAAATGTTTATATATTTCAGTTGTGACTCTGAGTTAAGCCACACTAGCTTTTTCTACTCCTGGATTTTAGATTGATACTGTTTTCCTAGAAAATAACAAGAAACCTTTATGAAAAACAACATTAAGCCTTTGTGTCACGTTGATGCAACAGCCTGTGTCATTGCATGTTTATAAAGCATTGCCTTCTCCATCTGTATCATCTCTGTCACGACCTCTACTTCTGAAGGCTTTTCATCTGAAGCAGAGACTGTGAGGAAGAAGAGGAGCAATGACAGAAAACTGAGCTAAAGCAGTTTTCTGGTGGAGCATGTTCCCTTTGTTTTCAATTCTTGGTAATAGTACAAGTGATGACTGGGAAATGCAGTGTTCAAAGGCAAAGGGGAAAAACTCAATATCCCCATGAGCTGAGTGGGTCTTCTCACTGCTCGTCCCACGACTCACAGTTTACTTCTAAAGTAGTTTTACCTCATTTTCCCTTAAATAATGGAATGCACTGCTCAGGCAGTGAGCCTGAGAGACAATGAGGATAAATGTGTGGCCACAGATGGACAATAGCTTTCCCCAGTATGCTAAAACAACAAAGTGAGATACTTAAATTTTATGGCCTTACATATGTAGTCATTGTCCTGACTGTGCATTTTCGTATAAATAATAATTTATTCACACCAATTTTATTTTCACCAGCCCTAAAATTCAATGTGTTTTATGTTTAGCATTATCACAGGAGGAAACTATTCCCTTGAGGGCAGGAACTTAGTGAATTTTCACATAAGCACCACAGTAGCATTTCCTTCCTTGTGGAGTCTGTAGCATTCAGCAATTCCAACCCTCCTGGGATCTATAGTGTGGCACCTTTATAGCAAATAATTGCAGTGGTTATGCTCCTACGTGCTGTTACTGGCAATGCCACACTGAGCATCTGAGGCAAAGCTGGTGGGATTTGGAACTCTGGTTTAAGAATAAGAGTGTTCCTTTTCCTATCTAGAAGGATGTGACTTGATCAGGATGAATATATTGAAGTGAAGGTTAGTTGAAGAAGGGAAATAGAGCTCACCTGCCTGTTGGCAAAGGGAGAAGGGATGTGAAGTGGGGAGCTCCTGTTTCAGCTCCTGTTTCAGCTCCTGTTTCAGCACTGACCTGAGCAGCAGGTCAGTGCCCAGCCCAGGCTGGAGAAAAGTTCTGAACATGAACGTGACCTTCTGAGGCCCTTCCGAAAGGGAATGTCCCCACTGAGGAATGGAGCAGGTAGAAATAACACTGATTCTTCCCTGAGTGCCTCGCTGGAGGCTGGAGGTGCACCTCCAGTGGGATTTTAGGACTATTTTGACTCTTCTCCACAGGAACCATGGGCTGTTCTTCAGGCAGCACACAGCAATGGGGAGTGAATACTCATTGCTGCTCTGGCTGCATCTCCACAGCTTTGGTAACAGATTCTGACATGAATTCAGTGTGGTACTGAAAGCTTGGCTCACCTGTGAAGATGATGAGGTTTTGAGGAACCAAATTTTGTGATTAAGAATTGCAGAAATTCTTCTCTGGAGTTGTGACTCCTGCTAGTATTGAAGCTGAGAGGCAGTTAGAGGTGCTCATAGTCCTGAGTCACCTTCCTATCCAGAAAATTACTTAATTGGAAACTTATTTCCCAGTGTGCACCCCTCACCAGATTTAGCCTTTATATTGTGGTGAGATGAACACAAACTTTTTGTAGAAGTGACTTTTTTCCTGAGACTCTTAATGCACCACAATGCTTCAAAATGTCAAGTTGAAATACCACTTACTAATTGTATTTTCAGTCAGGATTGAATAACCTGTTACTTTAGGTATTGCAGAAACTCGGTTCTTTTTCCCCCATGTATTGATAATACAAAATTCAACTTTGTTACAGAACATTACTATATAACTTTCCCTGCAGTTTTAAATGCAAACTGTATTTAATATATATGCAAATTACCTTTTTCATGGAAGTAAAATTTCACATCAATTGATAATTAGCCATTCAGCTTCTGCTGTGTAACGTGCATTATAACATTAAAGTGCTAAACAGATCTGATTTTTAAAAAATTCAACGTGAACTCTGACTTTTGGCAGCACATTATAAAGCAGTGCAATGAAGAAATAGTAGTAGGTCCTAAATGGTTGGGCCTAGTCATCCTAAAAAAGTTTTTTTACTGATCATTAGAGTGGGTCCTAAAAGCTAAGTTTGGTATGTGGTCACCCCTGACGTTTGTCTTTAAGTTTGTTGGGATATATGGAAGGTTTTTACATGTGATTAACTGTAATTTGCATGCTAAAAGGTAACATGAAAGCAGAATCTAACATGAAATGCCAGAATGAAATACAGAAATACAGAATGACATTTTTATTTGCCAGGGTGCCCTGTGGTACTGCATTCCTTAGGCTGCAGGTGGGGATAACAAAAGGTATTAAAAAGCTGCTGAGGTAAAAACCTGCCCAGGAGTTGTTGGCTCCTCCACCATCTCTTGGTCTGGAGGCTCCCAGGCTTTGCACTCCTCAGGTGGGAGCTGGATTAACGCTGGCACTGAGGGCCTGGGAGGTGTTTGCAAGGTCCAGAAGCCCCTTCTGGCTCAGTCAGAGCTCCCTCCCCTGCTGCATTGACTTTTTCCCAAAAAAAAAAAAAAAGCATCTGGTTTCCTCAGCGTGGCTCCCTCAGCTATCAAAGGGGAAAATAAAACAGGAATGCTGCAGTGGAACTGCTTTCCCCAGCACCTCTTTGTCCCTCTGTGCTCTGCTCAAATCCAGCGGATGCAGCGTGAGCTGCTCCTCAGCTGGGGTATAAATCATGAGAAATGCAAAGCTGAGTGCTGTGTTATACATCATTGCCTTTGGAACCTCTTGTTTTTGGTCATCTTGACACTCTGTGGAGAAGATTTCTGCACATCTGCCTCCCTTTGGAGAGAGAACTCCTATCTCCCAGGAAAAATGAGACCACTCCATCGAGCTGAATTGAGGGGCTTGGTGGAAAACTTACTTAATCATAGTTTTGGGCATCATTTCAAACAAAATATAAATCAGGCCAGATCTGTTTGAGCTAAAGCTCAAATCTGCCAAGAAGATTTGCAGACTTGAGAAAATGCAGTCCAATTTTTACATCTTACACTGAAACCCAAACTTGCTGCGATTTGATCACCTTTACAGAAATTACAGCTCCAACGAGGCACATTTTTTCAAACCCTTCATTTAAACTTTATGCCATGAAAAGATGTGAACTCCCACTTCCTTCAGCTCTGCAAGGAAAGAAATGGCTGTGGCTGTTGTGTGTGGAAGTGGAAGTGCACTTACAGGAGGGGTTTGCAGAGGAACAGAATTTGTTTCACTGTGTGGCTGGGGGAAGAAAACACTTGTGAAGTGTTCCAGTCCTAATTTAACATGTGCTGCAGTGGGTAACTGCAGCACTGCCAGGAGAGGAAATAGAACAAGATGTGATGCAGAGCAAGATAGCATTTCCAGAAATGAAGAGCTGTTTCTCCTGGAGGTTGCTGGTGGGCTGTGGTTCTCCTCTGGAGTAAGAAGTACTGAAATGAAATTCATGTTTTGTATGCAGTGCTGAGGTGGTGAGCAGTGCTGCTACAGAGATGCAGAATAAACCCAGAGTTTAATGTGAGTGTTCTTGTGGACTTCAGCAGCTCTGGGATTTCACCTGGCCTCTCTGAGGACCCTGTGGTGAATCCTGGTTGCTCTCTGAAGGATGTGTGGTGTGTCCTGATTCTGGGGGTTTAAGGGCTTGGCAGCTCAGACACAGCTATGCTGCCTCTCAGCTGGTCTCCCTGGCTGTGCTGGATTTAATGAAGTTTGTTTCATTCAGGCACTTAATTCCCATCCTGCTTTTCTGCCTTACTCTGACTTGCTAAGGAGTTTGCTTAACAATTTGACAAGAAAAGATCAAATATGGAAAGGCAGTCACTGTCAAGCACCACCTCTCTGCTTTTGGCTAGATAATAATTTTCTTTCTTCACTCTTTAGCAAATGCTGGGAAAATAATTATGTTACAGATCTTTGTTTTTCCCCCCAGTCCTAAGAATGCTTGAGATTAGCCAATAGTGGTTTGTTCTTCAAATGATGCTATGTGTAATAAACCAGCTTTTATTTTTAAATATTTTTGCAGCAATAAGTTGGGGGTGGAAAAAGTGCCTTTGTTTGCCTAATGACGTTGGCTTTATGGATCCATAGAACATCAGTGCCTTAATTACTGCAAATGGATAATAAACACTTTCCTGGATATGAGAATGGGAGAGACACAGTGTGACTGTCATTAGGAACAATTGGATTTTCTCGTGATAAGTTGCTAAAAAATGTAAATACTACAAATAACTGCCTGAGGGCTTGTTTAGATCACGGTGCCAGAAACCAGGCAGCAAAACTGGGTTTTACAGAAATTGCTTCCTCTGTTGGAGCTGAATACAGAACAAGCTGAATGCACATTCTCACATAAGCTGCAATATTTTTCAGTTTATTTGTGACCATTTTGCATTAAGATATCTGGTACATGGTTTCCTTGAATTGCTGAAAAGACCTGAATATTGGCAAAGGAGCTGTTAGGATTCATTTTTTTTTTTTTTTTTGGCAAAACCATCCCAGGGCTGTTAAAATCACTGCACTGCCCTTGGATTCCCTATCAATCCATGGGAAATTTCCACCTTGCTGGAGTCCCTGGGAGCTGCCAGAGCACACAGGGGAGAGGGAGCAGGGCAGTGCAGAGCTGGTGGCCAAAAGCAGCACTGGACAAGCTGGTCCTGCTGTCCAAGGGACATTTTGTAGGGAGCTGCCATGCCATGAATTGAGGAGGAGGAAGCACAAGATAAATTAGCAGTGCCATCCTTTATAGGGGAGGTTTTATGATGTATTCTCCCCTGCCATGGACTCCCATCATACCTACCCCTTAAAATGAAGGCTGGTGAATAATGGCTTGGGCAGGCAATAAATACATAATGCAATGCCACCTTTGAACCTTGTAGCTTGTGTGTAGGTCAGAGATTATACGGGTTATAATCGTGATTTATGCGTTCAGTCTCTTGGTATTTTTTAGACCATCTTTGCTTGTCTGCTGGTATGACTTTAATTATTTAATTTTGCTATGTTAGGAGGCCACTGTGATCCTTCTGATATTGATACAAAGTACACCTTTTATTTTTCTGAATATGAAATAACTCAAGCTTTGTGTTCAGTGTACAAAACCTCATGTTTAAGACAAGTATATTCACAAAAAATGTCAATAAGTACACCATACAAGTGTCTATATTCAAGTTTAAAATTTTATTAAAAGTGAACTTGATTTATTACTAATACCAGGTTTAGCAATTGTCTGTCTCTGAGCAAATAATGAAAACTTCCTAATTGTTGCAGAACAGTAATTGCACAAAGACATCTCGACAATTTCTGTATTAATTAATCTCTCAGTGGTTGATTTGGAATTTTTTAACTGATAAATGATGGCTTGATCTCCAAGCTTCCAAGATTAATGTTGTTTGATGGTAAAAGTGCATCAATCCATCAACCCTTAAGCAAAACTTGACAAACTAATGTGATAGAGATGTTTTCACATCTCTCCTGATCCTGTTTCTTTGCTGTACCTGGGGTCTGGCCTCACGTGGCTCATGGTGAAGGGTTTTCTGGTGACATGACAGCAAATATTGACATGTACTTCCACTCTTTGCTCTTCTGGCTGTTCATCTTGCAGGACCTTTGCTGCAGCTGAGTGGAACTTGCTCCCAGCCCTGCAGGGAAAGGTGCTCACACAAAGCTCTCTCTCACTGCCACCTTTCAGGCTGAGCTGCTGGATCGGGTGGTGTGTGAGCACCTTGTGCCAAAGCAGCTCCCACCCTCCATTCCAACACTCGACTGTGCTCCTTTCCTGCTCCTTCCCTGTGCCCTGATGCTTGAAGTCAGCTGTTCTGTGGAGCACTGGGTTCTCCTTTCCTGCTCCTTCCCTGTGCCCTGATGGTTGAAGTCAGCTGTTCTGTGGAGCACTGGCTGCTCTTGACTCGCCTTACTCCTTGTAGGATCCCTCAGTGTGCAGCTTTCACTCCGTGCCTTGTGCTGCACTTGGCAGACTCGTGTTGTGCTCCCTGAGGATGCTGGAGGTGATTTTCTCCTGGAAGAGGTTGGCTTTATGGTGTCTGTGCTCAAACAGTGACACAGCAGCCAAAGAATCACTGCATTCCTTCTCCAGTGGCATGCTGGGGTGCTGTGTCACCTGGGGGCAATGTCTGATGTGATCCTTTCCCCCCTGTCCAGGCTGAGCCCACCAGCCTGGCCGTGGTGTGTTACTGGAAGCCTCAGGCTGTGCCTCAGGAGGCTTTGCTGCAGGAAGCAGGATGGAGGAGGATGCTGGCTGTGGGAGGGATGCTGCAGGGTGTGCAGCCTGAGAGCTTCAGCCACACTGGGAGGATGTTGGCACACCAAATCCTCAGTGCCAACTCCATTCTTAAATCTGCTGCCTCTAAAACACGCCACCAAGAGATTCCAAAGCCATACTGCTGTCTGCTACCACTGATATTTTAGTCCACTATTAGCTACACTAATGTGTTTTCACTTTGTGTTTCAGTTCTAATGGTCTGGATAATCCATTAGCTGTCCATGAGCTCGAGCTGGGCCCATCAGAAGGAAACCTCAGGACTGCAGCACTCAAATGTAAGTGGTCCTGAACATACACAGTTAACAATCAAGTGTAATTGCAAGGAATAGTGCTTGGAATAGATGACTGCACTCCAGCCCCAGGGCATTGTGGCAGATGCAACATAAGGTTTAATAAACTAGGTCCCTGTTGCCACTATTACTACATAAGAGTAATAATAGCAGTGAGAGTGAAAACATCCATCAAAAGCTGACAAATCTGACACAGATTATACATATGCACATGCACAGACTAAAGATGCCATTTAAATCTGATGGAGCTGCTAATAAAAAATTGTTGATGGTCTTAATGAAACATCATTTTGTGCTTATTACTCCTTTCACATGAGGTTATTTTTGTGGAAACAATTATTTGAGTGTTGGAAAAAAGTGTTTGTAATTACCAAAGTAAAGAGCAATATGTTGCCTGATAAATCACAGACACAGTAACTCTATTCAGGGAGCACCTTGTAGTTAAAGCTTAAAGTCAAAACTAGAAGCATGGTGGATATATACACTTATTTTTAGCACAGAGGCTGTGTCTTTCTTGTTGTGTATTCTACCAGGAAGCCCTGCTAGACAAATTACTCTTATTTCAGTTTGTGGGTGGCCTCGTTGCAGATGGGCTTTTTTTTATGAACCAGAAAAAGAACACGTGTGTGATTATAATGAATGTGTGTGTGGGTAGGTTGCTTTTTTAAACAATGTCCCAACAGAAGCAGCAAGGAGAACATTCCTTTGAGCTGATCCAGCCACTGCTGCTGGTGGTGCCATGAGTATCCCAGCCAGGGGGCTGATGTCCTTGTTGGAGCTGGCAGTGGGACCTGCAGGATGCAGTTCTGACATGATTTTGGCAGTATCTGATGGGCCAGGTCATCCTTCCTCCCTCTCTGCAGTGAAGTGTTCAGAGACCCATTGGTGAAAACCAGTGTGGGTGTGAGTGGGCAGGGAGGAAACTGTTCATATAACCCCATTTTTCTGGCAAGACTCGGTGCCAGTGTCCTGTTTAAACAAGAGCAAGCTGCATGCCACAGATGAACCCAAAATGGCAGAGGAAATAAAAGCAAGGTGTGTGGCTGAGCTCTGTGCATGCAGCCATTCCCCATCCGTGTTTGCTCCTCACTTCCACTGCACACTCATCTTTGGAGTTCAGCTTCCAGATCAATGCTTCTGCCTGGAATTCCCAAGTGTGAGGTGAAATGCAAACCCTGGAGCTGGCCATGAGCTCTGTGCCCTCCCCAGGGCTGGAGGCAGCTGCAGCTCCCAGGGAATGCTGTGCTGCCAGCTTTGGGCTGTGCAGCCTTTTCTCCCTGGCTGGCACCTGTGTGTGTCAGGAAAATCTCTGCTCACGGGAACAGCAGCTACCTGGGATACTCTGGGGCTGTGCAGGAGGAGAGGGACTCCCTCCCACCTCTCAGATCCACTAGAAATCCTATTTATCCCTGCTCTGTGGTTTGGTGAAGTAATTTTTCTCGTGCTATCAAACA
Source organism: Chloebia gouldiae (assembly GCA_003676055.1). Classification (NCBI taxonomy): domain Eukaryota; kingdom Metazoa; phylum Chordata; class Aves; order Passeriformes; family Passeridae; genus Chloebia; species Chloebia gouldiae. The sequence goes on along the minus strand of QUSF01000031.1, from coordinate 2,871,948 downwards.
TGCTGGCAGTCACACAGCCTGCATGCTCAGAGCAATTCTGAGCATTTCCTGCTGATGCTGCTGGGACATCCAAGGCAGTGCTTGTGCCTCATCATACCAGTGGAAGCTGGGATCCTGATTTGTGCAGTTGGGCTTTCTTTGGAGCCTGTTGCTGAAAAAAATGCATTTGTTTTCAATCCCACATCCCATTTGCATTCAAATGCAAGCGCCAACAATTGTGTGAACCTGTTGCAGGTGCTGCAATGTGGCACCTGCTCTGGGGGTTAATAACACCAGTAAAAGAGAACAGCCATGAGGCTTTCTTCATGTGACCTCAGAGGCTGGGTTTGCTCCTCTGGAAATGTGTGCTAATGAGAGAGCTGCTCAATAAACCTCCACTTTTCTATTGCAAAATGTGTGGCTATTGGAGCATTTAGTTTTTGGCTTTCCAAATGAACACCTTGCAGTCTGTCAGCACTGTAAATGCCTGTGGGGAGAGTTAGGCAGGGGCAGAGATACTCAACTGTAGTTTCTGCATAAAATTGTTCAGATTTACAAGGCTCCTATTCTGGGAGAATTTGGAAACCTGGGTTTGTCCTTGAGTCTTCTTTTGTGCTCACCAAGCCCAAGGAACTATGTGGAAATGTTTATTAATTGTTATTACTGCTGAAAAAAATAATTATGGTGGGACCTGAATTATATAAAGATGTTTCCCAATTCAGGAAGGTGATGTATGGGCCACAGCAGAGATCCTGTTTGTTTAAGTTAATATTATTTATGCTCTTTGTGTATCTTATTAGACTTATTTGTGGCCAATGACCAATAAAAATACCACTGGATTTTGCTGGTTTTTCCCAAATGTGTGATATATTCACATTTTCCAAAGAGGAGGGGTTTGTTTGCATGGCAAGAGCTAATATATTAAACATTTTCCCAAAGGATATCAGTGGTCTTTAATTAACTTTTTTCCCATAGGCCTATAATACAGAATTATACAATATTTGGTCAGTGCCCTGCTCTCCTACTCCTGGGTAGGACTTATTGGCTCTCATTTCCTGGGGGAGCATTATGAGTGCAGACAGGAAGAATGCATCAAATGAAAAGTTAATTGTGTTTAAGCTGTGGGTGAGAGGGAAACAGGGTTGAGACTTCTATTCTATTGTGCCTCTACAATAAGAAAAGCTAAATATACAGATTCCTAGGCCACTAACCAAGGAAAGCAGGGGAAAATTAGCTCAGCCACAGAAAGGACAAAATATAAAATACACAGGCAGCCACATGAATCTTCCTACTTCAGTCTGAAAGCTGGTGAGGGGATGGTGGAGGTAAGAACATGGCAGCATTGATGGGGATCATTCCTGAGGAAGGATAAAATCAAAATCCTGTCTGCTTCCCAAAGGCTGCTCCGATCCATGCTGTCATCCAGATCCCACAAAAGCAACAGCCAGGGCTGGAACAGAGGAACTTGTCCCTTTACAGACCCCTCATAAATCATGGCAGAGTATCTGATGCCAGGCCGTGGGCAGGGTGATGCCCAAGCCCTGCTGGCAGGGTTTTTTAGGGGGAAGCCAAATGGGGCAGATCTGAGATGGGATTTTGGCACTTGGAGCAGCTCCAGCCCCAGCTCACAGCTTCCTCCTGCAAAATCTGGTTTGTGCAAGGACATCAGCTCCCAGGGGGGTGATAACATGAGAAATAGCAGCTGTTTCAGAGCAGGATTTCCAATATCCTCCTCACTGGAGATGTCCATATTGCTTATAAGACATTTTCATTGGAAAAGCTCCAACTGTCAGCAGCAATTTACCCAGTGAGGGTCTGTTATTTTCTGCTCTAATCTGGTTAATGGGGCTTTGTGGAAGCAGGTCCTCAGATGTTTGCTTGATCACTGCTCTCAGTGAGACAGTTCTAGGTTTTCATTTTTTGGGGGGTTTAAGGTTTTTGTATGAGCTAAAATTTGGTGAAAATGCGGCATCAAAAATGTGGCTTCTGCCTTAGTTCTGTGCCAAAGCACTTGAATTTTACCTAGCACTGGAATTTCAGCTTTAATCCAGATTTCTTTGATACTTGACTGTAGTTTACTCAAATTCATAAACCAGAGGATTGTTTTGCTGTGACTTTAGCAAGAGTTGGTTATGTTAGTTTAGAATTTATCACCAGCTGTGCCCGGTCCTATTTCAGGTTTGAACAATAGAGGCCAGCTCCAGAGACAGAGTTTTGTGAACTTCTGGTGAATGGGACATGGGAGGAGGTGGGAGGAGACAGACAAAAATGCACCTGTCATGATTCTCTTGGAATTTGATTTGGTTATTTTCAGTCTTTAGCGTGCACCGACCAACATTCATTGAGTGAGAGCAGCTCAGGACCCTTCCCAACAGTGAGCATGTGTATTCTTGTAAATCAAAATTAACTGGTGTGCTGGGATCTAATGTGCCAACTGCACATGGCAAGTGACAACACCACTGTGGCTTTATTGCTTGGATGCTTGTAACCTCTAGAGATCTTAATTAAGGTTTCACTGCGCTGTTCATACACTTAATTAAAAAAATCAGTTCAGTCTAGTCTCCTGATTCTGCAAATACCTGCATGTTCTTACCATTATAATGAGTGATTTTGCTGGAAATATTCATAAAATTCATAACATTTCAATATAATAATGAACCAAGCAGGTTGAGTACTTGTCTATGCCCCAAGGTTGTTTCTATCAGGCCAATGCTGATGATAATGTTTTAAGAAAGGTGGATTATTAGTAAATATGTGCTCAGTTGTCACAGCACAATCAGAGGAGCTGCACCCTGCGCTCCACACTCATTTCCAGGTGCACCAATCACTTTGGATTTTCCTCTCAATGTGATGTGACAGACTGTGACTGACACTGGTAACAGTGAAAGTGATCATTGCCCAGGAATCTTGATTGGCAACCCAGGGAAATAAAAGTGATTTTCTGAAAGAAGCCTGGTGGAAGAATCTTAAAATAATAAAAAAGGGTGGGGGAGGAGTATTTAGCTTTTAATAGAAAGGAATTTCTCCATGCATCAGACTTTTTTTTTTTAAGAATATGCAGATTAAGTACTAAAATACATTAAATCCTCTCTCCTCTGCCACACTGGTTTTATTCAGATTGCAGGCACACAGATGCTGCTGTGCCTGACTTTAGCTGTTATGTCCATAATACTAAAACAAGATGATTGGATTGAGGCTGTTTGTACAGAACACATTTAAATTAATTTAGAAATGGTGGTTTTCATTGAGATGGACAAAGTTAATAGTTTTCTTGGATATTTGTTGTGTGATGGGCTTTTCTCTGCTGTTGGGCTTTATGCAAACTCCCATTTTAAACAATTTCTTTGCATGTTGTTTTTCCCTGTAGCCTAAACAAGAACATAAAATTGCTGCTACGTTTCTAATCCTGGTGACAACACGTTATAAAAAATATCTCCTGATCTCAGACATCATTAACAGTGATTAAAACAACTGGCAGTGGTTTGATAGGCAGCTATGAAGGGGTGTGTTTAACTGCCTTTTCAACCTTTCCTTCTTCTAACAGGACACTTAGATCAAATTCAGTATCAGTGGAACTTAAATATGCAGTTTCAGGTAGGATGAAATAAAGATGATCACAGCTTGCATTCTTTTATGGAGGGAGCTTGGAAGACATCATAGGAATCTTTATTTGAAGTTTGAGCAGGATTTTTTTCTTGTGCAAACAAAGGAGCTGCCTTTGAGCTCGGTTCTATGTGGATGATGGGGGGAATAATTCTCCACATTGATTTGAGACAATCTAACTCAGGGTGCTGATAATTCAAATCTGGCCTTACTCAGTTCTTACAGGGAAATGCAGGATGAATTCTGGATTTATGTGGTCATTGCTAACCAAGCCTGTATTTTTCTTCCAGCTGGATGCTGTGAGTGCTGTAGAAGCTCCTCCTGAAGGACCTTTAGTTAGATCTCACCTCATTGCCCCAGGCTGTGTGGGAAACATTCAGCAATAGCAGAGCCAGGTCACCATTTGGTTTAGGCACCTGTCAGAGATGTATCTGGGAAACATAAATTTTTTATGTGTGCTTTAAAATAATAATAAAATAATAAAGTCTGTATATGTGCTTTAAAATAATAATAATAAAATAAAGTTTATATGTGTGCTTTAAAAAGTGTCACCTGTTTCTTTCTTTGTTTTTGGCTGGCAGTGGCAGGGGAAAGGCACAGAGCAGGATTTTGGCTGCTGGCTGAGCCTGAAGCAGGTTCTTTGTTATGCAATCTTTGCCAAATTCCTCAGGCACCTTTGCTCCAGCTGCTCACGGGGGCAATGCAGCTGCCAGCAGGGCAGGTTGGTTGGTCAGCCTTTAATGCTTTGCAGAGATGGCCAGCCTGAAAAACCCCAATTAATTCTTTAGGGTGTCCTTTTCTTTCCTGGGAACTGTGAGGGAGAAGAACTCCCAGACTTCGCAGAAGGCTTTGGTGCCCAGGTGTGTCCAGATCCATCACAAGATGAAGGCTCATCCTGTGGAACAGAGGGAACTTGAAGTTTCCTGCTGCTCCTGTGCCTGTCTGGAGCTAAAAATGCCTCTGGAGACTGGCAGGGCCAGTGCTGCAGCCCGTCCCATCTGTCCTGGTGCTCCAGCAGTGACACAGCTGAAACAACAAAGCCCTGCACCTATTTTTGACCAGTTTAGAACTTGTCAGGACTAAGTTCTAAAGTTAAGACCTACTTGCAGATAACAGTAGTTGGAGAGAGGAAAATCTGTGCTCTGCTCTGTGTTTGAGTACTGAACTTGCTTAAATTGCGCTCTGAAGGCAGCAGGATTGTTATCAGAGCATAAAGGAGTTTGTTTGTGAGTCTATATATGGATTTCCCCAAGATCTTGAATCTCGAGGAGAATTTAAAGCATCTGAATCTTTCATTATCTCAGCTCTGGTAAAATATGAAGGCTTTTTACGCCATGGCACAAAGATATTTTATTATAATTTATTTTTCAGTAAGCCCCAAGAAGCAGAGGAATTACTTTCAAGCAGTCTAATTTATTGTCTAATATTTATATGGGACTGATTCACAAGTAATTAGGTATCTGTGCTTGTATTGAATTTCCTTTTAAAGAGCAATAACTTAAGTCTGTAGAAAATGCTGTGGGATTTCACCCATTCCAAAGCCTGAAAGTGTTTGTTTTTTCAAAGCAAACAATGGATGACACTTATTTCCCTGAATGTAAAACAATGAAAAAAACCTCTTTTTGGATGCAGGACACAGGTTCACTATTTTCATGTCCAGCAGCCATATCCCACTGCACTGTTAATGGGATTACTGACACCAGCTGGATGGTTTGGTGCCTCTTTGAGAAGCCAAGCTCTCTAGAAAAAGTGAGTTTGGACTTTCTTAAATCTTGTCCTGGGAATTTTTCCCCCCATCCAAGTTATAAAATCCACACATCTCTTTTGTGACCTCTTTGTACTTGACAGAGTTCCCTTAAAAATGGCAAAATGGGAGCAAGAGAAGCAGGAGGGGTAAAAATCAAAACTTTATGGTACTTCTTAACCACTCTTTAAATTCTTGCTACAGGAAATTGTGGGTGAACTGAGCAGGTTTGGCAGAAGAGGCTTTTTTTCCCATTTCCCAGACATTTCCTTCCCCATTTCCTCGTCATGGGAGCCAGTTCTGCCCCATGGCCACATCTTTGGTGGCACCAGGGCACTGCCAAATGTGTTGCTGGCAGGGGAAAATAAAGATTGGATGCACCAGGATGGTCTGGCTGAGCTCTCCAGGGACAGCAGATAACAGGATCATGATGTCATTCACTCCCCAAAGGCTTTATTTTATTTATTGAATAGAAAACAGTATTATTTTCTTTTAAAAGTTATTAGGAACATAAAAGTTATTTAGAAAACAAAGTTGTTTTCTTCTATTCAGCTTTACCTGATGTTAATTAAATTGCTGACTAAATGCTGTGTTTTGGAAGGGGGAAATGGGCACCTCCAGGGGAAGGGCAGGGATTTAAAACCAAAATTACAATGATAATTTTCTAATAAAGTTCAAACTCTTTTCTCAAATGTTGATTAATAGGGTGATTTGGAGTCTTCTGTACAGAGGGAGATTGTGCTGGTTCTTGGATCTTCTTGGTTTTGAAAAGCATTAAATAAATGGAATTACTGGGCATTTGGATCTGTATGCTGCATCTGTTCCTCTTAACTGCAGCAAAATAAAATGGGGATGATTTAAAAACTTAATTCTGACTTGGAGAAATTTAGCAGAATTTGGACAATGTTGAGAATGAGATTCCAGAATCTTAAATATATGTTAGGACAACCTGGATAACAACCAAGTCAAGGTCTGCTTAATGTTTAAGTACTTTCCCATACAGCAATGGGTTTAAGCTTGTGCACAAGTGTGAATTTGCAGAAAATGACCAGAATTTCACAACTGAGCAGAGTTAGTTCTGTTGAGAGCTCCCTCACCACAGGGAGCTGTTGGGGATATTGGATAATTGCTGGTGTTCTTTGGTTAGTGTTAATATTTGTGTTTATGGGCATCTGGATACTTTCATATTGTTAACTTTATGTAGGGATCCTTAAGGGTGTGTCTGTATAATTATGTAGCGCTGTGGTCTGTATGGAATTCTGTTACCCAAGTTGGATGTAGTTGCTATTCTGAACATTTCAGCTTCACCCTGAGCAATGAAATTTTGGGTATAGTTGCATAAATCAGCCAATACATTCTTTGCTTTTAAGACTGGTTAGAGAAGTTGTAGATTTGTGGAAACATATCTTGAAACACCCCCAAAACAAAAAAACCCTTTTTTGCTGGAAGCTGGAGGGAGCTGGCGTGTGAATAGCTGATTTTTTTCCTCACACATATTTTAAAATTACATAACTGCCATGCTTGGGTTGTGAATTACCAGAGCAAGTAATATCCTTCATCCAGTTAGAGTTATAATAATATAAAATGTCCCACTGAACACTTGTTTGAATTATTGTAATGGTTTAGAAGCCTGTGGGGAATTTCCCAGGCCATTCTGTGCAGTCACTGCCTGGCAAACCTGGCTGGGGCAGTGCCTGAGGTGCTGGAGCCACTGCTGCTGTGAGTGATGTGTGAGGAAGAAGCTGGAATGTGAAATTCCTTGGTGCTTTCACTTCTCCTCTAAGGATTGCAATGCACAGGGAAACCTTGCTTTGCACCTGTGAACTGTGAGATTTTAAAATCCCACTTTGTTGTGTGATTTGGGGCTTGGGTTGGAAGAGTGAGACCTGGGAAACTGGCCTTGATAGGCACTTTCCCAGTAATTGTGACATATGGTTATTAAGTGACAGATCCCAATCAAGTCCCAGTTCACATTTACCACAAGTTTTTAGAAAACAGAGCTGAGGAGGGAGAAACCCTGAAGTGTTTGAGTGGGACTTGACAATCCCGCTGGTGCTGAGGAGACTTTGTCTCAGTAGATCCATGTTGTACCTGTCTGCAGGAATGTCACTGACAAGGTAAGGTAGAAAATCATCTGGGTTTCAGTCATGGAGGGGTGAGTCTGTGTCCTGATAGTGGCTTTGTACCTTTCAGTTGGTTTAATTTGGCAGAGGCTGCTGTAGGAGTGAAGCCAATGTCATTAAGCATCCCAGTGCTGTATTTCTTACATAACCATCGGACTCTGCAGTGACTTCAGAGCTCTTGTTACCCACAACCTTTATTTCATCACTGAGGATTCTTTCTGAGATGAAAAGTACTCTGCAAAAATCTGATCTGAAGGCTCAGGAAGTGTCAGAGTGCATCACCTCTGCCCTTCTGGCTGTGATGACTGTAGGAGGATTGCTGTGGGTGACTTCCCTGCTGACAGCCCCTGAGGAGGCACAAAGGACCTGCCACTCAGTCTGGACGAGGTTACAGAGAACCCTCCTGGCTGTGTGTATCAGTCAGCAGTTGGAAGGGTTTAAGTGCTTTAATATCCTTTTTGTGGCAACCCAGCACATCCCTCTGGCTGCCCTGGCTGGCTCCAGACCCTGCCAGGGGGCTCAGAGACCCTGGCACGAAGTCAAAAACACCTGTGGGTTTGATTTTAGGCCGTGGAAAAAGCTGCCAACTCTGTGTGAAGATTTACAGGTCACAAGAGTTTGAGTTAATCTAACACAGGGTGAAAAAAAGAGAATTTTGGGGTTTTTTAGAAGGGGGTTCAGGAGGCAAGATGGAAGAATTTGAGTGTGTCTTGTCCTTCTTCTCCTTCTTCTTGTCCTCCACCTTTCTCTGTGATGGTGGCACATTTTATTGGTTTAGAGACACTGTCTAACATAGGTGATGGGTATTGGGAATTAATTGTAAACACATATTTTTTAGTATAAAATGTAAACACCAGCCCTTAGGGCAGACAGAATGCCATGGACAACTTGCTGGTCAGAGAAGGAATGTTACAGATAAGAGAAAATAAACAGCCTTGAGAAGAAAAACTGACACATCTGGTCTTCTTTGGCCACAGGGCTGGGAGAAAAAGACTTTTTACGATCTCAGGGTGATTTTGACCACAGAACCCCAAGACTTTTATGTTACTGCATCTTAAATAAGCATCAGAGCCAGGACTATTTCACTATTATTTTAATTATTTGTACTTTTATGCTCCTAGAAACTGATGGAAATGAATTCTGTACAGGGCAAAATTTAATTCAGCCAAAATTTCTGTATCAGTCTTCGTGAAAGCTGCCTGAAAATATTTCTGTCAGGACTAGGGCTTGGAGTTTGTGACTTGTTTACTTTTACAGTCCCTTATGCCAAATTATGATTAAATTTATTATAATATTTATGATTAAAGTAATCATACTTTAATCCAATATTTTACGTAATCTTGATTCTCCTGACTCAAAAAATAAACACTTACCAAAAAATAAAAAGTTACTCTTGTTACCCCTTGTTCCTAACCAGACATCTTACATGTTTTCTTACTTTACAATGAAAATTTTAGAATGATGATTTTTTTAAAAGATCTAACTAATTTTTGAGTAAATAATTTGATTTTGCAAAATTGCCATGATTCTAGAGATGCTTCTTGCTGAATGTAGAGCAGCCAGTGAGTGCTCAGCAAGATTCAGCAGGACTGTTTAATGAGGGGTGAAGACAATACAAATGCAAATCCAGGGAACAGTTGCTTTTTCACAGTTGGTAGGCTGTGTTGCAGGTGCATTTTCTTAATGAAGGTTAATTTGTCTCATATTTTAACCTGACAATACTTGGCATTGTTACTATATGGGCTTACTTAAAGAGGTAAAGGGGAGTTTTTCTTAGGTAAGATTGGGTATTCAATTTCAATAGAGTTATTCAGAAAAGTCCTATTAGATTTTTATGAGAGAAAGGGCCTTTTGATTATTTTGACAGATTGGCACAAGGCCAAAATCAGCTCTTTTCCTTGGATATAAATCCTGAAAGGTTGAGATAAAATGGAATAGGTTGGTGCTGATCAAGATTTACTGAGGGAGAACCAGAGGCAGGCTTGGGTACCACAGCACAAGTAATAAAAAGGCCTTGGACACTTTCTGTCACATTAAACCCAATGTAGGAGCCACTGGCCTGGCTTGGGTTGGTCAAAATCCCCTTAGAAAGTTTAGTGTAAATGTAAAAAAAAAAAAAGAGAAAAATTACCCTGGGCATAGGCAGAAGAAAAAGCTTTTCTGCAGTTGCTTATTAAGCATCATGTGTAAATTATCCATTGTTATCCTACTGTACCTCAAAGCCTTTTAAATCTCTCCTGCCTCTTGTATCGACTTGTTTTCTCCAATATGAGCTCTCATGAATGCTGGATGCTGAAGGACTGCCTGAGAAATCAATTCCAGCTTCTGAAATATTACCTCTATGCCAGTGACTTCTGCTTCAGGGAATCCAGTTCAATATCCTATCCTACACCCATATAGATGACTCCTTCAGCTTTCTTATTCCTGCAACATGCAAAGGGATATTTCTACTATTGTAAAGTAAATAACACCAGAAATGCATGTGTGAAAAGGGTCTGTGGTATCTCTGGCAATGGTCAAAGGATTTTGGAGTTTTTCCCCTTTTGCTGGAGATGTGATCCCATGGATAATACCTGAAAGCACCATTTCCATGGTTCTTAGACAATAAACCAAAGACTTTAGTTTGCTCCTTTATAGATTCTCATGGAAGAAAAAGCAGCATCACCTGGCATCTGGGTTGAAAGTCTCAGTGAGGTGTTGCATCCACAGGTATTTTCATCTTGTGCTCTGACACAGACACAGAATTGGTAAAAGGATTTCTGTATAAAAAGATGCTTATCTCATTCAACTGCTGATTCCACTTCAGCAGTAAGTTTTAATAAAAAATTGCCTGCAAAGTAGAATAAAGTTAGCTAAGAATCATAGGGGACAATATTGAGGGGTAGTTTGCTACATGTTGCTCATGGTGAGGTGCAGTATTTTATCCTTTACAGCAGGTTAAAATTGTGGATTATTGAAAAATTTGGATGTTTGCCAAGGGTTGTACTTAATTCATGTGACAGATTTTTAATTTTTTTTCTACTTCTCAGAAGCACTTTTGAAAATCATCTCTGTTATATCAAGAGTTTGGTTTGAGCAGTACCTTTGGCATTTGTGCCTGCATCTACATTGTGTGTGTGTTCCATCAGTGGGAATTACAGTCAGCCTTACTCGAGGAATCCTTTGGAGAAGATGATGTTTAAATGTTTAAACAACCCAAGGCTTCAGTTATGTAGAAAGAACCAAGACAGTTCCTTGGCAGAGTCAGAGCTTCTATGAAAACTGAGGATAAAGGGAGTTTTGATCAGTTGCAGGGATTAAGGCAAAGGAAACAGTTTAACAAGGTGAGATTTTGAAAATGTAGGTATTTCAGAGCCTCTGTTTTTAAAATAAATTCTTGCTTCCAGAGTTAGAACTTCTCTCTCACCTCACAGACTCGGTTCCTGCAGCATCCTCATGGCCTCACAAAACTGAAGATTGAAAATGTTTTGAGACAGAGCAGGATGAAGCTGACTTGCATTGCAACAGCAATTATTGATCAACCCAAATTTAACTTAAAAGGCCCCACAATAAATCAGGAAGCCGGAGAGCAGCAATGTTTGCAGTGAGATCAGAACAGTGCCTGTGGCTCTGTGAGGTTCCAGGGCAGAGCTCTCAGGAGGGGACACAGGGACAGCCCAAGGTGGCCTCAGCAGCCTGGCTGGACACACAGAAATGTTTACATGAGCACTCAGCAGCTTTCCAGAAGCTGGTTCTTCCCTCCTGAGTGCTGTGCTGCGTTAATTTATTTCTGTCTAGTCAGGGCAATGATAGACACAAATCTCACTTCTGACTAAAACCAAATAAAATCATTAGTCCCCCCAGCAGCTGGGTGCTGACAATACTCTAAAGCAGCAAATCCATCAAGAGTGGAGCTCTGAAATCAGCTTAGGATGAGGTCCTGAGCAGAATGGTGCTGGACTTCCAGATCAAATACAAATACTCCCGATTTTAAATAATTGTGTAACAAGTGAGGTGATTCTTTAGGTCCTGGCTTTGAGAAAAGAGGTTTGTTTCCTTTTTCCTTTACTTTGCAGGTATAACATTTCCATTTGGTGTACCATATCTGTGGTCTTGAAAGGTGTGCTCTTATTGCATCATATTTTATGGGCATAAATAATTGTTGGTGCTGCTCCCAATCGTAATGATTTGTGGAACACAATTAAGCTACAAACTTGCTTTTTATTTTGATTAAATTCCTAATAAACTTGCTGGTGAATAGTGATTACTTTTTTTAGCCATAAATTCCAGAGCATATTTGAGGTGTGGTTAACAGCACACGTTCCACACTGCCCTGCTGCTCATAATCTGGTTTATTTAGGTTAAATGCAGAGTGCAGGTTTCCAGTTAGGCCAAGTTGTGTTTTTCTGAATGATGCCCCGTGCTGCTGCTTCCTCCACCTCTCTGTGGGGAGCTCAGGTGTGCCTTGGCCAGCAGGGAGGTTTTATCTGTGATCAGACACCTGCCTGGCCCATCACAGCTGTCTGTTGTTCTCCTGGCTCCATCCCTTACAGAAACCCCAACGCCTTCATTAACCCTTTCTGGGGAAAGTTGGAATTTCAAATGTTAAGGCATTCTTGGAATTTTAAACCTGTAAATTGAAACTTAGAATTAAACACAGGGTTTGAGCTGAGATCTGGAAAAAAGTTTCAAAATTTAAGTGTTAGAGGTGAGAATATAAATTTATAGTTTAAAGTAGAAGCATATTAAGAAGAAGAAAGTTTAGAGGTTTGGAGTTTAAGATATAGAAAAAAAAATAGAAGTAGTTTTAAAGGTAAACAAGAAGCTTAGAATACAGCATTATAGGTTTATATATAATAATAGGATTTACTAAGAACTTACTGTAGCATAAGTCCATAAGACAAAATATTTGAAGACTAGGTCAGAAACATAAATATCCTTGTTAACAGTATTTTATTGGTCAATAAATCCTTAAAAAGTCTTGTAACTAAGGGTCTTATGACCTTCTAAACCATGCAGTAAAGATGTGAACTGAAATCACCTTTCCTGTCTATATAGAAGACAAAAAAACAAATCACATCATCGAAAAACTCAGAGATCCCATCTGTAACTCACTCAAAATTCCTTCCAAAATCCCCGTAGGGGAAGGTGTGATAGCCCAGAATAATGAGCTTTGGAAGCTTTCATAAGCAAAAGAGCACAGAGGAAATGATGCAGTTGCACATGAAAGTTACATTTAGAAAATAAGGTTGGATGGGGCTTGGAGCAACCTGGGTGAGTGGGAAGTGTCCCTGCCCATGGCAGGGGTGGAATGAGATGAACTTTGAGGTTCTTTTCTTATGCCCAGCTTATTGCAGGGTTTTTGTGACTTCTGGGGGAGCAGAGTCTCATTTCCCTCCTCATTTTCCTCCTGGCATGTGTAGCAGGGCCCACAGTGGGAGCTGGTGTTTGGTGGGAAGCTCCTGACCAGCTCTGGCTGAGCCTGGCCACTGAAATGTGCCTCAGTTTGCCTGCTGAGCCTGCAGAAACCTCAGGAGCATCTGCCTGATGCTTTTCAGAGTGTGATGCTCTGCTTTTTCACACCTTGCAAAAGGACAGCTCTGAGACAGCTTCACCTCACTGAATGCAGTGGGTGAGACTAAGGCTGTAAATCTGCTGGGTGACAAAACACAAAATCTGCACGGATCACCTCGTCTCCTGCTCTGACTGATTAAAAGAAGGGTGGCTGGGGGGTAGTAAATTAGGAGGCAGCACAAAAGTTTTACCTGGAGGTGCTAAATCTTTTAACTGCATGGGGCTTGTAGGACTGTCTTGGTTAATAACTACAGAGGGGATTATCTGCACTGGGTGGGGGAGAACTCAAGGGAAGGTCAGCATCTGCCGAGCCTTCCCTGTATAAATAATGGCCTCTGCAGATCCTCGTGGGTTACTTTTGTCATTTTTGTGATGACAGTTTATTGGCAAAGAGTTGGGCAGCGTTGCACACCTTGAACAACAATGTGAGGGGGCAAAGAAGGGCTGGACTCACTGCCTGGCAGGGGGGAGAAGGGTATTTTTGTTTAGATTTCCTAAATAGACAACTAAAACCTCTGAGTTGTTTAAATGGATACTTTACCCATACATCTGAACCTTTGTGATGAAGCTCGTTCTGGACATTCTTCTGGATGTCCTCTGATTCATATTTATGTAAATATTTTATTAATCTATTAATAATTTTATAAATAAATATTTTTATTTATTTTTATTTTATTTTAAAAATTTATATTTTAAAATTTAATCTTTAACATGGTTTGCAAAAATGTTGAAAAATGCTGCTGTCTCTGTCATAACCAGTGTCACAAGTCGTTGAGCTCTTGCTGTGGCTGCAAATTCACAGGTCCCTGTACATGGAACTCACTCTTAAAGGTTGCAGGCCTGACTCTCAGTAGATTTTGTTTAGAATTCTCCCCTCTTTGCTTTAAAATGGAGCTGCAGGAGTTGCCCTTGCAATTGCATGGAAATTCTCCTGCAGCAGAGTGCTCCCTGCTGAGCCCAGGCTGCAGGAGTGAAAGCAAAGCAGGTGGTGAGCGTGCTGGGACTTGGGAGATTTAGGCAAAAGATGGATTATGCATTTCACTTTATGTAGTTCAATTTTAAGCTCTTCCTCCCTCCTCTTCTTTCAGAAGCTGGAGAGATCAGATGGATCCTGAAACTAAAATCTTGAAGTGTACAGCTGAAAATCTCTGCTTCAGATCATCAGTGTGCTTTTTTGTGTGTTTTACAAAGGACTTTGTTACAACCAGAAATTCAGCTTTAGGAATGATGAAGAGGAACTGCGTTCTTTGTAAAACAAATAAGTGTGTACAGAGGTTTGTTTGTTAAAGGTGTTTTGGGATGCAAATAGACCACAGAAACTGAGGAGGAGTAACCCAAGTATTTCCAGAATCTGATAGAGATTGACCCATGCAGAATGAAAGAGCTCTTCTGCACGCTGGCACTTTGTGGAAGAAGCTGCCCAGGTGAATGGTTTTTCAGAGCCTTCTGAGTTTCCCCTACTGGCTGAGTTAATTTAGGCTTTGATTATCAAAGCAGCTCACAGTGCTGACCTAACTCAGCTCCTGCTGACGTTGGAAGGGGTTGGGATGAGGCCAAAGCCAGGTGGATTTTGGAAATTCTTCTGGGCCTCTACTCAGCCTGGGGAAGGCAAACTGTGCTCTGTGAGAGGCAGGAAACTTGGACTTTTTGGAGTAAAGTATTAGAAAACAGCTTTGCTGAGCAGTGATGGCAGGTTCTCTTTAGCCATCACAGCAGAGAAAATATTCCTGTTTATTCCGGTGTTGGTGTGCTTTGGAGTCCCTAAGATAACTTTTGTGGATTGTTTTAATTGACTCTGGGAGCAGGGGAGTAAATATTATCAGCTGTTTTGATTTGTTTACTTGCTGAAAGAAAGGTGGACAGAAATTGTGGAAACCTGGGCTTCATCCCAGATGTTGCCTCTTCCAAGCCCCAAAAAGATGTAAATAACCAGCCTGGGAGTATGGAATGAAACTCTGGACAGCAATACTGCAAAGTTGCAATGCAATTGCAGCAGTGCAGAGTCAGAGGATTTTTGAAGGAGTTTTGAGTGAGTTACAGATGGGATCTCTGAGTTTTACATGATAGGGTTTATTTTTTGTATCTTCTATATAGATAGGAGAGTTCAGTTCACATTTTACTGCATGGTTTAGAAGGTCATAAGACCCTTAGTTATAAGGCTTTTTAAGGATTTACTGAGCAATAAAATACTGTTAACAAGGATATTTATGTTTTTGACCTAATCTTTAAATATTTTGTCTTATGGACTTATGCTACAGTAAGTTCTTAGTCAATCCTATTATGATATACAAACCTATAATACTGTATTCTAAACTTCTTTTTTGTCTGCACAGCAGTTCTGTTGGGTTTGTGGCGAGGAGTCAGGCAGCCAATGATTTCTTTGAGATGATTTTCTTTTGAGATTTCTTTGTTGCTGCTTCCCCTGGTGATCAGTGAGGGTGGGAGATGCTGGAACTCTGCCTGGGAGGTGTCAAGGATGGAGCAGAAGGGTCATCCCCTGGGACCTGTGGCTTGGGCCACATCCAAACAGGCTCAGTGAGACAAACAGTTTGTCAAAAGAATGGCTGGGGCTCTTGTGCACAAATCTTAACTTAATTTGGGGTTGGCAGCAGTGTCCAAGCAGGGGGGTTTCACCTGGGATCAATAGGAAAGGCTCAGATTGCTCTGGGGGCAGCTTGCTTCAGAGGAAGTTAAAAGTTGTGTCTGTCAACTAAGTTGCTGGAGAGAATCACAGGAAGTAGAATTTTATATATTCCAAGCAATGTGTTTGTTTCAATTCTTTCAGGCATTCCTGCTCCCATTTTTTTAAAAAGAAATTAATCACATTTCAAAATTAGAAATAATCAGTGTTTCCTTGCAAGTGTACTTGTGTAGAAAGGGAATGTGAGAGCTAGAAGGAAAGAAAATTGCTTCAGGATCCTATATCATATCTCCTCCTTCTGAGTCCCCTTTGTTTTTCCAGTTGTTTTGGGTTGGGAGATGCCTCACATCTACTGGGGGATGAGGGGGAAGAAATTATTGGCTCCACAGCAATCTGGTCAGGATGCTCCTGTCACTCGGTGTTGGTATCATTCCTGACAAGCCACAGCAGTGGAAGTGAGGCTGTCCCTGGCAGATGGGTTTGGCTGTGGCACCCTGGTCTTTCCTGACCCTCCCTGCCCAGCAGCAGTGCCACTGCCAGGGCAGGGATTTCTCCAGCCCTGGCAGCTCAGCTGCCCCAGGGAGGTTTTTATGGGGCTGCTCTGGGGTGGGGTTGGCCCCAGAGCTCTGCTTTGCTTTCTGGTTTAAACAGCTTTTGGTGCTGTAGCTGTGCTCTGTGCCTCGTGGCATCATTGCAATGGAAGATCTGTCAGCAATTTCAGGAGAAGGTCTTAATTTCAGGCACTTAAAACTCAGCAATAAAAGTTGCTTCAAGCAGGGATGCAAAATACAAGTGCTTAGTAGTGCTGTTAATATTTATGCCCAGTCTTTCAGAGCAGCAGTTTAACAATTTAAAGGAGATTTCAGCTGAACTCTCCTCTCTCTGCACTTCAGAAGGTGGATTTCCTTACTGGCCATATGGGCTCCAGGTTTGTTTCACACTGAGGATGACAAAAAATTTGCCTGCAGGGGACAGCCATTCCTGAGGCAGCTAAGAACCCAAAATTATAGGTGCCAACAGCAGTAACCAAAAAATTTGTTATTTAAACTCCTCACAGCGTCCAGCACCACAGCATCTCCCCTTGTGGCTGAGTAAGGATCCTTTGGAGAATAAACCCCAAAACCAACACATGATGCATGGAATAAATCCTTTGCTATTCCTTTTTTAACTCCAGTGAGAGTTTGGCTGAGACTTCCAACACATTTGCTTTCTTTGGGAGTTTGCCAAAGGTTTCTGTACTTATTCTTTAGTTTGCATCACATTCTCCAAGTTGTAATGCTGATTGGGTGTCTTTTCATGTCAAAACTGTAGTATTTTAGACTTCAAAAAAATAAAATCTATTTTTTTTTAAGTCTCTTGCAATTTTGAAGCAAATGGCAGCAGTCAGTCTCTGAGAGAGAGTTTGCTGGGCAGAGCCTCAGCTGTTCTCCAGCACAGCTATCAGGGTTTAACCCAGCAAAGGAGCTCTGTGGGAGCTCCTTCTCCATCCAAGAGTCTTACAAGTGTAAGGGATCTTTCCAACTTGACCATTATTTCAAATTAACAGCAGCAGCTCCTGAATTCCAAACAAGATTTGAGTGAGGTGATGTTCAGTTACTCCTCACAGCAGCACTATGGCCAAAGCTGAGACTGTGCTGCAAAGAAAGAGACCATAAATTGTGTTACTGACCCATTCCCAGCCAGAATTCCAGAACCAAGGATGCTCTGGAAGGTTTCCCTTGGAGCTGCCTTGGCACTACCACTGGGTAAGAGCCCTCTGGACCACCTGGGTTTGCCTTGGCTCTGATTTTCCATCATATCTTCCAGTTTTGCAGATTAATATTTGGGATAACCTCAGAACCATGCAGGAATATGGACATGTGGTCCCATGCCTTGTGTTAGAGAAGCCCTGTGGGTGTGTTCTGGTTTTGGTGGCAAAGGCCTGTGGGGTGTTTGGGATTTTGGAGCTTGCTCTTACAGCTACATGGCCTCTACCAAAACTGGGGCTGGAAAAACACCCTGCAAGCCTGTCTCTTTCAATATTTTCCTGAGCTGCTTGGCACACTCCTTTCTCTTTACCCTTTCCATGCAGTAAATCCTGCTCTTGCTGACAGGCCTGGTAATTGCCTTATGTAGAATGAAAGTCCTCCATTCTCTTTGTTTTTATAGTATGTAGCCTTCCCCAGTGAAGTTTAAAAGGACAGAAAAATTCATGGTGTTTGCAGTAAGAGCATGTTTTATGCTTCCCTGCTGCTGCAGCAGAGACAATACTGCCCTGATATGGAGATGTCAGGGGCACAGGCCTGTATCTAAGGCAGTAAATGTTTCTTTTATTTCTTTTCTCCCTTTATTCTGGCTGCTATTAATTTTAAACTTTTCTTGGCATTTGCAGCAATAAAAAGGATAAAATCTTGAGGCTTTGTTCTTCTTCTGAACCAAGACTTAAAAGAGACTCAAATGGGGCTTGGGCTTTTTCTGCTGTCAGAGACAGCTGGGAACTCTTAGGAATACATGTGAGCATTGGAACACCACTGCCTTGGGGCTGGAGGAACATTATCTGTTCCTGATGAGCTCCACACAGAACACGTGCAGTGGGGATGAATGGAGACAAATGTCTAAAATCATCGTATAAACAATTAAAATCCATCTTCCAAGCCCTTGTGACTGTGGCCATGTGTGGTGCTAAGGCTGCTCCGTGGGCTTGAGCTGCAGCCTCCAAAGGATGGAGCCCTCAGGGCACTGGAGGTGCCTCTGGAGTGTGACCTGACTGTGCAGAGGGCTCTGCTGTGCCCTGACCATTCCCCCAGGAGATGGGGGCACGAGGTTCCACTCCTTCTGTTCTGGGATGATTCATTTAAAACCTGTCCTGGCTTTGGCAGATCCTCCCTTTTGCTGCTCTTGTGCATGTCAGGATTCCAAGTTGAGCTCGGATTAAGGAATATGTGGTGCTTGGCAGTGATGTGTAGGGCTGGAAGATAAACTCAGCTGTAGGAAAGTGCCAGACGAATTTCCACAGCCTTTGATTTAATCGCTGGGGTATTGACAGGAGGGTTTGGCTGTGTTGTTTGGGTCCTAGGCTGAACAGGTATTGTCATGTTAACGGAGGCATCCCCGGCAAGTCCTGCCCTGGCTCACAGCCTGAACAGCCAGGAAATAACAGCTCCTTGCTTGACCCAGGCTGCCCATGGAACTGGGCTTGCTGGAACAGGAAAGGCTCTGTTCAGTCTTTGTGGGGATGTGAGAGGCTTGAGAACCCTGCACTGCTCAGGGCTTGCCACAGGAGCCCACCTGAGCTGCAGGGGAGGCACCTGACAAATGCTGACGCTGCCCTCAGATGCTGTGACCAGTTTTGAGTTGTTAATCCCACACCATTGTATGAGATTCAGCCCTGTAAATAAATATTTGTTATATAATTATGTGGTGTTGACAAATGTGAGCAACTTGGGCTAGTGGAAGGTTCTCTGCCCATGATGAGATGATCTTTCAGGTCCCTTCCAGCCCAAACCATTCTGTGGTTTTATTGTCAAAGTCTTCAGGAGACCTTTAGCAAAAATGCTGCTCCATTATGTCATGGGAAGGAAGATTCCTTCAGAGTATTCCTCTCTCTGAAGTGAGATTTCCATTCTGTTCTGTATAAATGGGCATGGAACTGCTCATCCTCTTTTTCTGATATTACAACGAAGGGGATTTAGATGTGAAATAAATCTTTGTAAATCTTTGCAAGGGTGCCTGACTTATTTATGGGGGTTTTAGTTTGGTTTGCATGCCATATTGCTCTCTTGTGTTAAACACTTTATTCACCACCCAGCTTTTCACATTAATCACTGCAGGATGTGCTCAGTTATCCCTGCTCAAGAGCCATCTATTACATTCCAGTGGCCACAGCCAAATGGTCTAATTTTTCTGTTAGTTGCTCTATCCAATGGTTCATAAACTCATGGCTGTTATTACAGTAGCAGAGATGTTTTTTTATACCACATTGGTGCATTTGCTATTTTCATGGTTTTGTCATTTTCTTCTCTCCTTTTGTGGAAGAAATCCTGATGGAAATGGGGGCTTGTTCACAGAGCTTTGTTCAGTGGGTCCTGTCCTGAATTTCTTTGTCTCCTTATATGTAAATAGGCCCCTGATATTTCAGCTGAGGCTGTTTTCCAAACCAGGTGATGACTGCTTTTTTGGGAACGTGTCCAAAACCTTACAGACATTGCAACCTTTCCTCATTTTGATTGGAAAAAAAAATAACCTTGACAGACTCACATCTTTTATGGTGTTGTTGGCACAGAGTGGGAGACTGATGCAGGTGACCTCATCTGGCTGGGATGAGCTGCACTAGAATTGGCCCCAGTCCCTAAATGTGACCTCTGCCACTGTGTCATAGAAATGTTCAGTGTCTGTGCAGCTCTCTGCAGGTTTTATCTGTAAATGACTTTTCTAATGTTTAGGTAAGTCCTTCTGCGGGTCTCTCAGTGCTGTGCCATCTCCCCTTGCTTCATTACAAACAATAAATGGTGCATTAATTTGTCTATGCAGGCACAGCAGAGCTTTGTTGTGCTTGTGGACATGGATGTGAGCTCCTAGAGATGGTGAACAGCATGAAGATGTGCAACTGATGAAGTTTTGGAGCTGTACTTGCCTCACGTGCAGCTGGCGATGTCTTTGAGGCTCTTTTGGTAATTCCTTGGGAGACTGAATTCCTTATTTTTGTGCAGCTGAGCTATGGAGCCTTGAGGACAGTGCAGGCTTGTCCTGGTGCTTCTCCTCCCCGGTGCTTTCCTGCCCTGCAGCCCAGAGCTGATGCAGCAAAGCTCACATCAGGTCCCCTCTCAGCAGTGCAGGCTGTGATCACCACAAACACAAACCCAGCACAACTTTGGGGGGAACAGCCAAAATGGTGCATTAAAAATCCATGAGTGCAGATGGCTGCAGAGCAAGAAAGTCACAGCTGTTTGCTCTCTTATGGTTATCAGGAGCTTGTTTTTAGCTAAGGAGCCTGAACCACCTGAAAACAAGGGAGGGGGAACCTCCTGCCTTTAGGAGAAAAGCACAACAGGAGCCTTGTTCTGCTGTAATTCATGGGGGTGTTGCTCCAATCCGTAAAGCACAGCCATGTGTTCACATCCCAAAGGGGCATAATTATTTCATGATAGCAGCTCTCCCCAGAGTGGTCTTACTGGTATTTTAAAAAGCAATTATTGTGGAGAAAACCTATATCTTTAGTGCTGACAGTTTTAGGAATATCGAACAGTAGTTGCAGCTGAGATAGTGATTCCCAGAGATTAATGCAGCTCTTCAGTCTTCCCTCTTCCCAAGCCAGAGGAGCCAGGGGGAAAGAAAGAAAGAATTCTTTACATAAACAGCTGTAAAAGTACAGAACTTTAAGCACCCTCACACAAACACCAGGCAGTTGTCAGGTCCAAGGAAAAATTATTCATATTTTTCTTTTAATAGGCCAAACTGTGGAGTTCTTTGATCCAACTCTCTGCACTGGTGCTGGCTCAGGTTTTTCCAGGTGCTCTGGGAGGGCAGTGAGCAGAGTGTGAGTGACATTTGCTTTGTGAGGGAGGAGTGGTGCTGAAAGCCTGCATGTTGTGGGAGGTGAGCTTGCCACTCTCTGAACAGCCCACAAAGAACTGCAGCATTGGAGTTTGGCTTTGTTCATGCCCTTGTGCAGATACCCATCCTCAGGTGATCACAATTCCTCACACAGAACTGCCTCAGCTCTTGTTGTGCTGCTACAGGAGAGTTTTACTTTGAGCACCTTTCAAAAGCACATTTCAGAGCTCAGAATTAATTATTTTCTAACAGTTCCAGTGAAAGAATGTATTTGCACATTTCCTGACGTTGCTCTGTGTTAATTCTTCAGTGATGCACCTTTCTCCAGGGCCAACAGTGCCCATAGGAACCGTGTGAGTGAGTGGGATTCTCTTTGCCTGGGCACTCTCCACATTTCCTCTCTCCCAAGGAAGCTGGGATATAAAAGCACACGGTGAGTTTTGGCTGGCTGGAATCTCTCTAAAGGAATCCTAAAGCCTGGGTGTCTTTCACCACTAAATTTCCCTTCTGTTCTGGGGAGATGGAACACAGGGTGGCACAGCAATTGTTTTTGTTTGTTTTTAATAACAAGCTTTAAGGCAATAACAGGCAGGCAGTGTCAGCCTGATGTATTCTGCTTTGATTTCAGGCATTACACAAGGGACCAGACTATTTTCACATCTCCCCCTAGAGCTCTTTAGCAACAACAGCAGCAATAATAACATCCAGGTTATTAAAAACAAGAAAAGAAAGGAGAAAGCATCAGCCAGTGCCCTTAAGGAGCAGCACAAAGCCAAGGTGGAGGTGCACAGGACTGGGCATCTTTGCTCCCAGGGTAAGAACAGTGCACATAAATAACAATTTCCAGCAGTGTTGCACTTTGAGCATTTCTGGTGTTCAGGAAAAATAACCTTCCTTTCAGCGAAGGAAAAATGAGTCTTTTCACAAAAAATGTTGCCTTTTCAACCTTTGCCTGTGTAGGAGAATGAAATAATTTTAAAAAATCTCTTTAGAACAAGCATTGTGGGGTTGCAGTGAGTCAGGCTGATGCTCGGGGTGTTGTCTGTGTGTCATGGGGGCTTTGCCTCCCCTGAAGGGAAGGGCTTGGGGCCTGGAGAAGGGGAATGGCAACAGAGGGAAGAGCTGATGCCTTTTTTAGGGTGGAAGGGTCAGGGGGAGTGATGAAGTGTCCCTAAAACGTGCTGTGTGTAACACTGAGGCTGTGCCAGGTCTGTGTTTTAGGAGTGTGGGTCCCAGGAAATTGCACAGACTCACCTTTGCACTGGTGAGTCTCAGACTTGCCATCCTCTACAGCTTCAGTTAAGTCTTTTCTTTCTGTCTTCTTTTCTTTTTTTTTAAATCTAAAATTATTAAAAAGAGAACCTCTAGGCTTTTTAGTGCTGGAACTCTCAAGAGGATGCAGTTCTGGATTTCCTGTGTGGTTATCAGGTGTGTTTGATGGCAAAGAGAGGAGGTTATGAGAGGAGTTGAGGAGAGGGGGAGCAGTGCTGGAGGGGAGAATTGTGCAAATGTTTGGTATGAAGGTTTCATCAGAGCAGGAACAGCATAAATGGAACTTTGTGGGGTTGGAGGAGGTTGGTAGCACTGCAGAAATGTTCAGAGCCTTATTCAGAGCCTGTGACCTTATTTTTTCCATTCAGAACCATCTGTGGGGATAAACAGAATCCCAGAGCCAGGTGGGAAAACAATACCCTGGATGGAGCCAGGTGCAGAGCCTTTGTCTTCTGGGCTGTGGCAGACATGGAAGAGTCTTCCAAGTTTTGAGCCATCATCTGCAATCCTGTTGCCATTATGGGCAGAAAATTTCTTTTGCATCAGTAATTGTCAGGATTAATTACATTAATCACCAAGTTTTTGCATTGATTTGCCTGGGCTGGCTGTCCTGAAAATCTTTGAGGTGATAGTTGTTGAAGAATTAAAAGAAATCCTGTTTTGCAGTGGAGGGTGGTTATGGCTGCCCTGTCAGCTGAGAGTTATGCTAATGGAGAGGGCCCAAGAACAAATGTGAAATGTGCACATTAGTGGGCACACTCCTTGTTAATTAGTGCTTTAACATGTGCATTGTGCTGTGATTCAGAGGCCCTGGAACATCTTTCTGACTGCATTTCCACTGCAGGGCAGTTTGCCTTCCATGAAAATGTTTCAGGAATGCACCTAAAATAGCCAATTTTTCAGACTGAGAGAAGCAAAGAAAGAATTCTCTTTGTTTCTTTCTTGGTTTAACCTTCTCCTTGTTCTTCAAAACAAGGCATTAATCAATGACAATAGAAACTGCTACTCTTAGGGCTGTCAATGTTTATAGCTTTGGGTTTAATAGCAAGGACATAAATATATACCTTTCATTACATTTTTGCTGTTATTTGCTCATCATCCACAGTGTCTAATATTATCATAACTCTTTGGTTGAAGCTATTAAAGTTATGGTTTGCAGCTCACACTGGCACGAAGCAGACAGAGAGCCATAAAA
Source organism: Chloebia gouldiae (assembly GCA_003676055.1). Taxonomy (NCBI): domain Eukaryota; kingdom Metazoa; phylum Chordata; class Aves; order Passeriformes; family Passeridae; genus Chloebia; species Chloebia gouldiae. Next base: position 2,848,306 of record QUSF01000031.1, on the reverse strand, counting down.
GCAAAAAAAAAAAAAAACCCTCCTAGACTGAGATCAGCTATTAGGAAGAACTGGTCATTTTCTCCCTGGTCACATAACAGCAGCCCCATAATCTTTCCTTCTTTTCCTTCCCTTCCTTCCCCTTCCTTTTCTTTCTTGTTTGGGATGGACCAACACTACAGAGCAAAGAAAATCTGTTCCTGTGCCAAAGGTGTTCCTATTTTTTATTCCTGCAAAAGCAACACCTTGAATAGGAATTAGAGCAGAGAGGACTTGAGGCTGTGCTTGCAGCTGGCCATGGTTGTGCCCAGCCCAGTTCTGACTGTAAAAATCCCCTGGGTCACATATTAAGGAGGAAAATTGAGGTTTTCTCCAATGGAAAATTTTTGCAGAGAAGGTTTTTCCTTCTCTGTGTTGGGTTTTGCCTGGCAAATTCCCCCAGTGGGGCCCTACCCACGAGCTTCTCCTCAGCACTGAGAGGCCTCTTTGCTGTCAATACTTTGGCCTCTTTCCCTGTGGGTGTGTAGGAAGACAATGAACTGGTGGAACCAACTCATCCATTAAAGATGGCAAATAAGCACACAAAGCTTTGGTTGAGACTTGTCAGGGTAGGAATGACTGAGGTGGTGACTTCATGGATATAAATCATTCATCTTCTGGTAGAGGATGTCTGGCTTCCTTCAGTTTGAAGTAATCAGCAAGACATCCTAGATCAAATTCTGATCTGGTTTGAGCCGTGCTGGCTCCTGTAGCATTGCCAGGTTCTGATAGAAGGGAAGGATCCTCCTTCACAGGATCAAAACCCCACCGCCTCTGGTGAGCTTTGAACCAGCTTCTGAGGACTCCCAAGCATTTCGTACTCTGTATCTAAATTTCTGTTTGCACACTGTATTTCAGAATATAAATTTACAAAGAGTACCAATGCTCTTTCCTATCTCCCCCTTCAGAACCAATCAGCTGTTGGAAGACACATACTTTTGCTGGGTTTTCCCAGCTTTCTGCAAATAATCCAGGCTAATCCTTAAATAGCATAATTCTGTGTCAGAGAATTTTAGGATTTATTTCAGCCTCTAATATTTCATGTGACTACCAAATAAAATAAAACATCCTTTAAAAAAAAAGTCTTTATACAAATCTAATTGTATTTCACTCCAAAGTAGCAGCAGCACATTTAGCAGCTTCAGAACAAGTTTGATTTCTATTTCCAGTAGGGTGTTATTCTTTGTAAGCTTCTAAATGCTTGCAGTATCCCCCAGAGAGGAACCAGGGGTGGCTGCATTTCCCATCTCCCTTTCTATGTGCATTCACTGTTTCTCACCTGAACCAGCACCTCGGGACTCTCTCTGGCTGTGGGGTCCTTTTGCATTTGTCCTGTTTGCATCACACCCTGGTGTGATGGCTCAGTCCTGGGGCAAACCCCAAACCCATGCAATTTCTCTCCTCCCTACCCATGCTGTTTAGGAGATGCTTCTGGAACCATCTGCAAACTGCTGTAGCCTGGGCTAGCCCTCACCAGGTCTGGCAGTGAAGAGCTTGGTGCTAAGTGGAGCTCTGTGACAGTGAGGCCTTTGTGGCAGGGTCTGAACCAGCGTTTTTTGGCCTGGTGTGTGCAGGGAGGAGCAAGCAGTGCCCAGAGATGTGCACCACCATGACACAGCTGCAGATGTTCAGTGCTGGTGTTTCCTCCTGGATTCCTGCTGACCCTCAGGCTGAGGGTTTGTCCTGCTGGGTGGGACACGCTCCAGGCTGGCCCAGCACAAGGAAGGTTCACCCACCGAAACCCAGGGCCCGTGAAAGCCCTGCAGTTACGGCTTCTTGCTGCCTCCTCTTCCCACTGTGGGTGCTCATTTTTAACCCCCTTTAGCCCTACATTCACTGGCCATGAATTGCTTTGGAGAAGTCCTTCCACCTCTGCCTGGAACAGAGCATTCCCTTTTCCTTGCCACCACCATCCATGTCTGAAGGCTCAGGAACATGAGCTCTACCTGATGCCTGTCTCCAAAGAGAACGGACTTAGCTTACATAGAAAAGTTCTGCCTCTTTTTGTGAGTGCTGTTGGAGTGAAAAGTCACAATTTGATCCAAATGGATTAAAAAAAAAATTTAGTACTTTTTCGGATGAGTGATACGCTTGGTCTCTGAGCTCGTAACTCTGTGTTCCTGTTTTTTTTTAAACAAATGGTTGTTGTCACCCAAACTGATCAGCCAGGAAAGTGAGAGGGGGAGAGATGTTCGAGGGCTGCTGGCAGAGTTTCAGGGGAATATTCTGAATCCTTTGCTGGGGCCTGTTGCTGCTCTTTGTGGGGTGGCACATGGGCAGCCTCAGTCAGAAGCAGGTCCCCTCCTCCACCTCTGGAGAAGATGAAAACCTGAACTGCTTTGTTAAGGCACCCTTGCTGCCTCAGATGTTGGTGATGACTTGAGGTTTAGGGCTGTGCTGGGAATACACAATCTCTTTGGCAGGCACTTGTTATTTAGCAGAATTACTGCATTTTGGGCTCCTGTACCCCTGCTGATGGCACTGATCTCCATGTCAGGAGACAAAGCACCAGCTGTGCCTGGCCCTATTTGTACTACTTTAGCCACATGGATGTTCACCCATTTAATCTGGAAATATTTCTCCATGCTCATCAACAGCCACATGCAGGCAAATGAAATTGCCACATTTATTCTGACTTGGTTTTGAAAGCGACAGATGCTGCATTCCTGTAAAACAGGGCGAGAGGGTTTGCTAGCTTTGGTTTTGTTCCTTCCTTGTGAGTGTTTGATATATGAGCTATTAATGCTGATGAGTGAAGCTACTTTTCTTCAAGGTTGGCTCCTTCTCTCAGAGCATCAAGCAAAGCTTCCACTGTAGGACTGGTGTCATTTATGCTCAGACTGCTCAGATAAAGGGCTTAGAAACTGCCCTGGCACTCAGAAAGGAGAAGAGCTGGCACATGTGTGACTTGCAAATACAGGCAGATGTGTTGTGTGGTAGTTATTACTTTTTCTTAATAATGTGACTTTTTCCCCAGCCTGAATAATTCAAAGGATGTTGTTGTGCACATGCCTGAAGGAGCAGAACCTTCTGCATCCTTTGGGTGTGGGGTATGTGCTGCTCCCAGGGCAGGGATTTTAAGGGGGCAAATACAAAACCAGCTGCCAAATCTGGTGCATCAGGAGTGAGCCTGGTACAGCTGCTTCTCTTCTCACACCTGACCACTTTTAGGGATGTGCTACAACCCTTTTGCAGGGTGAGGTTTGAACCTTGTTCCCATTCCTGACCTCGTGGACTGGCTGTGCTTGGGTCACCAGAGGGGACAGGGCTGTCACTGCTCCTTAGCAGCCCTGGGCCCCAAAGGACTCTGTTCATGCAGGCTCTGCCCTGTCCCACCTGCCAAGGGCCACTCAGGTCACCTGTCAGATTTAGGAAATCTGGCATTGGGGGTCCAAAATTAAAAGCCCTGCAAGAGCAAGATGTGAAGGACATGCTGTAGTGCCTGGCAGAAAATGCTTGTGGAGGAGAGAGAGCCTGTGTTGAAACTGTTAAACCCTTTTTAGTGTCTGGTTCATTGTCCCTTTGGGATTTGCCTTGAAGCTGCATCCTGCAGCACCTCGTTTGTTTATTTTGTGTTTAACAATCCTCCCTAATGCCATGTTTGAGTGGTGAATGGGGCCAGAGGATCTCCAGAGGTCCCTTCCAGCCTCAGTTACTCTCTAATGCAGATGTGCAGGGATGCCTACGAAGACTCCTGGAAAGAATAAATGATTCAGAACCTCTCAGCCTCATTGGAAAACACTGACACAGGAGAAAGCTCTGTAGTTGAAGGTATATAAAGGCTCAGTCTTTCCTCACTAGAGACAACTTCTCATGACTTTGGAATGGAAATACTGAGAAAGGCTCATCAGTTCATTACCAAAGAATAAGCAGTTTGTGAGTTCAAATACAGCAGAGCAGACAGGTGTTTCTGGAACAGCTTTGTAAGCTTGCTTTTGTGTTTTGTTACATTTTGCATCTGTGTTTGCTGGATTTTATGGTGTAAACAAGTGCTGTTTCTTGTGGAAATTATTTGGATGTGACCTTACTGCTTTTATTTGGGCTGGTCCCTTGAGCCCTAAGGAATATAAATTTTGGGTGCTTACACTGAACTGGAGCAAAGCAGCAATTTCATAAACCTCGGGTGCCTTCAATTTGCAGCCTTTTGATTTACTTTTATTAAACAATTATAGCTGGATTTGCCTTTTGGGGAGCCTTTGTTTATGGCATTCAAAGCTAACAAAGCCCAGCTAAGCCTGAGGATGGATTATGGAAAATCAAAGCTAGCTCTCCTAAGCGGGACAATGGAGCCTCGCCACGACACCTGGGAGGCCCACACTCCAATATGATAAAGTATTTTCTTTGAGGGAAGGTCACCAGAAGTTCACTTTTACAGAGAAGTTCTTATTCTCAGCTAATGGGGCTCCCTGTAGCACGGTCCTGCAGTTGCTTCACATAAAAAGGATGGATTGTCAAAGAAATTACCTTTAAAGCTCCTCCCTGGCACAGTGATTTGAAAGGACAGCCCAAGTGTTGTGTCCTGGCCAGAGGAGCAGTCCCCGAGCCAGCCACACAAGCTGTGGTGCCTCTTTGCACTTGTGCAGTTTGGGATTTGTCAGCAGTTTGAGCCCAACCCCTGCTGCTGGGCAAGTGCCATTCTCTGGGCTTTGCTTTATTATAGAATCTCCTGCCTGCCTTCCAGAGCAATCCATTTAATCTTTGCCTGCTGTGGAAATGAAGACATTTTCAGTCCTTTGGGGATATTATGGGCTTCTCATATTGTGAGTGAGATGGACTAAGCCCTTTTTTGGTCCTGAAGAGCTAAACACAAAATCAAAACACATAAGCAGAGCCAGACTTGGCACTTGTTCTGTGCGTTACATTTGTAATTTCCTGCATATGTAATTGATCCCCAGTCATAGCTGGGCCCACACCCAACTCTGGGAGACTGTGGGGATTATTCTTCCTGATCCTGCTCTGGCTTTGCTGGCTCTGTTTTCCCAGAAGGGGGAGAGAGATGCAAGTTGGGTGCAAGAAGTGTGACCTAAAGCCAACATGATCTGCTGGGAGAAAGGAGTGGGCTGTTTGGGCTTGTTTTAACTTGATGGTTCTCAGAGGTGATTGAAGAAGATTTTGGAAAAATGTGGTTATCTTTTTAAAATTTGATTTTTCATAGAAGGGAGAAATAATATCAGCCCAGATGTTTATTTGGGCACCGGCTCCACTAATTTGGCTCCACTGTTTTTTTTTTTTTCTTTATGCTATTGGCATTATACTTTTGTAAATTAAAACCCTAATTGGAGCATTGTTGCCAAGTCATTATTAATTGATTTGATTAAATCTCCTGTAAGAAACATTCTGTGTCAGAAGATGACAGTTGTTCATAGGAAACTGGTAGAAATTTGTTTTCATTTTGATCAGTAAAAAGCATTGCAGTTATGCACTTAGATCCACAATGCTGATGTATAAATTTCGGTAAAAGAAATCAGGTAAACTTTTAATTCCCAGCATTAAAAATGGGCAGACTGACTCCAGTAGAATAGACACGTGGCTTTTAAATTAATTTTGGGTTTTGTTCTCTACCTAGTTCTCAGAGTAGGCAACTGCATTTGTTATGTTGCAGGAACGAGGATGTTTCTAGTGTTTTTGGGTATTTTAGGATTCCAGGAAGAAGCTTCAGACCCAAGAACACTGGGCAGTGCTTGCTGACGGTGAAGCCACTTCATGGTCAGTCCTGCAGCAGCTGCACAATTCATTTTGCAGCATGAGCTCGGGCACAGATCCCCCGGAGCTTCTGGAGGAGGGCACAGGTTGGGGTGGCAGAGTTTCAGCAGGGCTGCAGGATGGGTTTTTTTCAAGCAGTAACCATTAGGTCTGTGGGAGATGTGGTGAGCAGCAGGAAATGCAGTTGTGCTGTGATGGCCTGTCCCTTCAGATCCTTCAGTGGAACAGTGCCGGGTAATTAACTGTGTAAGTTAATAGAGTGTTTCAAATCCTCTGGGACTGCTTGGAGTGGTTCAGCTCACATTAGTGGGCTTTGTGGCAGCCTGTGCATTAAAGCCCTCATGCTTCAGCATGAAATCAGCCCAGCTCCCCTTTCTTTGTGACCCCTTCTATTCTATAATGTTAAATACATACCACCACCCTCAGCTTCTCCAGTGGCCAATCCTGTGTTTCTGCAGACAGGATCTGACGGTGAGATCTCCCCACAGAAAGCCCTGAATTTGGTGCTGCTTTGTGCCACTGCAGACACCTGGAGAAAAGGGAGGCTCATTCTGCACCTCTGCACTCAAACAGAGACCACATCTCCACCCAACCCCTGTGTGCTGAGGTGCTGCACTCGTGTACAAACCACCACCACTCTCCCAGCTCAGCTCTGGCTGGCAGCTCACAGAGCTCTGCTGATGAAACCCCAAGCAGAATCTTTGCTATTTTGTCACATCAAACAATTTGCATCCAAGAAAACCAAGGGCCTTGGGATGGAGGTACAGCATCTGCTGTGTCAAATCTCTGTCTCACTTTTGGTTTTTGAGTTTTCTAATTAGTTTATGTTCCAATAAATCCTTAATACAAAAACTGCTTTAAAACAATTGAAAATAAAACAAAGAGAGGAATTTAAATTGCTTATGGCTTGCTTTGTATGGCTTCCAGGCATTTGAGCAATTTTGCTAACAAGTATCCGGTAACCTATTTCCAAAGGCCACTAGCAGATAATTATATTTGGTTAATTTACATACTTTCAGTTTATAATCCTAATTAGTTCTCCAACCAGTAGTCCCTAGGCAATATGTAGTCTTACCTCATTTTATTTGCCATCCCTACTGTGTAAGTTCTCTTAATTTACAAAAAAATGCTGTTAGGTTTGGTTCAGGGCTTTCCCATTTCAGTGCACATCTAAACCGGGCGATTCCACGCAGCTTTAAACCCTATTTGCAAAGAAGTATTTTACATTTTTATAGATTTTTACATCTGGGAGATGCCTGCAGTTCAGGGAAGCTGACCCCAGTTTGACACAGAGTCGGTTTGCAGTGCAGAGAACCTGCCAAATTCTGCAGCAGCCTGTATCCAGGGTGTCCCCTTGTCACCTCTGGAGGGATGGGGCTGTCAGGGGATGGGGACTGAGGTGTTGCCATGGCAGGAGCAGGGACAGCAGTGCAGCAGCAGGAATGTGCAAGGCTGTGGGAGAATCTCCAGGAGCTGCACACACATGTCCTGGTTCAGCCTCTCAGCTTGGCAATTCCTTGTTCCCTCTTTGTGCATTTAGGATCTCTCCCTGCAGACTTGTTTTTCTGGGATAGTTTTGCACTCAAGCATGAGATGATGCTCAGTGAAGTGGCTGAGGAGGAAGCTGGACATGAAGTTTTATACTTCCAGGTTTAAATGAACTTCAAAAATCACTTGGAATGGGCATGTCCAGTGGAAGGAGCACATCTCCCAGTGCTGATCCCTGCAGGACTCTGGAGCTGAGGTTGTGTCCAGCCAGGACCAACCCACCACGTTATCCCACAGGAGGGTGGCTGTGGTGGATGGAGGGTGTTGAATTTTGGGTACAGCCTGTGGTAACCCAGGGGACAAAACCTCTGCTGCTGCCTGGAGATTTCCTGCATGAGAGGCCCTTTAGATAACAACACAATTTCCAGTGTTAGCTCTTAAGCACTGGGGTATGTACTACAATGTCATTTTTAGAAAAACTGTTGGATGAAATATTTCCTCTTAGGTATCCAAGGCTGCTTTTAGTTGGAGTCATTGCTCTGTAATGTCAGATTTGGATTAACGTTATGGTAATTGCCAATGTTTCCTTGCAAGCAATAAAAAGAGCCCAAATCTCCCTTTTCAACACCTCATTAAGTACTTTGATAGAGCAATGAGAAGTGGGATGACAACTGAAAAAGGAAAAAGGAAAATCTGCAGTTTGCAAAGCTTTTCAGATTTCCTGGATAATGGATGGATTCTGTGAACTGATGCTAATTAATAAATCCTAGTGCTAAAGGAGAGAGGTGATTTTTAACTGTCCAAAATAACAAGTGTTCAGCAGGGAAAAACTCAAAGGTGTGAGAGTAATTCTTGGACAATAATTTTATTTCAGCATCTTAATGACTGTAAATTTTATACTGTGGCTGCTTTGCTGTAATTCCTGCATATCACACTGAATTCCCAAACATATTCCTGCTGCTACCCAATGCACAAATGATCAGCACTGATGTCACTGGTGCCCAAAAGAACCACTGCATGCGAGGTTATTCCAAAGGAGTCTGTTCTTATGAGGAGCAGCTTGATAATAATTATTCCTTGTTAGAACATTTCAAATCTTACTCTAATATTTCCAGGCAGACTAAAGGTGGTTTAGCTGTCTTTCCATGCCTGGTTTAAGGATGTTTATTCCACACTAATGACAGCTCTGTACAGCTGAGTGTGTGGGCTTGAGGAGGGGCAGTGTTTTGCTGTGGCTCTCACACCTGCAGCTGGGATGAACAGAAGATGAACTCAGGGTGGAGCAGATTTGAGACAGAGATGGAAAATGTCTTACACTGACAGCAGTGTGTGAAAATCTGGTGTTTTTCCCACTGTACCACCGGTGTTGGTAACAGCTGGTGCACGTCAGGTGAAACCCCAGCTCCAACAAAGTCAACAGAGAATCCTTCCACAGAGTGCAGTAGGACCAGCTCTTTATCCCCGAGGAAAATACAGTTTGAAGATAAATTTGCAGAGGCTTATTGACAAAACTGCCAGATTACACAGGCTGAAGGGGCATTTCCAGGTATATAGAAGTCCACTGTGGAGTGTGGCAGACACATTTAATGGAATTCAGTGCTAGTCCACAGAGGGAGCAGAAAAAAACCTGGACAAACCTATTTGCTTATCCATGACAGACAAAATAGGCACAAGAAGCTGCTAATCTTTCCCCTTCCAGTTTTGCAATTCTATCACTAAGATTGCAATTTTTGCTCATTTGAGTTATGACAGAAAAGTCCAGAAGAAAAACTTAGAAGGTTTGGGAGCAAGTTTTCAAGGAAAAAGGGAGAGGGGATGGAGAATCTGCGAACTATTCATAATGAGTCTACATCATTTAATCCAGCAGAATATTCCAATTTATATCTGAATTCTTAATCAGAAATAAAAAAAACCACAGAAAGGAATGTCATACCCTTGTTGACACCTCTGTTATTTTTTTCACCATCTCATTTAATTTGTATATTTATTTGCTTTAGTTTTTATATGCTTTAATTTATATATTTTCTGGTTTTAATGCAAACCCTCACTGAAGGCTGTAGGTGGGGTTTATACACCACTAAGAGACCACAAACCAAAGCAAAGCAGCAGAGAAGTTCTATTTCTTTCTTACAAGTCACCTTAAATAGCTTGTGAGCTGAAGATAAGCATGGCTTGATTTTACTCTTGATATTCCTTCTGCTTTGCCCTTGTCTCTTCCCTCAAGAAAATCTCAATCCAAGATCCCCCCAAAGTAGGATGCCAATTATTCCCTCAGGTTTGGCTCCAGTGGCTGTCCAGGCATTTCTGCAGCACAGGAGCTACACTCCATAAAATTATATTCTAGGTGGTGAAACCAGAAGGGAATAAAAAGAATTTAAAGTAGTTTGAAATATAAAACAATAATTTATTTTACTTCATTTTACTTGTTAACGTTTGTAGCTAATGATGATTTCATGAAACTGCTTTTATAATTCAATACATTCAAATCTATAAAGCAAACAGTTACTACCATGGGCTTTTCAAATTCCACAAACTGTCTTATATAAACAAATTAGCTGTACATGCACGTTTCTTCAATAGGTTGCAACATTTGCAAACATGCTTTAAAATCCTTTAAAGCTGCATAATAGTGTACTTTGCCTCAGGCTTTTCAGATGAAACCTCTATACTTCTTTCAGAAACCTTAAAGAGAAAAATGTTTAAATGTTGAGCATAACTCTAAAAACTGCTGTTTGATAAATGTTAACTATTACAAGAGAATGATTCTGAGTTTAAACCTTGAGCTAAGTATTGATAAACAGCACTCTGTGTAGAAGTGAAGAACAGCAAAATAATATCACAAAAAATGGTTTCACAAACAAAAATACATATGTGCAGTTGCTCTTGTGGGTTTCTTGCACTTTTTTTTTTAGGTAAAGAAAAGCACGGGTACCTTTTAATATGAATATAGTTTAAGCAAATTACCTGTGTAAGTATGGTTAATACATTTCTGATATTTAAACACTTCATGTAAAAGGTAACAAGTAAAAAAGTACAATCAGTACTCCAAAAAGCACTGCTAATATTGCCTTTGAAGGAGATGGGCAAGCTTTCTCTCCACTGCAGAATGGAGATCCTGGCACCCAGGGTTGTAGAGTTCAGTATTTGAACTATAAACTCAGTGACTGTATCTTATATACAAAAATCTTGCCACATTGAACGAGGCATGGATTCCTACCCCACTGGTAGTGTTTTATGTACATAATTTAGCACTGGGGATTGATTATACAGTAGTCACTGACAGGAAGGAATTGTACACCCGCGTGCCGTCCGGTGACTTTGTTCCGTGGGTTAGCAGTTCTTGGATTGTCATCCAATTGTCAAATATTTTTTTATTTCTCTTCTTCATCATTTTTTTGTGGCTCAGTTCAATGATGTTCATCTCCTTCTTCTCCTCTGCACCTTGCTGTTCCTTTAAGCACTCTAACCTGCTCTGCATCATGAACTCCCGCCTCCTCCTCTGCTCCTTGGCTTTCACCAAGTGCTGCTTCCTCTCCTCCTTGCTCCAGTACCGGCCCATCTTCATCTCACTGATGGCATCGTCATCAGTGGTCATGCCACTGCGCTCCTCCTTGATCTTGATGGCCCGTTCCCTCAGCAGCCTGTCCCTCACCGGCCTCTTGGTGATGTAGCGCGTCCCGTCGCTCCTGACCTTGACCTTCCACTCCATCCTGGGCTCGCTCTGGCCCGAGGCCAAGTCCTTGCACATACTCACCAGGCTCATCTGGCTCTGCGCGTATTCCACGGCGGATTTCTGCTGGATCAGCTGCATGTAGCTCTGGTAGTGCTGGGCGTGGGCAGGGATGTGAGCGTGTTTGTAGGGAGAGTGGTGGTAGGGGGACACGAGGGGCTTCTGACCATGAGTGGGGCTCTTGCTGCCGTCGCTGCCTTTCCTCTCCTTGCCCTCCAGCTGCTTGCCAGGCTCAGGATCTTTAGCGTGGCACTTTCCAGCGTTGGATTCATGGCTCTCTGAGGCGGCACACAAACTCTTTTGGGAGACATTATAGGCCACTGCCGCCTGGTTCCCTTGAGAGCTAACGCCTTCGGCCGTTCTGCGCAGGGAATTGTCGGGGGAGGTCTCCAGCGTCAGCGGCGTGCTCCGGCAGCTCTCGCCCGTGTTGTAGGCGCTCGAGCTGTCCTTGTCGGACTTCTCGGGCAGCTCGGTGATGTCCGAGAGCTCGTGCCTGCGCACGTCGATGCTGGTGTTGTAGTTTCGGAAGCCGCTGTTGTGCAGCATCCAGGGCTCCCGGTACTGCTCCTTCAGCTGCTGCATTTTGTGCGCTCTCACGATGTTCAGGCACTCCAGCTCGATGTTGCGCAGCTCCTCGTTGAGCATCTCCAGCTCTCTGTCGACGCTCTCTTGGTCGCTCTTGCTCATCTCCAGGGTGCTGTTGTGGTAGTACAGACTGTAGGGGTTGGCAGACTTCACCTGGCACTTCAGCTCCAGCAGCTCCCGGAACCGCTCGCACTCATCCACGGGGATGCCGAGGAAGTCGACGTCGGTGCAGTCAGCTGAGATGAAGGACTCGTTGCTGAACTGCATGTCCCCACTTCCCAGGGTGTCGTGGCTGTAGGTCAGCTTCTTCTGGCTCCCCAAGGTGTTGGAGGAGGTGGTGTGGTCGTCCCCGTTGTTCTCCTGCTCGGAGCTCTCGTCGTTGCGAGTGCTGTCGTCCGTGCGCCCCACGCCACTGTCCTTCTCGTGCTGGTTGGACAGAATCGTGGCTGTGTCTGTGGTGCCTCCATCCTCCTCGTGCTTCTTCTAACAACAGAAACAGCAGGACACAAAGAAAAATTATTGCAAGCACATGAAACGTTTCAAGGTGTTTATTTTTAAATAGTTCTCCTAATGTGCCACTTTTTACACTTTCTGCATTTTATATGGAAAGAGTATTATTAAGAACTCAGAGAAAAGGTGACCAAGCCCTCAGCCTGCTGTGGATGGCCTTTGCAGAAGAACCTGAGGTCTGAGTTTCACCTATGCAGCAGCAGTGGTAGAAGTCACATTTTCAAAATATTTCTTCTCCCACTTAGGTGCACAATGATATCCAGTTGTCCTGCAGTGCCTAAGTGAGAGCATGACTCCTCACAACATGGGGATGCCACAGAGGATGCAGAGTTCTAGAAAACTTTAGGAAAAAAAAATCTAGGCAAAAATTGAGAAACTGCTTTAATCATAGCAGAATGATGGAGAATATAAGCCCATATCTCTGACCCTGCATAAAATTTGTAATGTAAAAACATTTCCTTTGCCTTTTCCCCCTTGTATAGATCTTACTTCAGTCATTTGCCTGAGTTGTCCATTTGGGTTTCCGGGTTTTGGGAGGCTGTTTCCAGTCTGTGCATGCACATCAAATAGGAGATTCTGTAAATCAGCTCTCTGCTGCTCTACCCACCACACACCCAGTACTCCTCTCAGTGACCAAAGTGATAAGAGATTTCCAAGAATTGTGATCATGTTGCTATAAGGGGCAAAGCAGAAAAGGTACTATTTTAAAACATCTTGGTCCCTGAGTTGAAGCTGTGGACAGCCATGTAATATCTTGATTTTACAGAAAGTCCTTTTTCTTTTTTTGCCTTGATCTCAGTGTCACTTGAGACACCAAGTGTATTCAGCCAAGCTCAATATTGAATATTGAGTGCAGTGGGAAGTTTGACAGCCCTACACACCAGAAGGGCAGTACCTGCTGAAGCATGCTGGCAGTAAATTGCATTGCCTGGTGGTGCTGTTCCTCTAACATGTCCATGTGCAAGTCATCCAGAAAATCATTTCTGTCATCATCCATCCATCCCTCATCCAGCTGTGTGAAAAGGGAGGGAAAAAACAAACCAATCATTGTCAAAAGAATGAAGACTGACATAAATTACTGATTTTCTTTGTAGACAGTGGTTGGGAAATCTCAGGAGATTCCTTGCTGTGACAGTGCTGCTGTGTCTTGGGAAGGAGCCTGTCCTTGTGCTAAGTGTGGGTATTGACTGTGCTACCTCCTCCCACAGCTGCCTCCATCTCCAAGAGCAGGGTTTTATCTTCAACAGCCCTCTACATATGAAAAAAATCAGTCTTTTGATCTATGGAAATACATGTAAGAGTTGGGGCAGTTTTGGGTTGTGCACAACTTGATTAAGATATATAAAAACACTCCAATGCCCAAAGCTCTTGTGAGGCAACATCAAACACCAGAAGGAAAATCTGGCTGGGGTCTGAAGGACATTTTTACTCCCATTCCCAATTATCCCCATGGGAAAGATGAGAAATATCCAGGCTAAGAGGACAGTGATGATCCTGTGTCTCCAGGTGCACTGCAAGTGCTGCTCTCCCAGCACCAGGAGCAGAGACAGATCAAACAATGGCGCTCGTGGCTGTTTGTTCAACACCTTTATTGTGCTAATCCCTGCTCTACAAAGGGATCTGCTTCAACCTTTTATTACAGCTCAGGGGACTTCTTGACAGTATTCAAGTACTTTAAGAGACTGTGTATGAAGGGCTAAATAATAGGTGTTTTAATGAATGAATAATCAATAGCTATAGGAATTAGAGTTCAGCATGTTCTTCAAAACTGTGGCTCAAAACCATTCATAATACCTTGCACTGGTGTTTGTAATAGCACTGCAGTACATATAAATCACCAGATGTCTTAGAAATTGAATTTTAATATAAAATATATATGTAAGTACCATGACTGCTGAATTCCATTATTTTATGCCATATATATGTATGTGCAGTCAAAGTGTAAAATATGGCTTTAGGTAGATGTGGTAGATTTAGACAGGTTAAACAGTTTGAAAGAACTGCTTTCTACAAAACAACAACTGTTTTAATTAAGACTCAAGCGAGGGTTTTTTTGTTGCTACCATACCTGAATTTCTGGTCTTGCCACAAGTAAGGAGATATTCTTGCTCTCCTCACTGGAGAGAAGTGCCACAGCTTCCTCTCGGTTCTGCACCTCGATGCCATTGATCTTGAAAGAAAAAAACAACCCCATGAAGAGTTTTCATAGGCACCCCTGGATGCTGCTGTGCCCAGCCCCATGGAAATGCTTGGCTGGCTCCACACACACATCCCCAGCCTTGTGCAGAGCAGTGCTGGGTCAGTGGGGTGGTTTGGACGTGTGATGCTGTTCCACCTCCCTGCGTGGCAGGTGCAGAGCCTTGTTAGCAGGGCAGGGATGGAGTTCTGGGGCTTAGGACACTGGAGTTCTGGGGTTTAGGGAACTTAATTCTGGGGTTTAGGACACTGGAGTTCTGGGGTTTAGGGAATTGAATTCTGGGGTTTAGGACACTGGAGTTCTGGGGTTTAGGATATTGGAGACCTGGGGTTTAGGACACTGGAGTTCTGGGGTTTAGGATACCGGAGTTCTGGGGTTTAGGACACCAGAATTCTGGGGTTTAGGACACCGGAATTCTGGGGTTTAGGACACTGGAATTCTGGGGTTTAGGATACTGGAATTCTGGGGTTTAGGACACTGGAGTTCTGGGGCTTAGGACACTGGAATTCTGGGGTTTAGGATACTGGAGTTCTGGGGTTCAGGACACCAGAATTCTGGGGTTTAGGACACCAGAATTCTGGAGTTTAGGACACTGGAGTTCTGGGGTTCAGGATACTGGAGTTCTGGGGTTTAGGACACCAGAATTCTGGGGTTTAGGATATTGGAGATCCGGGGTTTAGGACACTGGAATTTTGTGTTTTATGACACCAGAATTCTAGGGATTAGGACACTGAAATTCTCGGGTTTAGGACACCGGAGTTCTGGGGTTTAGGACACTGGAGTTCTGAGGTTTAGGGAACTGAATTCTGGGGTTTAGGTCACTCGAGTTCTGGGGTTTAGGACACTGCAATTCTGGGGTTCAGGACACTGGAATTCTGGGGCTTAGGACACTGGAATTCTGGGGTTTAGGACACTGGAGTTCTGGGATTCAGGACACCAGAATTCTGGGGTTTAGGATACTGGAGTTCTGGGGTTTAGGATACTGGAGTTCTGGGGTTTAGGACACTGGAGTTCTGGGGTTCAGGACACTGGAGTTCTGGGGTTTAGGACACTGGAGTTCTGGGGTTCAGGACACTGCAATTCTGGGGTTCAGGACACTGGAATTCTGGGGTTTAGGACACCTGGAGCATTTCCCACACGTACCTGGATAATGCGATCCCCTTCTCGCAGCCGCCCGTCCTTCGCTGCGATGCTGTTGGGATCAATCTGCAAAATAAGAGAACTCTGAGTGCTCTGCAGGTTTGGGAGCTCAGTATTCACTTCCCCTTATTTCCTGGCTGGTGTATTTCAATGGAAGGTTTTAGATTTAATTATGAGTTTCTTTCCCCAAATTGGTGCAATTAATTTGAAATGGTTCTGCGTGGTGAAAAAATGTTGCTGTATAAAATGCTACTTTTTTCATTGAAAGGGACAAGGAGAGAGAAATGGGCCCCAGATGTTTGCAAATAAAATAGTGTGGGTTTTTTTTTTTTGTAATTTATATTGTTTCAGGAATAATCAAGAATAAAAATTAAAGAGGGAATATATGAAAATACTCTGAAGGCATCATCTGAAATAGAACATTGTTAATACAATGAAATTTGACTTCAGTGGGAGCAGGACTGCACTCAGTTTGGAGAAAAGGAAAATAATTAGATTTCTTCCAATTACTGCATTTTGGCTGTTTATTCAGCATGGTACAAACAGAGGATAAATATCTTAACTGCCCAAGCATGCAGCTGAAAATACAAATGGTATCTTATGGAAGGCAGCTCAATCTTACCTCACTCACATAAATACCCATGTCATCTTCATCATCTGTTCTGTAACAGACAGTGAGGCCAAGCTTGTCCTGGCTGTTCACTCTGTGTAAATCCACTTCCTGAGGTTAAAAAAAAAAAAAAAGAAGGAAAATATATTGTCAGTTAGACATCGGTGACTGATGGAAGCAATTTTTCAAATGCAATGAAAATATTTTGCTTAAGTGATATAGTGGATGTCTTTTGATTTCACTTGTAGACGAGGTTAACTTACTGAGCAAAACATGATTATATGCAGACAATCAATACCTGGGACATTTTTGACCCTTCAATCAATAGGAAGTCATTTTGAAAATAGACCTTTTATTGATCTTAAGGAAGAAAAATTACCTATATTTCATGTAGTGCTAAGACTTCAAAGGCGAAAATACTTATAAAGTATGATTTTAATATTTGTCACAGCTGATACATATTTCCTAATAAGCAGGGTAATTCTCTGGCTTTTCAGGAAAAAACTAATACTCTATTACTTTAAATTGTATCATTTTCATAAAGTCATGTAATAAATTTCTCAAAAGTGTGACTGAAGATCAATATATTATCAGCAAAGCATTTGCTATTGGTAATAGAAACATAATAAGCATTTCAGTATCTTGCAAGCATTTGGTTTCAGCAGGTCATGGTGGTTTCATTAATTTTGGAGACATTTAACCCATCTTAAAAATGTATGTTATCCCTCTACACTTTTTTTTTTCCCACAAGGAATTCCTGAGGGTTATTTTCTTCTTTTTTTTTTTTTTTTCCTTCTGTGTCTGCTGCTGCTGTGTGACACGGGTTGGTGGGAAGGGCTGTAAAATCCATGGAGATACCCCCAGGCTGGGGGATGCTCCTGGCTGGTGAGCATCCCTGTGGCACATTTCAGTCCTGCCTTTTTGCTTGTGAGGGATATCCCGGGGGTTTAAGGGGGGTTTAAGGTGTTTAACCCACGGATTGTGACTGCAGGGCTGCTCCTGAGGATGCTGCCCTGGGGAGGAAGGGTTCTGCAGCACACACAGAGGAGTGAAAGCACCTGGAGCTGTGCTTTTACCTCCTCAGGTGTGAGTGAGGCTTGGCAAGGTCCTGCTCCTCCTCAGGCCAGGCAGATCTGGGCTCTGCTGAAAGGGACAAGTGGGAGCAGCCAAAGGGACACGGAAGATCCACATCCCTGTCCCAGCCCCAGGGCAGACCCTGCACCCTCTGTTTGTGCTTGGACCTGCCATTCCAGAGGAGAAGTCCTGACAACACAGCTCCTTCTTTCTGGCATCTCTCTTGCTGTGCCATTTGGAAGGGGCAAGACAATAAAACAAGCTGATATGAATAATTTATCGGTGTGTCTAGCTGACAGCTGCCAAGATCAGCAATCTCATGTTATTTACTTGTCAACATGTGTAATTTCTTTTTTTTTCCCCCCTAAAGAAGCGTAGCTGTAAATGTCAGTGACATTTCAGCTGGTATTTAAGTGGTTTCAATCAATAGTATCCATGGTGAACTGCTGTGCTTTTTTCCCCCCTCTTTTGTTACTTAAAGGTTTGAACACAATGCTTTAATAGTGGGGTTTTCTTCACATTTCTAAAGCTTTGGAGCTTTCTAGAGAGGAGATGAGATTCTTCAGAATGATGATGAGACAAAGTGGATTCTGTTCTGATCTCAGCTCCAGAATGTCACTGCAGTCAATGGGTTTATCCTGCATTTGCCCTTGGAGTGAACTGTGGGTGAGGTGGGAATTTGTGGATTGAGCCTAATTCAGGCCCAGAACAATTCCCATATTCCCTTCATACTTTAACAAAAAAGTTTCACAATCTTCAGGAATGCTTTTATATTGATTTGAAAACACAGCAAGAAATTAGTGCTGTGGCTCATTCTAGTGCTTGCCATACTGACAGTGAAAAAATATATTTATAATGTTAAAAAACCCCACAAAACCAAACAGAAATATATGGTGACTTTGGCCATTGCTTAAATAGATCCTGAGTAACTATAAAATCTTGGAGTGGAAGGAAAAGAGGGAGCAAGCTGTTATTTTCACTCTTACTTGCCACATGTTTTTACTAACAATAGGTATTTTTTCCAACAGTGTAAAAGCTATAATAATTACAAATAAAGCATGGGTTTATATTTAAATTGTACCATCTGAGATGTGACCTGTGATTTCCTGGAAGGTAATAAATCATCTGGTAAATTAAATAATATATATTTTGAAAGGGAAAGAGCTATCTGTTGTTTGAAAGCACACAAATAAAGCAGCAAGAAAAGCTAGGGCAGAAAAAATTCATAGGGCAGGTGTTTAAAACCTGAATTTTTATGAGTAATTACTTGACAGACTTACTCTTGAGTACAATCCCTCTAGTCCCTGGTAGGAAGAGAGAGAGTGGATTTGATGCTACCCAAATATTATAATTTTATGAACTTAAACACAGGAACAGCTGCTTTCTGTAGGTCTTTACGTCAATGAAGTTTTAATATAATCATAAAGGTTTGAAATATTTGAGAGATAAAAGTGCACAATTCCAGTTGGAGTTGAAGAATCAACACCAGAGTCTTCAAAGCAAAGGTTATTTTCCATATTCAGAGGCAAGTCTGTGTAATGCAGAAATACATGAAAGGGGAAAATGGAAAGCTGGCACCTGCAAGTACAGGTATTATGGCAGCTTGAGTAATTGTACCAGGAATTAATTAAACAGAGGAAAATTAATATGGGCCTGGAGGAGTTTAAAAGTGTAAGTCCCTGTGTTTGCAATGCCACAGGACTTGCTTTTTTTACGGTTTTGTCTCAGGGGCTGCACTCCTGGGCAGTGGAAGGGACACACTGAGGTTTTTCCACACCTGGTCTGCAGCCACAGAAAGCAGCTGGCAGGCAGACTGGGGGAATGCTGGGGCTGGGTTAATATGATGAATGTGAAAATTCTGTCTATGACAATCTTTACACTCGCAGATAATTCAAATCTGCTTCTTCAGATCAGGTAAAAGTGACATTTTGAGAGATGTTCAAAGGAGGATTTGGATGCTCTTTCAAAATAGTCTGTGCAAGAGAAGTGTCTGAAAGATTATTGGCTCCTCATCAAATGCAGAGCCAAGGAGGGCTCACAGAGCTGGCTGCTGAAATCCATCTGGCATTTACAGCAAGACAAGAAGAAATGAACGTGCCCTGTGACATTATACCTGCAACCACTCATCATAATGAATTAGGAGCAAGTGATAATAGTAAATTAACCTCTATAAGCTCAGAAGATCCTTCATTTGCAGAGGATTATTGAATTATTGTACTGCTGATTTAGAATTATGGCCTGCCTGCAAATTTATAAAACTCAGAGTCCTTCCTCTAACAAGACAGAAATGAGCAGTAGAGATCTGAAATGACAGCAGTGGGTAAGAATAGTTCAGACACTTAGAAAGGCTCACCCACAGCTTGCATGATAAGTGATCTGTCCTTCTCCCTCTCTCTGTAAGATGTGGTGAATTTTTTTTCTGGCCTGACCTCTGCCATACCTTACCAGCAGTGTCCCCTTTTTTGTGCTTCCTTTTGCTAGGTTTCACACAGAAAACAAAGCCAGGGAAATAAATATAAAGAACTATTTCCTTTTATATTACATTAGGTTACAGCAGGAGGGAAAATCTTCCTCATGCTGTCTTGAACCTAATAAAGTAATCTTTGTGTTTGTATTTTCATATCAAAGTGGTTTTCAACACAGGTGAATGGAAAAGAATCCCACCCTTTCCCTTTTCAGAGGAGAAAATGCTATAAGCCAGATTTTCTTTCCAAATTTTTCTGCTCTAGAGAAGTAGAACTCCACCTGGAGGCTTCTGTGGCAGCCCAGCTCTGTGATGGAAATTCTCTGTCAGACCATAGAGGCTGGACCAGCTTTAATCACCAGTGGAGCTGGGGAAGGCTGAAGAAAAGTGTTTCTCACCCTGATGAAAAGAGGTTTGGGATGGCTCAGTGAGATAACTTGGAGGATGCCAGGCTCTCTGCCAAGCAGATGGGCAGAGCTCCATCATTCAGACCTTTCTCACACAGCACGAGGTGTTGAGGCCAGGCTGAAAACCTCCAGAGAGCTGAGGCAGGACAACTTTTCAGTGCTGCCTTGTCAGCCAGATGAAATGTTTTACCACTTTTGCGTTTGTTCCAAACAGAGAACATACAAATATTTGTGTTAGAAAGTGCAGCTGTGAAGCTTTTTAAACCTTTCCATATTCAATCACTGCCTGAAGCAGGCCTGCTCGGGCTGCAGCTCTTTGTATTCCCAGACACAGCCCTGCCTTGAGAAGCTCCTGATCTGTGCAACTCCCTGCAGAGCTGGAGTTTTCATAGAGAAGAAATATATTCACATAAAAGATGCTTTGAAACGCTTTGTCAACCAGGATGGAATAAAAATTTCAGAGTGCCTGTGATGGAGCCTTCCAATTCACATGTTCAGAGTTGCAAACAGATTATTGGAGAAGTGAAAAAAGTGAAAAGTTTCAACCAAATAGCAAAGAACAGCGAAGGGGAGAGCTTGAAACCCTGGTACTCTGCTTTTACTCATGGTTTCCTAAAAGCAGGTTTCCTAAAATTATTTCCTAAAATAATTTCAGATATTGAAGCACTTTTTTTGTCCTCAGTGTGTTCCTCTTTTGCTGATCAGCTGTTGTGGTTTCATGCTGGGAACACTGGGAGCTGTGCACTGGGTGGGCAAAAAGCTCTTTGAAAGAATTTGGTGTCCTCCTTCAGTCTGCTGACAATAATGCTTCATTTCTGTCCAAGACTGAGTGAGAGTATCAGAGGGAAATTTCTCAGCAGTAGCAAACATTTAATGTAATTTTCATCTCCAAGCTTCATTGACTTTCAGCTAACCATTCAGCTGAATTCAGTTCTTTTCTTGGAACGAAAGACCTACATACAAGTTGCATATTGGGAAGGGTGAAGACAGAAAGTCCAATGGGAGGGAACAGGCCCTTTTTGATGTAGAATGTTCTCCTTTGTAATGTGAGAAAGTTCCACTGAGAGAGCCCTGGCTTGGGCTTGGGCTGTGTCTGACAGCTGGACAGACTTGTTTGAATAAACATATTAATGCATAACACTGCTGGGGAATCCTGGAGTGACATTATTCTTCCTTTATGAGCCTGAAATGACTTCTAGCTGGGCCTCCGTGAAGAATGAATGTACTTTTAATTTATAATAAAATAGGAGTTCACGATCTAGTTCCTCTTTACTTGTGGCATGGAAACTTCAAGAGAAAAGAAATGGTATTTACTTATTTTTGTAGCAGAGAATATATGGCAGTTACCTCTGAGTCATCAATTTTAAGACAAATGTTGAGATGAAACCGAGAATAGAATTTTGGCACCTCAGCAATACTGCCAGCATAAATTCCTTCCTATGGATATTTACATTGGAGGTTTGTTGTGAACTTGGCTATTTCACCTTTTTTGTCTTGTTTGCTTGTTACAAATCACTAACCAGTCAGTTATAGACCATAAAAGTTTAGATGAGGAGCTTCTGATTTAAATTCAAAGCACATTTTATAGACATAGAAACCCAGAAGGCTGACTTGATGGCTTTCTTACTTTCGACATTCCTGCTGCAGTCAATGAAACAGTGCCTTTGTGGTCTTTTAAAACATATCTATCAAAAGGCAAACAAAAAAGCAACCAGCCAGTTGAGTCCCTGTTAGCACTTTGACCTTACCATTGATCACAGTCTTTACAATTTGAACAGGAATCTTTAGTGGTTTTTAAGAAATACTATTAGGCTACAGAGACTTTGCTAATGTTCATCTGCCTGTGTTACTGAGCTGATCACCTTTTGCCATCAAGTACTATATCAATGTCAAAATTATTAATGTTGTGGTTTAAGGCATATTAACGTTTGGCTACTGGAGTGCGTGTGTTTAAACTGCTTTCAGCTCAGCTGGTTGACCTTCTAATGGAAGCATTAGAATTTATCCACAATATTAGATTTCCTAAAAAGTAGATTTTGGAAAGATACTGGTAGAAAACACTGATTTCTTCTACATTTTCCTTTGAGACTGAAATCTATATTGTATTTGTTTTTATTTAAGAGACAGAGAGAAATAAAAAAAAGGCCCTTGTTTGAAAAGTAAGGCCTTGAAGTCTGCTAAGTAGCATTTGTTTTACTGGCACTTTGATTTTATCCTGCCTTTGATTTACGTTTGTATACAGAGATGAATTGCTACCAGATCCGCAGAATTTGAGAACAGCTTGCAAACTTTTTATGGGGTTTTAGTCCTTGATCCTGCAAACACTTTTATAGAAGGAAACAACCTGGTGCTCATGGAAGGACTGAACTCTGCTCCCACTGAAGCTGTTGATAAATCTGATTTCAGCAGAGCTTCAGGCAGGTCAGCACAGCTTGCTGTGACAGATAAGTGTTAGCAGGACCAGGATCTAAGAAATCAAAAGTGCAACCCAGCTAAGAGTATAAAATATTCTCTCAGTCTTGGATAGATCAGCTGGGTCAGACATTGCTGGCTGTATTTAGAACTATTGGGATACTTTGCTACTATTTATTACAAATAATTTAAACCGCTTCACTGGGTCAGTACTGCTTAAGTATCTTGCAGAACCTCACAATTTCTGTGCTGTACCTTGAATGGTTGGGAGCAGCCTATTAAAATTAGGAATGAGAAAACTGAAGATGAACCTCTGATGGGATATACAAGCACTAAAACTAGAAGTGATTTTTAAAAATTTGGCAGGGAAAAGGGCTTACATACTTTCATGACTGGTTCAACTTTTATTATCTGTAATTTCATATGTATACATATGTCACTTAAGTAATGAAAAATGGAGGAACAGCTTAGTATAGTGGCAAATCCATCCTGGCCTTGTCTTGTAAATTTAACATACGTCAAAATTATATGATCAAGAACATCTGTTTCTCAGCCAGGAAATATTTAAGGGAAACTCACACATTTTTACTGTGGTTATGTGGAACAGGTCCTGCCATTCAGCAGAGCTTTTCAGATTTTCAGAAAGCTTAAATCAGCACGCTTACACAGTATTTAATTAAAGGAATCAATGACTTCATTATTTATGTTAATTTGTTAGCTGATGATCATCAGTGCCTGGCTCACAGTTCAGTGGAGTGATAAAGGTATCAGCAACTAGTGAACAATGTTATCACAAACATCTGCTTTGAAAAGTCTTTCCACTTTATGCAATTCAAAGACCTTGAGGTGCATATGGAAATGAAATAGTCACTCAGATTAAGTACCTCTAATTCCAACTCATCCCGGTCCATTTCTTGATGAATTCCTCCCATGTAGTCATTTGGGTCATAGTATTCATGCACGGATGGATGGCTGGAAAAAAAAAAGGTATTTTTTAGGACAGCACTCAGGACTTCAGTGGAACTTGTTAATGCATTCCAAGCTTGTAGAGAAGATGATGGAGTGACCCCCACACTGAGGAGCTGCATGTGGTTAATTCTATAAGCTACACCACTTAGCCCAGTAAGTGTTTGAAATGAAAATTCCATGTATTGTAGGAGGACAGCCTGCTGCTTTTTACTGCTTAAGCTCTCCCACACTTCCACTGCCTTTACTTTGGAAGTTGTAAGCAGTGTAATGCTCTTGTGATCACTGTTTTCTGTGCTGGATTGTTTTATCTGCAGTGACAGTAAACTCCTTTTAATTCTCTGTTAACTAGATACTGGCTGAGACTATTTATGTAACAGCATCTGCTAATTGGCCAGGATAGTCAAGTTGTTAGAGGCAGGCGAGATTAATCTGAATGGAACTGGGAGAAGTGAGAGGATACACTAAGAAAAAAATGACTCTGCTTTCATGGGCTGGGTGACAGCACAGCCAGAGAGCTGAGTGTGGCCCTGGCATGAGAAAGGCTGTGAGGGCCCAGAGGAAGGGACCTGGTGATCCAGCAGCTGGGTTAATAATTAAGGAACAATATGGAGCTGCTAGGGCTAAGGTGGAATTACAGAATTACAGAATGATAAAATTACAGAATGATAAAATCATGGGACAGTTTGGGGTGGAAGGCACCCTAAGGAAAATCTCATTCCACCCCTGCCATGGGCAGGGACACCTTCCACTAGACCAGGTTGCTCCGATCTGTCTTGGACACTTCCAGGGATGGGGCAGCCACAACTTCTGTGGGCAACCTGTGCCATGGCCTCACCACCCTCACAGGGAAGAATTTTTTCCTAAATGATTCATCAGGAATGAATCTTTGCTATTTTCTAAGTGCAGTTGGGAAGTCAGAGGTTCTAAAAGCCCCTAGTGCAGATGAGGTTGGCAGGTGCAGTGTCGAGGCCCTAGGAATAATCATGTCCTCTCCACAGGCTGCTTGTTCACTGCAAGCTCAGAGCTCCAGCCTTTTGTCAAGTATTTCCACTAAATGGTGCTGCTGTGCTTGAAATTTGAGGGAATAGGTGGCTGGAACCACCCTTTGAGTATCAGCAGAGAGTCATGAGAGGAGCAGACACTGGAGTGGTCCTGGCTCAG